>JAYGXS010000002.1:86031857-86075384 GCA_036362985.1 Ligula intestinalis
ATTAAGCAACAATGGTATGTTACTAACAAACACAGAGCACACCACTACGGCTTTTTCCGCCTCATTGGGAGTCAGCAGGTGGTGGTAGCCCAACTCCAGTGTAGCAACGGAAATTGCCGCCACACCCGAGTTTCGAACTCGCGTCTCTCCGGCCAGAGGCGAACGCTCTAACCCTTGAGCCACGGGTTCACCGTGTTGTCGGTTTGTGATCCGGACTGCATTGAAGTGGGAAACCTGATGACGCCCAATGAAGCAGTAGTAGCCATAGTGGTGTGCTCTGTGTTTGTCGGTAACAAATCATTATCACTAAAAGTTAGCAAGTAACATAACTATTGGGGTTCCAATTAGCTTGCAAACAATGCGTCAACCAGGAAGGATACATCCTGAAACAGATCGGTGTACAGTCACCCGCTCGAATATTCAGCTTTGAGGTAGTGCTCAGCCACAGCTTCCCTGCACTCTGGTCGCATAGGAGATAGAAGGAAGAACAATTGTCCCTTGACTTCCTGGTCATGCACAGACAGCATGGTATCAAGATGACTCAGAAGGCGACGAACACAATCCGGATCCTCAGATTTTAGACCAACCACCCAATACTACACAAATACGGCGGTGTTACTACAATCTTCTAAAATGCAAAAGTGGACTACATCTTATCATATCAATCTTACTACCCATTTAAGCAGTTTTTTCTCATATTTCTTTAAAAATCGGTGGCTCGCTGAAGTCTGCCACTGATATAGGAGTTTTTCACTGCCTTCTCAGTTTCCATATTTACCTAATATTGTTGACTATTGTTTTATAAGAGGGTCCGCTGTAAATCGGATCTGACTTTCTACGTCTAACAGCCGCAAGTACCAACTTTGTAGTTATCTTAACTACAGCACTAAGTTTGTAATGAAAGGGTCCTTTGGGCCTTAAACATACAATTTATTTATTTACTAAGAGCTGCAGCTTAGAGATGATACGGTCGGCTGCACGACGATAAGCTGTCAGCAGTCAAGATGTGTCAGAATTTTTGACCGATTAGAGGAGGCTCAGCGACTTGCAAAGAAAAAGGTTTTTCATGGTACTGTAATTAGGGACAATAACGCCTCCAGTCAGAAGTCCAACATCCCCCAAATCCGAAGCAGATGCGACTGCTAAAACAAGAATTTTACTGTCCTGACGTTTCAGATTTCGTCAGGAATCCATGATTATAGGTAATGGTACCATAGTCATGCGCAGATACTATGACTATGATACTATTTCCTATGATTAAGGATTCCCGACGGAATCTGAAACGTCAGGACAATAAAACTCTTGTTCCAGTGATCGCACCATCTTCTTCTGAAGTGCTTCCTGGAACTCGCATATTCATTTTTATTGGCCAATCCCCCAAATAATTCATAAAGAAGGCTAACAGTGTTTTTATAGGACCGTATGGGTTACAAGCTCAATGGCTCCTTTTCATGATGGAAATGTACACTTCAATGAGATTTGAAAAAAACAGCTTCGGTAACGAGTCACCAAAAGTGCCAACAACGATCACTTTGTTTGCACGATTGAGCGTGAAGTGATTGTTTTCTTTTTGTGAACTGTCAATGTCAGTAAGAAGTGAAGTATAGGGTTGTGCATTTCAGATGGCGTCATCAAACCGTAATGAAACGTAGAGCAACATGTAGCCGACGCCCAACAGTGCTTTGTCCGGCATTTTTTCAAGGCCGGTGGCCTTTCAGACGCATTGACCTGCAGAGACTGGACCGACTTCCACTCGAACCCACACACACACAAGTGCGTCCAGTTTGTCACGGCTGCCCAAGCGCCGCTTGAACACGTTCCTTTCCCCCACCCTTGACCGACAGAGCCTACACCACTATATAAGATACCCCTATGGTAATATCACACACACACCAATTGCAGAACACTTCAAGCTGCTCAGCAATCCTACTTAAACAGCTGCCACCACCATCTCATTCTCGGGTCTAGCTGGATGCAGTCAACACGAGCGCTGACTTTGCCAGTGGTCACTGCCGCCTGAGACTGCACAACGGGGATTTCTGTAAACAATAAATCCTTCTCACAGGTGACTGCTGCCTCTTACCTTTAACCTAGGGATTTGGCCTGATGATTGAAGAGACCCGAGTACATCTACTACTTAGATTCCTACAAACTGTAAACTGACCGGCCTCATAAGGGACTTTTTTAACCGAACCCGCAATCATTAGTTCATTATGCTCTCAACGTGTTTTCAAATTATCCATTCAAAAATGCTACTGTTTTCGGTAAGTAGAGCTTGCACACCTTAGGTTGACTGCAGTCGTGATTCTATTTTAACTAGATGAACAATGGCATACAAAGACCTTTAAAATATCCCATTTCAGTAAAGAAACAAGCTGCTGGCATAAACGCAACGATTTTAACTAACAATTACCAACAGATCTGGTTATCCTCAGACCGCTACTTCTTAGAGTAAGAGGTAGACAGTTTGGACCCTGCGCTAATAACACGCCCTTGGTCTTGAAAATCACGGACATCACTCATACCTGAGAAAAGCTATTCCTTCCCTTCGGACGCACAGCTTAACAGTCAAAACGATAGACTCAGTAATATTTTGTACGGGACATTCTTTAGAAAAATCTAAATTCTGCACTTATTACGGCTGTGATCATGCTTTTGGCTTGCCAGACCTCCGCGCGCCGCGCCCTGGTAGGACTGCCGCTGCTGGTCTATGACTGCTAATTTTTCAGACCCGAGAGTCCGTTTTTTCACATCTAACCCTCACTGAAGGTGGTGCCACTATTCGCCATCTGTGGATGCGCCGGGTAGCCAGCAGCTAAGCTAACGGGAAACCCGCTTTCCCGGTAACCCTGTATCTAATACCACCACTAAGTGCATCAAAGCAGAGAAAATAAGATCGAAACCAACCAAAAACTAGCAAACATACAATGGCATTCACCCAAATTCAACTACTTACTACCGTTATGAATGAGCGTTAAGTGTTTACCCACCTTGAGAATGGCAAACCGAGCCTGACAGTGAGCCTGACGCCAAGCACCAGTATCGCCGCTGCTGGTTGGGGGTGTAAAGAATTCCAAACTCATGAGTCCGGAGCGAACCATTGAGAGCCAGTTGATATAAATGACATCCTCAGAGATGTACTTGTTCTCTGGATCGAAGATCTTGAAAACATCGGCAACGTCACACAGGTATATGCCTACGCACTCCGCCCGACACTCTTCGAAGGGCGAGGCAAGGCTGGAAAATTTGGAGTCCCATGTCTCACCCGCTTCGTACCTGAAAAAGAAAAATGTTTTCAAAAAAACCCATAATTTCAATAAAGAGCGCGGGCAGAATCGGCACAGCACAAAGGAGGGCATTCTAACAGATTAGACAATTTTTTCCAAATAGAGAAAACCGTTAAAAATGGACAAAGCAGAATTACAACTATCAGACGATTCCGAAGCAATCTAAACGAACTGCATGACTGAAGGGCAAAATCTGTTTACTTCACTAGCCTGTTTCAGTTGACTGCCTTATTAAGCTGTTCAACGAAACAAGATTCAAATTTTATTTGTAGGCAAAGCTTATTGAGAAAAGTGAACTATATCTTCGGGAAGCCAGGGTTCCTCGAGTGAAGTACTAAACAGGAGACAACTGCGAGCTGTAAGGCAACGCTATAAACTTATGGACAAAGATATGAACTTTTTGCTGACCGGTATTTGGTTCATTTTTTTAAAGTTAAAATAAGTTCTTTGATAGTTTGTTTAAAAATGGACATAACACCAAGTAACCCGAGAGCAATGCCTAATAAATTTGACTTTGCTTAATCAGCTGGAAAGGCTGCTACAAGTATAGGGTATATTGAACTTGCCAAAAAACTTCATGAGTAACTGGTGAGAACTTGGCAAAAAATATACACCAGTAAAATAGCTATTTGACGGCCATTACTAGTTTATACAGCACGAAAGAAGGCACTCTTAATTTCTTAGACAGGACGCAAGATTACGGTTTTGTGGAGTATCGAATTAGACGTGAACATTAAAACAGAAACAGTAGATTCCCTATCTCCTGAAGAGCCAAACAAAATTTTGAATGGTGTTTTTTTTATGCTAAAAAATTAGCGTGGATGATAATGTCAAGGTAGCGCTGTCACGTCTAGATGTGGGCTGTTGACTAAGCTTCTGTCTGGCTGACTGCAAAGAGTATACTCTGTAAAATGACAACTTAATAAGCATGCATCTTTCTCATTGATTTGCGACGCCTTTGTAAACTGAAGTACATATATTTTATGGAAAACATGCAAAAAAATACTATCTCGTACTTATTTGGTAGCAAAGCACAATTTCTTCGGATTTTATACTTAAAGAACGGTTTTCAGTCGGTTTTAAATTTTTTTAAATTGTGAATAATTTGGAATCCCACTGGTCATTACACTTGCACGCAATCTGCATACATTTGTCCAAAGAGATCATAGATTTATTTACGCTTAGGGAGGGAGTCACATTATCCTCATTAAATTTAACAATTGAAGTTAATAACATTGTATACATCATAGGCAATATTGATAAATAGATGCATGCGTTTTATTTTGAAAGAACATGTCATATTGTTTAAATTGTCATCAGATTAAATTTCTTTAAAAACCAAAAGATACCCTTAGCTCAAGCATAAAAATTTGAAGGAGTAATTTCCTTAAAAAACGGGTAAAAGAGCGATGGATTTTGTGCGTGTTTTTTTATAAAATATATTTGAATTTATAAGGACATATAAAAATTCGAATAAGCAAAATTTCTGTACACTTGTTGTAGGCGAATAGAAGGACACTTGGTTGAAAGATGACATGGGGACGTAAAATATCTAGCGAGTAGAGAGCACACGAATTTTTATTTCAACCCTAAGTAATTTATTTGAATCGCAAACACTTCAGCATCTTAGCTGACATATAGGCAGGTAGGTAACGTATTGTATATCACCGAATATCAGCAGTATAAAGTCGATTCAAGATGGTCACAAACTGCGTAGGTACTAACCAGTATGTTAGGTCACCACCGGTTAACAAATCTCGGACGGAGCTGCGAAAATTGAAGGAACCATCATCTTGGCGTCTGAAGAGTTTACCTGAGCCATGACCTAGGAGCTCATGAAGGCCAACTTGTATTTCAAACGCCTGACCGACGTTTGTCAGATAGCACTGCTTGTCTTTTTCACAGAGGAAAGTGGCTGTTGGATCCTGAAGCAGGGAAATGTCATAAGATGAGGAAAACTAGTTCTTGATATGAGCCCCAATCCGTGTTCAATGTAAATGCACAGAGGGATAAGCAAACCATCGGGAGGGGATGGTTCGGTAAAACCCAAGAGCGCATCAACATTTGTAAATTATATCAGAAGATATGGAAAAATTGGCAAAAGATATATGCTAAGTGAGGAGGAAAATGACGGAAGCCAAAGTGAATGCCACAAAACGACAAGAAAATAAACCCGAGCAGCCGACTCTTAGCTTTACTCAAAGCAATTTTATGACTTGTGTTCGATAGTGCGAGTTAAAAAATTTAAAGAATTGCAGAAATCGAATAACATAGAAAGATTTCAAATTTATTCACAAAGAAATGCTTGTCAATAGATGGGTCTGTGAAGAACTTTAGTTTATTCCTTCGAACTAAAAGTGCTAGCTAATCACGATTGACTTTTGCAATATTATCACGGTAAACGTGTTCCTTTGACAGAGAATGTAGGATATTACACTTGCAGGATTATACCGACGTAGAATTAGGATGAATATTAACAGTCCTACCTGTAAACGTGCTTTTAGTACATTTCCGAGAGAGACATTTTTGAAACCGACATTCTGCCGAATATCATCGTAATTTGGAATATTGATGCCAACCGGCAATCCAGAGACACCAAATGACATAATGTCCAAACTCGTGAAGTCGGGCTCTAAAAATACGTCTTTCTCATAACTGGAAGGCCAAGGTAAGAGGGGCAGAAATGACGAGGCGCAATTAACGAGATTTTGAAATTTCGCTGACACTTCCTTGTCGACAACAGCGACAAAGGTTTCAAACTCTCCCCGAACGCCATACGGATCCCGGTAACTTTCAATGAAACCGATATAGCTTTCTACAGCCGGTTGTTTGTCGGCTACCCAGTACCTTGATCCAGCTTTGTGTGCTTCAATAGAGCCAGTTTGAAAACTACGCTGATATTCACTCCACATTTTCTTTTGATCCTCATTAAGAGCAGCTGCTTTAACCGCAGTAATACCCGACACAATTAATTGCATAAGCTCATTATAGTCGCCATACTGTATTTTGAGCGTCGAAGACTGCGGTAAGCCAGAGTTTTCAATTTCCTCCTCTTTGACTTCAGCCGACGCAACTAGCAGTACGTAATTGTCCCGACCATTGGCGTCCTTCTCGAAACTTTTAAACAAGCGAGTGTTGTAAGCTTCTATTTTTCTTGAATTAAGGAAAGACTGGACAAGTTCAGCATCTTCACGGGTGCAGTTTGCTGAATAGTATGTTGTCGTGCCTTCTGGAGGAAATGCCAAACGCAGACGTCTTGGATGAGTTGAATAGATACTGTCAATCACACGCCGAAAAATGTCTCTGGCCGTCTCAGAAGACCTGTAAGCATCTGTCAGTTCGATTATGCTGGTAAAAACTTCACGATCAACAGCAGGAATGAATTTCGTGTCGCCGAAGGACAAGTAATTTCCTAAATTGCCGTAAATCGACGCGAAGTAAGCAATGAAAGCGTCGATATCTTCGGTTTGAATATCATTAGATTTAGCTAAATCACAAATCTCTGAAACAGTCTGCTTTTGGAAAAGGTACTGTGATAGCAAGAATATCCCAGCGGCCTCTGGCGACAATTGGATTAGATCGATCAAGGCCCCAATCCAAGCAACCTCATCAAGAGCGTACACGTACCGCTTCTCTTTGTCCGAAAGAAAATTAAACGATTTAACATCCAGAGGCAGCACATCAGGGGCAACTAGAACGTTATCATCCATCCAAATAAGCTAAGATGAAATTAAATATGTGCGGTAAGTTGAAAAATCGTTATCATCTGGAGCTTTCAAACAAAAATGACATGCAGACTTATAACTTCCCGTTAATACATACACTCTGATTGCATAATGGATTGCAGCTAGTGTATATTTGACTGGATTTAAATAAATTCGAGGTGTGGAAATATATTTAAAAACGTTTTAACCCCTTTTCAGGTGTTCGTGTGATTTGTCGACAGGATGATCAGGCAAACTGAATGGCGATGTAACAGTCTCGACGTACGAGGTCGGTTTCATACCTCCTGAATCCCAAATCCAGTAGTCGCTGGTTATTTAGCCCACGGTTAATAAGCCCAGTAATCGGCTACAAAGCCCAGCTCACCAACAGGATAGAGTGAGGTTCTCATCTCTCTGCGTGCGCAACTGGCTACATAATCTTGGCCAGTCTTACGCAAAGCAAGATGCTGGACGTGATTTGTTTTCTTTTTTAAGTTAAATTTTGCGACACGCTTTTCGGACGCTGCAGACATGAGGGGTCAGAAGGACAAATCTCCAACACGAGAAAGCCACATGCACAAAAGGCTAACGCGCCCAAACCACAGCGCTGAGGACACATGCACACACACAAAGGGAACAACGCGTTCAGGTCCATGCTAGACGATGCCGACACGTGTGATCCCGAAGCATACCAACGTCGTCTGGCTAGCCTCCCTAGGTCTTGAAAATTTTAAAGTTAATTTAATTCACAGGCTTTGCACCCTGGACACATGAAAGCTATCATCACATGCCTGGAGGAGGACATCAAAGATCACTTGCGAGTATAGTTTCCGCCAAAACACCTGACACTAGACCGCTTTTTTAAACGTGTGGCAAATCATTTTTTTGGTTTTTGTTATATACATAAAATACACACAAACAGCATTCTTTTCTTGTACATAAACAAGCTGTTCATATAATACAGTACTTATACAATGCATAGTGCCAATCCTGCGTTTGCTAATCAAGAACTAGGACTCTCCGATTAGTGCACCCACCGCCTACTAAGCCCTATTTGGTCCGGGCCTGAGGTGGACTTTATAAACGGCGACTACTGTAGTAGTACATTTTTGATGGAAAATATACGGAGGTATAGCATCTCTGTACAGCCTGTTACCGCTGTTACCCGTCTATACCAGTAATTTTTCGTTACCACCAATTGTTCTGCCCCACGCTCGGCTTCGGCTGAGTTTGCTTCCAAGCCCCTCCCCTTCTAACAGAGGCAGTGGGTATCAGAATACATGGTGAACATATGAATAAAGATGTGGCCCGTCTATGTATGCCCTTGCATTTCGCTTTCCGCATGACAGTGATATATGCATTTTGTCAAATCTACTAAATTCGCTCCTAAACAGTTGCACTCGTGACATAACTATGGACTACCGATACTATTTGTTAAACCAATTATTCCTAGAACTTCCTGTTATCGAATTTTTGTTTATTGATGAGGCCTACTGGGCCTGAAATATGCAAATTTTTATGATTTTTATCAGGCGCCTTGAATGCCGGTAATCGAACAAGCAATAAAAGGCAAGACAAAGCGCCACTGCTACTTGTACCCTACGGTACCCAATTCTAGTAATACAACATTCTATAAAAAATTGCCGCAATGTGATTAGGTTAAGCATATACTTCTCTCGGATTTTCAGGGAATTTAACTTTTTGTGGTTTTCATTTCTCAAAGAACTCACCATGGATTTCGAAATACAGCCCACTAGAAATTGTATTACCGACGTATATATGTTTTATGACAGCGCTGGAAGCTCAGATGTGCCTTACTTCTGGTCGCATAATAGGACTTGTTAAATATTACCTTCTGCTGGTATCACCTTCTTTGACCTCCAGCACTTATTTCATATGGAAACTTATCGAAAACTCTTAGATAACATTTGGTACTGTAATATCCAGTGGAACGTGCAAAAAGTTTAAAAAGTTTCTATCATGCAGACTGCAAAGGATATTAATCGGTAACACAGAATCCACATGAGGTAGCAGTAGACTGTGTTGTCTTACCATGTTCAGCCTTCGATACTCTTGTATTCTGGATAATTGAAGTAAGTTGCATTCCGAATTGCTATGATGAAAAGATATCCCTGCCAGCACCAGCCCCTCCAATCCCATTCGTGCTCTTTAGGGTACAAAGGAGAGATGGCAGCGGAATAGGGATAAATGCCGGGCCAACTCATCCACAGCGCCTCATCAGGCACCCCCTTTTAGCTTGAAAAAAATGCACAGGGGACGCAGATTCTCTCAAAATTGGCTCCCCAAAATATTTTACTGCATATTTGTAATGAAAAAGCCTCTTGAGCCTTAAATTACATGTTATTCATGATTTATTTACAGATGGTACCCAGCTGTATCCACTTCGCATTACCTAGAACACAAGGCGCACATAAGTGGTTGTGAATAATTTATTGATCCACAAATCGATTAGAAACAACATTGTTTGTCCCCGCACTACATCGATTGGAGAGCTTCTACATCGCCTTTCGGTTCCTTTACTCTTGTGGCTTTACCTTTGAAGTCGCAGAAGCTAAAAGATTGTCATCTCGGAGTAAAATCCCGTCGATTCTCGTCAAAAAATTTTGGTGATAGAAGTAGACAATATTTTCTCTCAGCTTGAGCGCTTGGCTTAATTTTTAAAGGAGAACAAATCTTGCATATGCAGAGATAAAACTCTAATAAAACGTCAGGTTTTATCAAAATTAGCAAGTGAGGACCCTAGCTCTACGTCAGTAATAGAAAACGTTGTCTCTAAGGCTTGCCCTCTCGTTGAAGTAAGCCCACGTCCCTCTGAATCAATGCCAATTTAACCTGAATCTTCATTCGTTAACCTTATTCCTGATTCAAGTGAAAACGTAACAAAGCCAAGTCGTACTCCTTGACGCCAACCACGCCAGTGATAGCTTTAAAATCGGGTAAACCTAAAAGCGCCCCTAGTCAATCGAAACCAGTTGTCAAATTCGGCAAGTTGATGACTGTTAACACTTCCGCATCTACAACAGATGCAAAGACTCAAGCTTACACTTTCCCTTACCCGAAAACTCTCCAACATCCAAAAATAATTATGTCAGATTACAATGATAACAGCCTTTCAAAACAATTCCTTCCATTTTAAAATGCAGGTTCACCGGCAAACTATGCTAAAATGCCTCAAAATCATATAATAATAATATGTTTATTATGCCAGTTTACAGGCAATTGTAAAGAGTTGGTAATGCACCTCTTGGGCGCCTTCCAACACCTCGAAGACCGGAAAAAACCTAAAACAAACCCCCTATGTTGCGGCCAGTATTGCTGTTGTTGCAGGTTTTTTGTTTTATCAATACTGGGCGAGATAGGGAGTTTGTTTCGAGTGAAAAAACCTGCCTTCAAAGGTATGATACAAACGGAATAAATGTACAGTTGTAAGCTGAGTTGACTCATCAGCAGGAGAACTGTTTCATATCGTTTAAAAACATTAGTTCCAGACGGAGAGAGTTGGCACAAGAACACAGTGTTCTCAGTCTTCCTTCAATGGTTGTCGGCAAAAGTTGCGCGCTATCGGCCGAAGGGTCAGCAGACTGCGGGCTGCTGTTTCAGCAGCATTTTCTTCGGCATGAAGCCTGGCGGGGTTCAAAGTCCACGAACGCCATCAGAGTGAAAGAGAGATTCCACCGAGTCAGCACCCAAAATTCGTGAAAGTTGCCCTGAATGTAGAAAACTAGTTATAGCTCTCTTAGACATAGGGTAGTTTTGCTGGGTTTGAATACTTTTTGGCAGCTTATTCCAGATTTATATGGCATTTACTGAAAGGAATTGCCGGTATTTAACTGTGCGTGCCATAGGAAGAAATAAAAATACGTCTCGATGACTGGCGCGTCGAGAGTGCTCAAGCTGCCTTATTGTACTAAGGGGATTAAAGGTTTGACCATTCAAAAGTTTAAACAGTAAAAAAAGACCCTTCTGCAATCGACGAAGCCATAGGGGGTCCAGCTTTATAAGTTCGCACCTTTGTTGGTAGGTTAAGTTACGGTGTTCTGGAGTGAAAAACTCTTCTAGTGAAGAAGAGCTGCACCGATTCAATTTTTTTCCGTTCAATAGAGCGCAGAAGACTGAATAGAGGCGGGCCGTATTCAAGACAAGGTCTCACGTACATATTATAAAGGCTAGTTCTTACCTTGATAGTCTTAAAATTTCAAAGGATAAATCCGGTGGTTCGGCGTGCTTTCGAGACTATCAGGGCACAGTGCTCTGAAAAATTGAGACTATTAGAGTAGGATATGCCCAAATCCTTGATAACTCCTGGGACATTTAATTCGTGACCGTCAATGCTTAATTCCGGTTGATGATCCTCGCCAACAACCATAACGGAACATTTGTGCCATGAAAGGGTGAGGCGCCATGTGCAACACCACTGGGCGAAGGCCTGAAGATCCTTTTTTATCAGCTCAAGCACGCTGTTGCGATCTGCCGGTTTATATCGATAAGCGACTTTTAAATCATCGGCGTAAATGAAGGGTCTGCCATACTGAAAACAATCTGAATCGTCGTTGACAAACAGGCAAAATAGGAGCGGACCCAGTACACTACCCTGTATAACTCCACTCCTCACATGCGTGGGGTTGGAGATAACATTGGAAATATTTACTCGTTGTGTGCGAGCACCCAAATAGGAAGATATAAAGTTCAGTGGCTTGCTACCTATGCCGAAGGAGGCTAGTTTCAGAAGGAGGAGGTTATGATCGACCCGATCAAAGGCCTTAGTAGAATCAAAATAGTCGCTATAACTGGCAAAACCGCTGTCTCTAGATTGCAGCACATAATCAAAGAAAGAGAGCTGACAGGTGTCACAAGATCGTTTCTCGATAAAGCCATGTTGAGCTGTATTGAGCAGGTTGTTCTCTGTCAAGTGACGCATCATCTTTTCTTTGATTAAGGTCTCCAAGATCTTCGAGGCTGCAGGAAGTGTATTTATTGGCCTAAAGTTGTCGAATGACGTCGATCGGCCATGCTTGCGAATAGGCATTATGTGCGATTCCTTCCACAACGAAGGAAAGTTTTCGCTCTCAAGAGCAAGATTAAATACCTTACAAAGAATAAGCGGAAAGATATCATTCGCTTCAGCTTTTAGAAGGCTAACTGGGACGCTATCTGGTCCTGGACTATAGGATTGACGATAACGACAAATGGCTACAGTCACATCCCAGACGGTAAAACTTATGGTTTCGAGTATGCCACCCGTCCAAGCCTGGATAACCGGAGGTGCAGCGAACGAGCTTTCACTAAGCGTTTTGGATAGGAACGCATTGAAGCTATCGGCGGTCAGCTTAGCGTCAGCTATGGGGTTTCCTAAAGCATCTTGAAGAATGGGGTGTTGCGTTTTCCTCTGCGCTTTTACTGTACGCGAAAAGAGTTTCGCAACATTAAAGGAAGGATTTTCAGCGAAGTGAGCCTCATCGGCTATCTGCTTTTCTTCGGAGAGCTTCTTGGCCTGCTCAAAGATCAGTGTGATCAAGTGCAGAAGGGAAGTATCATTCTGCCGATGCAAACGACGAGAGAGTTTACGCAGCCTACGACGGAAAGACAGAGGAAGGTACACTTCATCCTTGACATGTATTACTTTCTTACGGGGGACAAAGTGGAGGATGAGTGGATCCAACACTATGAACAGTGCATCGGTACAAACATTTACATTCAAACATTGGAAAAATTCAGACCAGTCGAGAGCGTTTAGATGTGCCAGTAGGTCAGCTGTGTTTGCTGATCGGAAGTCATGATAAAAACTATACTGTTGGGAAAATGATTCATCCGCCTCCAGTTCTAGTTCACTAACATCTGTAAGATGGTCTGATCTCCCAAATGCGTCTAAGGATGACACTGAAAGTGGTTCGCATCCCCTACAAAAAATTAGGTCGAGTATGTTTGCTCCTCGAGTGGGAAAATCGACAACCTGATCCCACATGCCGATATCTATTGCCTCAAATAAGTTCGCAAACTTTGAAGGACCGGATGGTGGAAACCATTGCACGTCAGGAAGGTTGAAATCGCCTGCAATCATGCAATACTTAAGATTCAAGTCAGCTGCGGCATGAAATGCCTGCGAGAGACAAAGATCGTAGTCTGCATTGGCATTAGGTGAGCGATAAACACAGCCAACAAGTAAGGAGTATTTGTTTTTAAGAATAACTCGTAGCCAGCAGCTTTCCTCCACCGCTGTGAATTGTGGATAGTCCAACGGGAGAAATGCAAGTGGCTGCTTAATATAGATGCAGCTTCCTCTGCCACGGCCATTGTTTCGATCGTTCCGAACGCATTCATAGCCTAGAACAGAGAGTTCTGAGTCAGCTACAGAGGCCGATGCCCATGTCTCAGTTACCATAACAATGTCTGGGCGGTTGACGAAAACCATAGTCTGGAGCAGAGGCATTTTATTAATCAGTGATTTGGCATTTAAAACGACCAATTTAAGAGGGCATGTCTGAGGTTTCGGTGGCGAGACAGCTAGGCCGTCACTGTTACCGGCTTCAACCAGAGCGATGTCCTTTTGACCCGAACTATTTTTTCCTCTCTTATTTTGAGATTTGTCTCGCATTGGTTCTCCGTTTTTCCAGCGCTATTATTAGCTGTCTCATCTTTCTCCGCTCTTTCAACTCGTAATCCGGCTGAAAAAAACTTGCGAATGCAGACTCCATAAGGATGGTTTACGCTCTAGCAAGAGTTTCGCCTGTGCTTCAGTTTCTAAAATAACTTTTAGAGGTCGTGGCCGATAAATTGATTCTGGAGCTGTTGGAGCCTTCCCTATTCGAAATGCCTTAAGAATGCGGAAAGACTCGCCTGGTTTTAGCAACGGTTTGGCGTACACCCGCATAAGACCCACGTCATGGTCAATTCGTTCTTGTGCAATTGACGACTCTGACTCTGGGGCCCCCTTTACAACTTTTTTCTGCTTGCGACTCAATGGGGCATATGTTGCAAGCTCACGTGTTTCAGCCGAGGGAACAATTGTATCCGGTACACGCGGTTCTGATGTACTGGCTATTAGGTGAGCTGAATGCAAACCTGTGAACCGTTTGTATTTCTTAGGCTTATGCCTCTTTTGAGTTATGATCTTGTCAAACTCTTGGTCATCAATTTCTTGTGCAGAGTCGAGCAACGATGTGGTGCTAGAATGCAAATCCCGATAATTGCTACTGTCGAGTGACGATGGTGTAGCCCGTGGGCTTGATACATGATCCAATATGCAGGTTTCAGGCGTGTCGACAGACATGTCCAAATCCAAGTCAATATCAGCGTCAACTCGTTCGTGTGCAATTGTTAGCCTTCGTCTATTTTTCCCACGCCAGAATGTAGCCCCCCTTCTCATGCATCATTTCCAAATATGCCTTTCTACAATAGTCCTTGTTCATTTAAGAATAACTACTCAACACATTGTAGGCCAGTGCCAATTTGTTTTCCACCTTTTCTTACGCCCCTGCAGTTTCTCTTTCCGCCACTAAGTTTTCTCTTTTTTATTAATGCTGACGAGCGAAACTTGCAATTGAGGGATACGCTCAGGATAGTCTTACTGAGGGCAAGGTCAGTTGTTAATAGGATGACAGATCTGAAAGCAGTAGCTTTTGAGCTTGAGCCAGATGTGCTCTTTAAGTCAAGTCACTTTATTGAGGGAAGAAGGCTTTCGCCCTTGAGCTCCCTTCGTGAGGCGAGTTCAAATCTCGGTGTGGCACCAATTTCAGCGGCCACACTGTGGTTGGGTATCACTAGCCGATGACGCCTAATGAGACATAAAAGGCCCTCATAGTGTCCCATGTCTTTGCTGGTTATGTCCTTTCGCCTATATCCTAGCCGTCACGCGATGGAGGCTTGAGTGGGAGCTCTAATGGCAATATGGACGGAAAAGTGGGTCTTCTAACAGATCGGTGTGCGCATATATGCCATTATATGTATATTTATATATGTGATAATAATTTTAATTCCTTTTAACCCCCTTTTCAATCGTTTCCTTTCGTCATCATCTTCTTCTCCTTCTGCCGCCATGCCAGTCTCTAGTCCTAACCGACCAACGGTGGTTTTGCAAACTACCACCAAAACCTAAGGCTCTCAAAAAAAATTGCAAGACTGTGCCAACACCCAGCGTGAAGGTGCCTAAAGCTGCCGTGCCTGACCTCGCGAGCACCCCTAGCGAAAACAGCAAAGTCAATACTGGCGAAATATTGACTCCAGCCAGTCCGAGCTCGAGGCCCGCTGCCAGCCCAAGCTCCCAGATCGCAGACACGGATTCTGAGGCTAACTTAGAGACCGTGTCCAACACCGAAATGACATGCAACAACGAAGGGTTTGGCTTCCCGAATACACATAGCAACAGAAATGAGGCCCATGCTGGGGAACCATCTACATCGGCCATCCCGAGCTCGAGTCACACATAGGCCAATATGACAAACACTGTAGAAAAAGTTTTCCAACACCCACAGGGACGACAGCACTGTATTATTGTCCAGGGCCTAGAAGAATGTACTTCAGTCAGTTCAGACCATAACGCGGAGGACATGGCATCCTTCAACCGTGTTCTAAACGATCTGTTCGAGCCAGGTTTAGAATTTCCAGTTCTGAAATCGTTTCGGATCGGAAAAAAACCCGACGAGGCCACAGGTACGCCGCGACCACGACCTCTAAAAATTGTGATGCAAAACAACGAACACGTTAAACTGATCTTATCAAAAAAGACCAGCCTTTGCCAGTCACACAAAGAAGTTTTTTTCAGCCGGAGTACTCTCTAGCGAAACGGCTCAAACGTCGGGAACTTGTGGCAGAATTACTTTTGAGAAGAAAAAATGGCGAGACCAGCCTGGTACTCTCGAACGGGAAGATTATTCACAGGAATATGAGGTTCTTGAACCAACCGATAATACTTCGAACAATGGCCTGAGCGTGGCTTACACAACCGATGTCAAACAAAGTTCAAATTCCACCGAGACAAAATTCGTCAAAAATATGTCACTTAAATTCTTCTACACCAAAAAACAGAGTCTGTTGTCCAAGTTAGATGAACTAAAAGTGCAGATATATGACCTTTCTCCCGACATTATCTCTTTGACAGAAACCTGGCTGTGTGAAAACGTGGATGACCGTGAAGTGGCACTAACTGGCTTTAATCTGTTCCGGAGAGATAGAAGAGGGCGCCAAGGAGGAGGAATTATAACTTACGTCAAACATGGACTGCTAGTCTCGGAAAAAACAGAGCGGTTTCATTGCAGCACCGAGGCCATCTGGCTTACTATAAAGGTACCGGAATCACCCAGCCTGGAAGTTCTGACCGTGTACCGTCCGCCTAGCTATGATCATGAGGCTGACACTGGTCTACTAGAAGAGTTAGCGAGATTAGCTGCTCGGCCCGATGTCTTGATTATGGGAGACTTCAATGCCCCGCTTATCGATTGGGGTTCATCATACGCACGAGGCCCAGAGCAAGCATTCGACTGGCGTTTACTAGCTCTGACACTTAATGCATCTCTCAGTCAACATGTTCTATTTCCCAGCAGGGTGCGTGAGGGGCAGCAATCAAACTGCCTAGACCTGGTACTTACGAAATCACTGGACAGCATCGACGAGGTGCAATCTCTACCTCCTCTAGGTAAAAGTGATCACATCATACTAAATTTGGACTATTCTATATTTTCGGTACCCGAACAACCTACCAAGGTTAGAAGGAATATTTGGCGTGGTGACTTTGATCAAATGAAGGCCGAAATAAACAACATAAATTGGGAATTGGTTTTTTCTAGCAATATAGCTGATGATTGGGGATGGTTCAGTGAGTTATTGCATACTCTCCTGAGAAACCACTGTCCGATTACACGGAAGAAGCTAAACAACAAACCTCAGTGGCTGACTCAAGCGCTGAAGAAAGAGATAAATAAAAAGGGGAGATTGTTTAGAAAGTATAGAGCAGACAGAAATCCGGTATCCATAAATGCATACAAAACGCAGAGGAACCTCGTGAAGCGACTTATCTTCAAAGCGCGCAAAGACTTTGAAAAAGATTTACTAAACCGGGCAGTTAAAAATCCGAAGCTATTTTATGGCTACTTAAGAAAGACCACACGAAACCGGGACCCAGTTCCCCTTCTGAAGGCTAGCGATGGAACAGAAATGAGTGAGGATGGAGCAAAAGCTGAGCATCTTTCACAATTTTTCAAATCGAACTTTACAACTGAAATCGGATTCATTCCTCCAAACTATGGCTTAGATGACGGTCCAAAGATTGAAAATGTGGCCTTCCCCGAAGCAACCGTTCTTCAGGAGTTAATGGCACTAAACGACTCGAAATCATCCGGTCCCGATGACATCCCGCCTAAATTACTGAAAGAACTTGCTGGGGAGCTAGCCAAACCGCTTTCTATGCTTTTCAGTACCTCGTTTAACGCAGGTTGTTTACCCGCCGATTGGAAATCCGCACGGATCACACCGTTGTATAAAGGCGGCAGAAAGGTTGCTGCAAACAGTTATAGACCAATCAGCCTCACTTCGATCTGTTGCAAGATTATGGAAAAAGTAGTAAAACGAGAGCTGATGCGTTTCTTAGAGCAGCATAACCTTCTATCGGATGCGCAACATGGGTTCCGCAGAGGCAGGTCCTGCGTGACGAACCTGCTCCATTGTTTGGAACGCTGGACTCGGGCAGTTGATGGAGGAAATCCGCTTCATGTAATCTACATCGACTTCAAGAAGGCTTTTGATAGCGTCCCACATCAACGACTTCTGCACAAACTCAGCCAAATAGGTGTTCGAGGAAATCTGCTGAAGTGGATTCAAAGCTTCTTACTTGGTCGCTCTCAAACTGTCCATATTGGTGACCAGCAGTCGGCAGACGTTGCAGTCGAGAGCGGTGTCCCCCAAGGCTCTGTCCTCGGCCCTATACTGTTCATTATATACGTCAATGGCTCCGTCCGTGAACTGGACTGCGATGTGGCTATGTTTGCCGATGACATTAAGATTTGGAACGTCATCAGAAATTCAGCTGACGAAGAACATTTGCAGCTAAACCTAAACCGTCTTCAAACTTGGTCTCAAGACTGGCTTTTGCCGTTTAACGAGAACAAATGCAGTATCCTACGAGTTGGCCGACCCAGCTCTCAGAACCCCATGGTTTACAGCCTAAATGGCATCCAACTGCAAGAAGTGGACGCGCAGAAAGATTTGGGAGTATGGATCTCTACGTCTCTTAAGCCCTCGCTGCACTGCGCAAAAGTAGCCAAGTCTGCGATGTCCGTCCTCTATCTTGTCAAAAGGGCTTTCTGTGCCTTCGATAATTACTGCTTTGCTGAGGTCTTTGGAACATTTGTGCGGCCGAAGTTGGAGTTCGCAATGCAAGCATGGAAACCCTGGACCGCGAAAGACCTAAATTCCCTCGAAAAGGTCCAAAGGCGCGCGACCAAACTGGTTACCGGTCAGAGCTTCTTACCCTACGAAAGACGTTTAGCTAATCTCGATCTATTTCCGTTAAGTTACAGACAGCTACGTGACGATCTGATACAAGCATTTCGTATAATGCGCGGGCAGGACTGCTGTCTTCTACCTGGCGACTTCTTCGAGTTAGCAACAACGACGAACTTAAGAGGTCATCTCTTCAAACTACGCATAACAGGGGCCAGACTAGACACACGGAAGTTCTTCTTTGGTAATAGAGTAGTTGAAGCTTGGAATGCACTCCCCGAGGAAATTGTTATGTCCCCATCTGTGGATGCATTCAAGCGAAATTTAGATTTTCATACCCGAAATGCCCACTAAAATAGGATATGGCGAAAATGAAATTATATATATGTATATAAACATATTACTCACTGATTTTCAGTAATATGTTAGTTAAGAACTAACAAGGATTGCAAGATGGAGTCCACCAAACGTTGTGATCCGAGGCTACGCGGATTTGTAAAACTTTTCCCAATTCAGGCCTGGAATGCTCTGCCCGCGGACATTGTTATGTCGCCATCTGAGCACACGTCAGACGCATCTGTAGGCATGTTTACGACACTATTAAGTTAGAACAAATAGCCACTGAGCCCCCGAAAATAAACTGCTAGTTGCCGAATGCAAATTGTGGAATAATCACATTATAAAAACATACTACTCGCTAATTTTCAGTAATATGTTTGTTTAGAAAACTACCGATTATATTTCTTCTGTCAATTAGCAGGCAGACTCGTTAAACCAACAAGGGTGCAGGATTGTCGCATCGCCGACACTCGATGAGGCTCGCGTGACCTCCGCAACCTTCTCTTCGTGGGACCCTTGGTATTATGGCGAAAACCGCGATGGACTCTCCCTGACATGCTTCAAACACTCTTAGCACAGGCCATCCGCTTCGAATATACTCTGCACCCGCCCACTCCCCCAGGCGACAGTTTTTCTCCTTAAATCTCTTAAATGGCATTCAAACCCCTAGACTTCTGAACAATACCTAAGGAGTTTTTCACTGTCGGCCCTCAAATTTTTGGCAACGCCACTGATCTGAAATGTTCTGCAGATCAAATGCATTGAAAAAACTGTACCAATAGGGAGTTCAAAGGTATTTACCTATATTTCCCTCAATAAAACCTGACCTGACCTGACCTACCTCAGCAGTGCTGTTACTGTAGGCGGCGTTATTTTTAAGTAGATCAGTACAATTCATTTGAAACATTTAACTCTACCGGTAAGGACAACATATACGGTACAGTCAAAAAGGGAGTGCTTGTCTTGTGATTCACTTCAGCAGAAACGATGGATAATGGCGAGCTGAGTGTAGCAGGCCAGAAGTTCCTGACAAATTTCTTCGCATTTCTTTCTCCAATGGAGCCTACTTGTTGTTTATTTATTTCGGCAGTAATATCAAGAAAAAAATAGGAATATGCTACAGCCTGAGCAAACGCAGGCTCTGAAGTCATTTTACAGACTCAGTTGCGCACATTATCGCCTCACATAAAAGTCTTATGTATAAATTGTCGGAAATTGGAATGAGAGGAAACCTGCTGGTATGAATCACTGATTTTCTCACGGGGCGATCGCAAACTATGTGCATTGATGACTCGAAGTCAACGCATGCATCTTTTCTGACTGGCGTCCGTCAAGGCTCTGTTTTAGGGCCACTGCTCTTCTTTATCTTTATGTATGTTTATTATGCCAGTTTACAGATAATTTTAAAAATTTGGTAAAGCACCTCTTGGGTGCCTTCCAAAACCTCGAAGACAGAAAAAACCTAAAACAAACTCCCTCTTTTGCAGCCAGTATTGTTTTGGTTCAATTTTGTGTTTTTCTAATACTGGGCGAGATAGGGAGTTTGTTTCAAGTGAAAAAACCTGACTTCAAAGGTACGATACGAACGTAATATACGTACAGTTGTAAACTGAGTTGAAACATCAGCAGGAAAAAAGTTGCATATAGTTTAGGGATATAAGATGTGCACGGGGAGGGTTAGCACAAAAACACAGTGTTCTCAGTCTTCCTTCGATGTTTGTCAGAAAAATTTGAGTGCTGTCGGCTGAAGGTTTAGCAGATTGCGGGCTGCAGTTTCAGCAGCATTATGGTCAGCATGAAGCAAGGCAGGGTTCAAGGTCAACGAACGTCATCAGAGTGAAAGAGAGATTCCACTGAGTAAGGACCCAAAATTCGTGAAAGTCGTCCTGAGTGTAGAAAAATAGTGATAGCTCTCTTAAACATAGGGTAGCTTTGCTGGTTTTAATATTTCTGGGCAGCTTATTCCAAATTTAAATGGCGTTTTCTAAAAATAATTGCCGACACTTAACTATGTATGCCATAGGAAGAAATAACAATGCATCTCGATGACTGGCGCGCCGAGAGTGCTCGAGCTGCCACATTTTACTGAGAGGATAAAAGGTTTGGCCATTCAAAAGTTTTAATAGTTAAAATAGACCCTTCTGCAATCTACGAAGCCACAGGGGATCCAGGTTTATAAGTTCGCACCTTTGTTGGTGGGCTAATATATGGTGTTCTGTAGTGAAAACTCTTCTTGTGAAGAAGTGCTGCACCGTTTTTTTTCTTGCGTTTATTAGGGCACCAAAGACTGAATAGGAGCAAATAGTATTGAAGACTAGGTCTCACGTACATATTATAAAAGTTAGTTCTAACCTTCATGGTATTAATATTTCTAAGGATATATCCAGTGGTTCGGTGTGCTTTCGAGACTATCAGGGCACAGTGCTCTGATAAATTAAAACTATAAGAATAGGACATGCCCAAATCCTTGAATACTCCTGGGAATTTAGTTCGTAGCCTTCTTTGCTTAATTTCGGTTGACGATCGTCGCCTAAAACCATAACGGCACATTTGTGCCATGAAAGGTTGAGGTGTCATGTGCAACACCACTGGGCGAAGGCCTGGAGATCCCTTTTTATCAGCTCGAGCACGATGTTGCAATCTGCCGGATTATATTGTTAAGCGACGTTTTAACCATCAGCGTACATGAAGAGTCTACCATACTGTAAACAATCTGGAACGTCGTTGCCAAAAAGGCAAAATAGGAGCGGCCCTATTACACTACCCTGTATAACCCCACTCCTCACATGCGTGAGGTTGGAGATAACATTGGAAATTTTAGCTCGTTGTGTGCGAGCATCCCAATAGGAAGATATTTAGTTCAGAAGCTTGCTACTTATGCAGAAAGAGGTCAGTTTAGAAGGAGGAGGTTATGATTGACCCGATCTAAGGCCTTAGTAAAATTAAAATCACTGGTATAAAGGGCAATACCGCTGTCTCTAGATTGTAGCACATAAGCAAAGAAAGAGAGCTGGCAGGTGTGACAAGATTTTTTTCGAGAAATTTTGATTAAATAGCGCTAAGCAGGCTGTTTTCTGTCAAGTTACGCATCATCTTTTCGTGGATCAAGGTCTCCAAGATCTTCAAAGGCTGCGGGAATGTATTTATTGGCCTCAAGTTGTCGAATGTCATCGATCAGCCATGCTTGCGAACAGGCATTATGTGCGATTCCTTCCACAACGACGGAAACGTTCCGCGCTCAAGAGCAAGATTCAATATCTTACACAAAATACACGGAAAAAATCATTCGCTTCATTTTTTAGAAGGCTAACTGGAACGCCTTCTGGTCCTCGAGTATAAGGTTGACGATAACGACGGATGGCTACGGCACGTCTCAAACGGTAAAACTTATGGTTTCAAGGACGGCACCTGTCCAAACCCGGATAGCCGGAAGTGCGGCGAACGAGTTTGCACTAAAAGTTTTGGACAGGAATGCATTGAAACTGTCGGCAGTCAACTAAGCATCAAATATGGAGTTTCATTTGGCGTCTTGAATTATGGGGTGCTGCGCTTTCCTCTGCGCTTTGGCTGTGCGCGAAAAAAGTTTCACAACACGACTGTGCCGACCACCTGGGCTGCAGCGCCATCATGTTTGCCGAGGAGGTCAAACTCGAGAGAGCCATCAGGTCTGACGCCGATAGGAAAGCATTTCAAGAGCGTCTCAATCGACTAAGCAGCTGGCTCCGCACAAGAAGGACTAATGAGGAGGACGATTCCTTACAATACCTCCTCGATGGGCACCTGATGTTAAATGTGGACGAACAAAAAGACCCTTCAAGATCACAGTCGATATTTCCCCTCGCTCATCCTAGGACATTTCTACATCGATATCCCCCATCAATTTCGATCTAGGATATTGTGGCTGCAACCGTACGTATAGATTATTTTCCTGCGTCTCTGGAATTATTTTTTCTGCGTGGACGATCTTTTGAAGTCGGCATTTAAGAAGATTTTGTTTTCCAACCAATTCTACTGAGACGCAATCTCTTTAAACCGAACTCAAGCTCTTCAAACCAACAAATTCGTGGCCTGGTAAAATAAATCGTCAAAATCTGAATATTCTCGAGACCTTCAAAGGCCGAGTCGTTTCCCAATATTGAATACAATTTTCAAATAAATTTAAAGAGCTTGCCAAAAAATAGCTACAGTATTTGTTAAGGTTACGCTGATTATTTGTTGTAAGTCATAATCTGAAAATCATACCGACTGGTTTTTTCTGAACAAAATAACTTAAACAGTTTGTTAAACAATTTAAAGGAATTTTAACAACCAGCTGCGGTAAAATCATATAGGCTGAATTTTTCTAAATAATCTTACATATAAAGCAGATTTAATCAAAATTATGAGAACGAAAATTATAGCTCATCGTAAGATATCTGCTCCCAGACCCAAGCGGTGCCTGACCACGCCTACTAGTCAATGCCTTGATATCAACATGCAGCCCATTGTCAAGACTAAGAAAATTGATTTATCTGCATTACAGAACTGTAATGACTTCATGATAAGGTTTGGTTCTGTTTTGTCAATACTAGGCAATCTGTTTGATGGTAAGTTATCAGATGCGCCCTTCCATGATTGTAAAAAGTTAGACTCCCTCGTCCATCTTATAACCACGGAAGCTTTTGATAGACAAAAGCAAAGCTTTAACTTTATACTAAAAAATGCCACCATATAAAGTCGCCCTTTGGATATTGCAAAATATTTTCTATCTCCGAGTGGTTTCAACTACAAAATTGCAGAAACCAAATGCCTCCAATCGCTTAGCAAAAACCCGCCCATCCTAGTTAAATTGTTTTCACCGATCGAGGTGGACTCAATCTTTGCTCAACGAGGTCACATTTCCTGATATTTAGAAATGACTAAAAGTTTCCTCTGTCGAGATCTTACACCAATTGAGCGAAGAAATGTGGCTCTCCAGTCCAATAGACCGATGACTTCTCAGCCTAATATTCCTAAATCTGTTAGTTGTCCCGATAGGGTAAATGCACTCGCTAATCCTCCTCCGCATACCTGGCCATACACCCACTCACGTCAGTGCACCCGTTATACCTGCCTCCGAGATGTCTATATACAGTCCCGTAACCGTCAGTACACCTGCTATTCCTACATACCGAATGTCTAGTAATAGGCTCATAAACATCAGTGCACCAGTAAGCCCTTCCCTCTTGATGTCGGGATTGTCAAGGCCCGCCGCTCCGTCATCTACTACGATTAAGACTAGTCTAAATACATTCTCTGTCCAACGATCGATAAATTCCGCTGCCTCTCACTCAACAACAAGCTCATCAAAAATGTCACCAACACCGTCAAAAGCGTTTAGGCCAAGCGCTTCCCCACCACAACCTAGCTCCTCCCTTGACCGTGGGAGTCATATTATTCCCCCGTATAATGCGTTATTAAACAAGCCGGGCCCGAACCACGGAAAATTTAATTTGCACGGCAGTAACCCAAACTGGTATAGTTTTAAATCTTACCGGAGTTGCCGTACAGAACATTCACTGATTAAGACCACTAGTCCTTATGCGAGCGGCCCCAACACTAATTTTATGTCACCATTCCCCCTATCAGTTTCTTGACACATCCTGTACCACCCAAACCTGCAAACTTCTACATGCCTTCTCGCCTCCCCCCATTCCTCCCAAACGCCCCAGAAGCTTATTTTGGTTTATCCTCTCCTCATTTTTCCCTGCCAGAAAGCGAGGCCCCTAGATATCTCAGACCTTATCAGCCATCCATTATTGGCTACCCGTATGCTAAAAGCTCCATACCCGTCAGTACTTATTCCACAAATAATAACGGCCTACAGTTTGCCTACCCACCCTCAAATTCTTTTTGATGAATAACATTAGCCAAAGTCCTGTCATTCAAAACACACTAGATGTCATATTGCTGAATGCCAGGTCTGTTATAAATAAAATGGCTCAACTGCGAGCTATTGCTTTTGAGACGACACCCAATGTTATATGCATAACAGAATCTTGAACCCATCCAATCATTTCTGACTCCTCCCTTATCATAGACGAGTATGACTTTTATCTGCACGATTGAATTAATAAGCGTGGTGGTGGTTGTCTTCTCTATATTAGAACGTCATTTAGGCACTTTCCGTTTTATCTAAATAGCATGTCCTTCTCTGCAAATAACTGTTTCACTTCTATCATCCTGTCGTACCTATCATGCGTTTGACCTCGCAGATATTAGCTCAATCAACAATTTTCTTGATTCATTAGATTGGCAGAACCTCTCCTAAATTAATGACGCTGCATATCTTTCTGAACTCATGTCGGTCGTTCCTAATAAAATGCTGGAATTTGTGCCAACTAAAATTGTGAAACCCTACACACCAGAATCGACCGTTCCTCATTTCTTTTGCCCAGACTAAAGAAATTGAGGAGAGAGCTGAAAGATCTATCTACTAGTTCGCTGTCTGTGCATCTAAGGATCGCAGAGATGTTCGAACTAGCGTCAAAGATTCATCTTGCACGTGACCAGCACGGGGAATCTTGTGCCCTGAGCGAGTCAAACTCTGCAAAATCGGTTGCACAACTGTTTCGTCGTAGGCCCTCTACAAAACGAGGAATTGAAATCCCCCCATTGCTGAATGAAAATAAAACATTTGAACTAGATGAGTCTGATAAGGCTAAATTATTCAATGCTTTCGTTGCGAAGCATTTTACGACAGAATTCGAACCGGTCCCGTCGTGTCAACCATACTCAGACAATACTCTCGGGAACATTGATTTCTCCATAGAATTAATTCGAAAACATATAATTTGTCTAAAAAAGTCGCACTTTTTGGGAACTGATGGTATCCCCAATTCAGTTATCAAAAGAGTGTCGACCATTAAAAAATTACTTAGCCATATATTTTCAGTCTATCTCTTAAATGGTTAATTTCCTGACACTTGGAAGACATCCATTATACTTCCAGTCATTAAATCAGGATCTCGTTCGGACATAAATAACTACCGCGGTGTTCATAAAACCCCGGCCCTGGCTAAACTTCTGAAAAAGATAATTTTTAATCGAATTCTCGATTTTTGACTAAAAAATAAGCTTTTAAGTGGCTCGCAGCATGCTTTTCTACCCGGAAGATCATGCGAGACGTGTCACTTAGCTTTTCTTAACCACGTCACTTCCCTCCATAACGAGCAGCAATCCGTGGTTGCTATCTACTTTTACCTGAGCAAAGCCTTCGACAAGGTACCGCACAGACGGCTTCTGGTAAAATTGGAAGCCATTGGCATCCGTCCCCCTCTCCTCGACTTCATCGGCTCCTTCTTGTCTAACCGCAGCCAGAAGGTCCTAGTAGGTAATAGTTACTATACTTCTCAGCTGATAACGAGTGGCGTTTTTCAAGGCACTGTCTTGGGTCCTTTACTCTTCATTCTATACATAAACGAAATTTCGACTGTTCTAAAAAATTTACACAATCTCATTTATGCAGACGACCTCAAATGCATATACTCGTTTTCTAAGGACACGGCAAGTATATGCGTTGATGATATAAATGCGGACCTACTTAGACTCTCACGTTGGGGTGCTACCTGGCAGATGGAATTCTCTCCATCCAAGTGTAGTTTCATGTGTTTCGGTCCCGCTAAGCTTCCCCGTCCCCTAGTATTTCAAAATACTCCAATTTTAGAACGATCCACTATAAAAGACTTAGGTCTAAGCTACAAAAATAAACTAGCATTGTCACCTCATGCGGATCAAATATCTGCGAGGGCTGCACAGATATTTGGTTTTATATCACACAATTTCTCCCTGCTGGAAATAAAGTTAAAACTTTATCGCATGTACGTTCTACCCATTCTAGAATACTGCTGTCTCCTCTTTGGTCTAATGAATGCTTCTGACCGCGGTAAGAGTTAAAATGTACAGAGGGTATTTATTCGCAAAATATTCACTCTTCCTCGATCCATTATTTCTTATACGGAGAGATGTCAGTTAGCGAACATGACAAGTCTTTGAGTCAGAAGACTCGAAGCGGGCCTCTGCTTCTTTTTTTGCGTTAATTCTACCCCTAACCTCCCACGAATCGACTCTTTTATACCCGCAGATAGACTTTATGCCACTAGTAATTCATCCAGGATTATTGCACCACCGTTTAGCTCCACATCGAACCATTCTCGCTTCTTTGCCTCAAAATATGCCTTCCTCTGGAATAATATTCCCCTCTAAATTAGGCCATCGTCTAACTCAACAGTTTTTAAGTCAAATTATGTTAACACTTAACTTCGGAAGATATAAAGTCCTTGTTATCCGTCTCCTTCCCAAACAAACAACTTTTGGACTCTGAAAAGGGTCCCCCTGGTATCTGAGGTGGTTATGTTTAGATACAATTTTTTCCATATATGATTATTTCTTCCTCTTTTGCGTGATATTTGCAACGATGTTTTGTCCACTTCTTTATCCAGTCATCATTGCCGTTTCTCCATTCTCCGTTTTACAACCCTGACAATAGGCTTCATGGTCTTTAGTCATGCCCATGGCGGTTCTGCTATTTTCGCCAGCTCATCGCTGGACTCAACAGTCTACAAGGTCACATCTCCGGCATTTCGTTGATGATCAGGTGACCTCTGCGGTTCACTCTCTTGTCGACCCTGTTGTCCGTGATGGCCTTCTCCGGTTTCACCTCCCTGATGGTTGATCATGAAGCCCGTCGGGCGGTGTTACAATGGTGAACGACAGCCTCTGCTGTTATATGGTTTCTCCAATTACAAGAAGCGTTTCCAACCCTCATACGTTCCGATCAACAGTCCTGTCTCATTTGCACTACAATCAATCCTCTCAACCAACCGCCCTAATTTTGTTGAAGCAGTTTTTTCTCCTACGTTTTGTTTTTTTTTTAAGCGGGGGTTCGCTGAACTCCAGCCCAGCTTCAATGGTAGGAGTTTTTTTCACTGCTTCCTCCTTAGTTCACCATGCATTGACTACTCTTTTTAAACGAGGATATTTTGGTGAATATGAATTCATCTACCAGCACTACTAAATGCTACCGCTGTCTATGTGGTTGTTTCATGGAGAACAGCATTTATCAACTTTGTATTTATATTTCCACAGCCCTTAGTTTGCAATGACGAGGCTCTCTGGGCCTTAAATATAAAATGTATTCATTTATTTATTCTAATAAATCCCCCGCTTAAACAATCTTCACAGGGTCTAAAGGCAGCTAAATGCGCAACACAGGTGCTGTTTGCGGTTATTCGGGTGTTCGTCACCATCCACAAGGAGCTCTTCAGGAAAACGTTCTTAGCGTTTGTTCGGTTTTACCTGGAGTATGCCGTCCAGGCCTGGCTATCATGGTGCAAGAAGGATTACCTGAACTACGAAGATGGTTAAGAATCTTGTTCATCTGCCTTATGACAACAGACTGACCGAACTTGATCTTTTCTCCCTGCTAAAATAAAGTTAAAACGTAATCACATGTATGTTTGAAATTTATATTTTTTAGCACTATCTGTAAAAGTTAATTTTGAAAAAATAAAAATTCAAAAAATAATTTAGCAATATGCACAAGTAGACGGAGAATGTCGCAATAATTTCAGCAGAAATTGTCCTTTTGGGGCAACATTTAGCAACGTTATGCAGGTAATTTTGAACTAAAAACGAAAACTTGTGGCAGGAAAAAAAAGCTCTTACAGTGAAAATGGAGACAGTGTTCAACGGGCCTCCATGTTTAAAAGATGTGTAAGAGAAAAAAAACTGCTTATGGAGATAGTAGTAGGAACATAGTAGTAAAGCAGATATAGGTGTGGGTGTTCTGATGAAGGTGAGTAGTTAACGAAACTGCAGAATTTTAGACTGAGTACTTCCGCGTGGCTTCGTTTGATTCAGCGGTGGTTAATGGAAACATCTAGGTTCTCGGGAGACACGAGACAAAGAGAATAGTTTCAAGCGGATCTCCTAAATTCTCAATGATCCTTTCTTGGAATCATGGAAATAAGCTGCTCGGAAAAGATGAAGAGAAGAGAAGGTTCATAGAATCAGTGTTAAGCTAAATGTGCAGTCTCCGTTTGAAAGCAGACAGTCTAGTTAACGACCTTATTTCGATTGGCAAGTTATTCCAAAGAAAGCTATATCTGGAAGCAAAAACAAAGAGCGTTTACATGAGGAAGATGCAGGAGGAAGTATAACAAGTGCCGAGTTCCTTAGGTTGTAGGGACGGCTGACGGGGGTAATGACAGAAGTCCTGGGTAAATTTGTGCAATTATTAAGCCGACAAATGAGACAAAAGCCAGCTTCCAATCTTCTGACCCAAACAAACCTTAGTTTTGTTAATTGACATCTATTTGAGTAACAAGTATTAGAAGCTGTCGGATACAGCAGTTTTCATGTGTAATTTTTTTGAATTTGTTCAATTTTTGAACGGCCTACTTCATTCATGAGACCGAAAAAAGGGCAGCAGTATTCTAAGATGAGAAGCACGAACATACGATAAAGTCTTAATTTCATTTCAGGAAGATAGAACTTATGAGGAATAAAGCCACAAATCTGTGCGGCTTTGGCTGTAATTCTATCGGCGTGAGGAGAAAGGTCTAATTTATTGGTGTAGCTTAATCCTAGGTCCTTGATACTGGAACATTCAGTCATTGGGTAACCTTAAGAAACAGGGTATGGCAGCCTTTCAGGCCCAAAGCACATGAATCGGCACTAAGGAGGTGAGAACTCCATCTGCCATGTTGAGCTGCACGTCGAAGGAGCGTGTAGATCCAAATGAATTTGTTCTAGGCATCTCGCGGCCGTAGAGTTAGCGAAGGAGTTAACACACTTGAGATCATCTGCATAAATATAAGATTGGGAGTGTTTAACACTAAATGAAATATCATTTATGTAAAGCAATAAGAGTAGAGGACCTAGCATGGTACCTTGAAGGACACCACTCAAAATTGCGGTAGGAGTAGAGTAGGAGGATCCCACTAAGACCTTTTGTTGTCGATTTGAAAGATAAGATCGGACGAAGTCAGTAAGAGGTTTACGAAATCCTATAGCCTCTAGATTGGGTAGGAGCCTCCTGTGAGGAACTTTATCAAATGCTTTACTGAGGTCAAAATCGGTAACTGCCACGGATAGATGACCATTACGAAGAGAAGTAAGTAGATTTAGAAACGACATGTGGCATGTTTGACAAGATCGGGCTGGTAAAAAGCCATGCTGTGGGGAGCTGAGAATGCTATTGTTTATGCCAAAATCAGTACTTTTTTGGCAATTAGTTTTTCAAAGAGTTAAGCCAGAGAGGGCGTTTTATGAACACCGCGATAATTGTGAATATCTTATCGGGAACCAGATTTAAATACGGGAATTATAAAAGAAGTTTTCCAGCTGTCCGGAAAAAAGTCATTTTCAAGAAACACTGAAAATAACTTACTCAGTAAAGGTGGGAAATCTCATAATTGTTTCATGAGTGAGCTTGGAATGTTATCAGTTCCAACCGAATGTGAATTTTTAAGATTACTGATTTGTTTTTGAATACAAGCGGGTGAGAAATTAAGGGTACTGAGATTTGAATCACACAGCAGGGGGATTGCAGGAGTGGGGCTAGTTTCGGTGGTAAAGAACTTGGCAAAGAATGAATTAAGAAAAGCTGCTTTATCCAACTTCTCTGTAACAAAATGATTGTTGCCATTGAGTAAGGGTGGAATGACTTTCTGAAGTTTAGCCGACGACCAAAGACGGAAGGCTTTAGCAACTGATCTAGAAGTATTCGCATTACTGAATGCTGTGGCCTCCCTACGCCTATCTCGTGCAAGCCTTATTTTAAGCGCTCATTAAAATATTTGTGCTATTCTTAAGTAAACTGATAAAGAGCTATTAGACGTATCCTTAAGTTGATTTGTAATTTCTTAAGTTTATTTTGGAGAAAATGTGGCACATTAGAAGAAGTTGGACGAGATTTAAAAATCCTAAGTGGGATAAGAGCCTAAATATTTTCTGTAAGGTTTTGCAATAGCTCCTAGACAAACTAGGGCTCGTAAGTTGAACATATGCAATGCCAATCTAGGGCACTTACGAAATCATTTATTAATTCATGGTTCACGTTACCAAAGTCAAGGTTATTGCATTTTACATCGGGCTTTTTAGAAAGTGAGACTGGAAAACAACAGTAAACTTAGGCATGTTCACTTGTGAAAATATCATGATGGAAATTCATAAAAAGAGGGTGGACATAATTTGTAAAAATTAAATCTAATATGTCGTCATTTCTGGTCACTGAACTGACATGTTGTGACATGTTTGAAAAGTAAATAGTGTCAAACGATTTCTGAAATCTTGGTGGACATGTATTTGAATGCCAGTCAATGTCTGGCAGATTAAAATCACCTATAATTATTCTGACATCGAATTGAGTCGCTGCAACTTTTTCAAACATTTCACACAGCTGCATTACATTACTTGAGTTAGTGGGAGGATTGTAGACACACCCAATTATCGCTTTTTTATTGTGTGGCAGGATGACTGAAATAAGACAAAAATTTCCAGAAAATGACGAAATGCTCAGGTGATACCGGAAATGTACAAAGCATGATTTAATATAAAGAAGGCTACCACCGCCACGCTTTTCAGTGCGGTCTTGTTTGTACAAACTATAATTATCTATGGCGAGTGTCGAGTCAGAAATAAGAGAGTGTGTCCAAGATTCAATGACACAGAGCACATCTGGATCAAGCTCAAATGCTACTGTTTTAAGTTCTGTCATCTTAATAACAGCTGATCTCGCATTGACTGAGACTATACTGAGCATATCCTTCAAATTCAGGTTACGCTCGTCAGTATTTATAAAAAAGGAAAACTTGGTGGCGGAAAGGGAAACGGCATGGGAGAAACAAAAGGCGAAAGGCAAACTGGCTCTGGTCTACAGGTTGTCAAGTAATTATTATCAAATGAACTGTGCAGATTGTTGAAAGGCATATAAGAGGGGGATCCATAGAATGGACGGCTGAAGTGTGGCATGGGAAAACCAGGAGGGGGTACGAAAATAGGATTTTGACGCATTATATCATAATTTGACGGAAAATTTGCCTTTGAAAATTGCACGACTGGTTTTGAAAACGGTTAATTTTATAAGCTGGCTGAATTATTTGGGGATGTTGATGAGGTTTGGGGATAAAAAATGCGCTAGCTTGAGCGGTTGGGTCTTTGTTAGATACTGAGTTACTATCGGTAATCATATTGCCGAATTTTCAAACTGACGTAGATTAACTAGGGGCGTTCATAGGTTTAGCGGAATTTAAAGCTATCACAGACGTGGTTGGCTTAGAAGGAGAACGACTTGACGAGGCTACAATCTCACTCGAATCACGAGTAAGATGAATGGGAGAAGAATAAGGGGAAACTGACATTGATCCAGAGGGATGTGGGCTTACCCGAGCGGGAGGGCCGGCCTCAGCGACAACTTTTGGTTTTGTTGAACCACAGCCAGGGTTCTCATTTGCTACTTTTGATAAAACCCGACGCTCCATTGGCGTTTTATCCCTGCATACGTTAATTTTGTTTTCCTTTAAAAAGTTGACTGACTGCTCATGAGCAATTCGATTTTCCGCAGCTAAATAAATTTTAAAATTTTAATGGGATTTTATCGTATCCTGTCGATTTTATTGGCATAATTGTTGTTCATAATTGGATTTTCTAACCCCTAAGCCACCCCACAAACCAGTGGTCGTTTTCCTTGACTACAGGTGAAAATATAAAGTTTTCTTCTGTTTCACCTGACATTGCCTCCTAGGAATTCTCTAAGATTCAGCTGAAAAACACGTAATTAAGTACGTGGATATTGAATCAGCTTGTATATTTTGAAAGGATACTCTTTTTCAGCAAGAAATAGTGTACACTTGTTAATTTATTAATCCAGATATTTTTCACCTAACATAGCCTCATAATTTCACCCGGCATAGCCTTATCTGAATTATTGAAGATTCACGTATAAACCGCGTATTTAAGCACGTGAATGTTTATTTTAGATTGCAAATTTGCAAAAGATTTCACAATTTTCAACAAGATTCAGTTTACACTTGTTACAATATCAATCGATTTAGTTTTCATCCAGCGTAGACTCGTCAATTTTAGTTTCTGAATAATAGAAACTTTCTTGCATTGCCTTGCTTAAAAATATATGTAACTGCATATCCTTCTGACATTTTAAACTTCAATATGAAATCACAGTCAGTTTTTAGACGAAAATCCGCCTTAACGACCCTCTTGGTGTTAAATTTGTCCAACATCAACTAGTCTTAAATATGAAAAAACTGAATCTTGATGCTTTGGATACTTTTAATAATTTCATGCCTCAATATGGATGTTTCCTTACGGTTCTTAGTACCATCTTTGATGGAAATGTCTCTTCGCTCACTTCTCAGCAATGTGAGAAATTAGAGCCCTTCATAAATTTGGTGTCTACTGAGACCTGTGACCGGCCAAAAAGAGTTATAATTTTCTTTCAAAGAATGTCCCAAAAAGTAAAATTCCGCTAGACGTCGCCTGTCAATTCCTTTACTCGTGTGGCTTTAACTTTAAGGTCATAGAAGCTAAAAGATTGTCCTCTCGAAGCAAAAATCCGCCAATTTTGGTAAAATCTTTTTCGGTGATAGATGACAACCTCTTCTCTCAGCATGAGCGTTCAGCTCAATACCTGAAAAAACACAAGTTTTTTTATATGTAGGGATAAAACCCCCATGGAACGTAGGATTTCGCCTGCATCTGCAAAAACTTATCCCTCTCCCACCCCTACTTTTCCAAATTTGGTATCTGAGGTGGACGCGAGTTCGCGTCCCTCCGGATAAGCAACAACGTTAAGTTCACCCGAAACCTCACTCACAATCCTTACCCCTGAGGCCGACGCAAGCTCACGTCCCTCCAGATCAGGGACAACGATAATTTCACCCGAAACCTCACCCGAAATCCTTACTCCTGACTCGAGTGAAATTCCGTCGCCTTCCGAGCGAACCTCGCCTGCTTAAGAGGCCAAACCTAATAGACCTAAAGGGGCCCCCTGTAAATCGAAGCCAATTGCAAAAATCAGTAATTTACCTAATTATGGGAACCATACTAACATTTCAGAATCTACACCAGATGTAAACACTCACGTTTTCACTTTTCCGATCCACAAAATGGCCCAGAATTCACAATTAATTCACTCTTATAATTTTGTGAATAGCTTCTCGCAACCTTCTATGCCATTTTCGAATGCCTGTCCTCCGAAAAACAATGCTGACACTTCAGCATCTATAGCAGATATAAATACTCGCGTTTGTTATTTTCCAAACCAGCAAATTGCCCAAAATCAACACATAATTAAATCTACTTATGATCATTGTATTCCATACCCATTAAGGTCATTATCAAACGTGCGTTTTCTGAAAAATTATGCTGACTCTTATCATAATCCTTTTTTACGACCGCCTCTTACTTTTCTTACTCTTCAAATCGGGGACCCTTTCCACAATTTTCAAGCAAATCTGCCGCCATACAATAATCCTAATATATTTAACAATTATATTTCAGCTAATTGTATACCACAGCAATCTTGCTTTCCGCCTTTTGATTCTGCCGGTTCCCTTTCCGCTACCAAGTATTCCTTTTTTATAAATACTGACGAGCGTAACATGCATCTCAGGGATACGCTCAGTATAGTTTCTCTGAATGCGAGATCAGTTGTAAATAAAATGACAGAGCTCAGAACAGTAGCTTTTGAGCTTGATCCAGATGTTAATTGTATCACTGAATCTTGGGCTCAATCTCTTATCCGTGACTCAATGCTCGCTATAGATAATTTTATTTTGTACCGACATGACTGCATTGAAAAACGTGGCGGTGGTTGCCTTCTTTATATCAAATCATTTTTTGTACATTTCCCGTTTCATCTGAGCATTTCATCGTTTTCGGGAGATGTTTGCTTTATTTCAGTCATCCTCCCGTACAATAAAAAAGTTCTAATTGGCTCTGTCTATAATCCCCCATGTTATTATGGTAATGAAAGTGCACTCTGCGAACTGTTTGCAAAAGTTGCCGAAGCTGAAGTTGATGAAAAAATAATCAAAGGTGATTTTAATCTGCCAGACGTTGACTGGGAGGTAAATAATTGTCCGCCAAAATTTAAAAAAATAGGTAGAAACTATAAACTTTGCAAACATGTCACAACTGGTCAGCTCAGTGACTAGAAATAAGAGCAAATATAATTTAATTTTTACAAATGACGTCCACCGTCTCTTTATGAATTTTCATCATGATCTCTTCACAAGTGACCACGCATTAATTCAGTGTTGTTTTCCAGTCTCTCTTTTGGAAATGCGTTAAAAACATCGTAAGCGCGCGCTTCAAATTGCGGTTTGAATTTCTCGTCCTTCGTGGGAAATATTATTTTCGAGATTTCGGTTCACCTAGTCCTCTGGCGGACTTTCATTGTTAGCTATTGGATTCACTTTCGCAATAACTCCACCCTCAGAAGACACGACAGGACATTAGTCAAAACGAACATCATCTCCGTCACTGCCTTCTGTCAACAATTCTCCCGGATTCCAGCTCTCTACAAACGGCTGAGTCGTTTCAATAACCTTTTTCATACAGTTGAACGCTTTATACATATTGCACAGAGCTTTAATATCGTTTATCGTCAGTCTGATCTATTATGGGAGACAAAAATAAACGTGTCGATCAGCTTGTAAAAGCTGCGGCGCGAGAGGGACTCGAACCCAAAACGTGTCGTTCGTAGGTATCAGTCGTGACCACTTCACCATCAGCGTTGACTGCTGACTGTTGACTTAATTTGGTTTAAAACCCCTAGTCGCAATTTTGAGGGCAGAAATCGCAAGATTGATGCGATGAAATCACCCCCGCTAAAAGGGCTAAAAGTCTCTCGAGTTCAGTAGACTCAATTTACGAACACTAAGTTGAGCGTCTAATCAACTCCTCCACGAAGACACAGGATGACAGCAATCAAAATCGGTTATTAACAGTCAAAAGGCAATCCACTTTATTATTTGATTCATTAATGGTCTGTTGTGAAAAGATTGTGACGGAAAAATTTGAAACTATGTGCGATACAGCTTTAGAAGACGGGAAGGAATTTTCGCCAGTGCCTGCATTCGAAATCCCGACATCATCGCAACAAGGAAAAAAAGTCACGCCACCGCTCGGATTCGAACCCTGGATCCCCCGCGTAGAAGTCGAAAGCCTATCTCACTTCGCCATCACAGGATACTCCAATGGTTTCCAAATTCTCTTACTAACTACGGAAACTCGATCTAGAAGTTCTTTGAAATCTCCTCCTGCCAAGCGAACTAAAAGTCGTAAAAGTTTAAGGGATGTAACTCATGAAGATGAAGCCTCCGTATCATATTTTGCCCTTTTGAACAAATTTACAAACCTTGAGAAGGTAGTTAATAGTCTTAGAGTGGAGATGAAGGAGCTGAAAATTTTTTCTCTACTTCTCCCTCGTGAGAGGAAACCGGCGATGCGTGAACTTGAGCGAGGAAACCTAACGTACGGAGAAAAAAAATCCCCCGCCGAAGTGTCTACGCACAAAAATGATCCAGCAGCCAGGGTGCTTGACGGAGTTGGTAGTCTGCCATGGACAGGGGAAACGGTCAACCCACTGGCTTCCAAGAGAACAAAGAAGCGCTCTCGGGCTCCCAAAAAAGGCCAACTATGCCCAAGTGCTATTGTAAGTTGGCCGAGATTGAGCACAAGCCAAACAAAAAGGGCACCTTCGCAGGCCAAAACGAACAGAAGCGCTGAAACTCGAAGTGAATATATCCTAACAAACCCTAGAGAAGCAGAAGGGGACGACAGTCGGAAGGTGAGTACCACTCGTATAAACTGCATAGTCATAAAAGGCATGACAGAAGGTACTTCCGATACCCCGAAATCGAGATTAGAAGAGGACAGGAAGTTATTTAAAGAATATCTGAAATTTCTCCTAAAGGGTAAGAAGAAAGTCCAAGTTCTAAAGGCATTCCGAATGGGACGTATAACAGACTCAAAAGATGAACAACGCCAACCAAGACCGTTGAAGGTTGTTCTGAAGAGTTAGGCTGAGGTCCAGCTATTGTTCAGCAGGAAACCAATACTTAGATACTCACACCCGACGGTTTTTTTTTCAGCGGGATATTTCCCCCGCGGAGCGGGAGAAATGGAGATGGCTAAAACTAGAACTCCACAGGACATCCGAACTCGACGAGAGCAATCTTCGAATTCTTAACAGGGAGATCGTCCATGTCCCGAGGTCACTGCTCTGGAGAAAGCCGATAACACTAACAGCCTAGTTGGGATGGACAACAGTCCGTCTCCATCAGCACCGACAGCTCCCTGCATGCAATCTCACGCAAGAGGCAACCGCCTGCATAAAGTGGTGAATAAGTCTAAATTGACCTTTCTTTACACTAATACCCAAAGTCTTCCCTCAAAAATTGATGAACTCTCGGCAGTACTTTCGGAGCGGAAACCTGATGTAGTTGCCATAATGGAAACATGGCTAAAAGCAGAAATCACAGATTCGAAGATTTCGATTCCAGCATACCAGCTTTTCCGCAAAGGCCGCCAAAACCGACAAGGAGGTGGGGTTGTCGTGTATGTCAGACCTAAAATCTCTGTTGTAGAAAGAGAACACACTCTAGCCCTGGAGTATGAGTCCGTCTGGTTAAAGATCAAGAAGGCGAATTCACAGAACCTTGAATTCCTGGCCGTTTACCGGCCACCAAACATTCTGAGTGGAGCCGACGACTCACTCCTTGGTCTGGTGAAGGAAGCTGCTAGCCACCAGGAGGTTCTCATCTTTGGTGACTTCAACGCCCCTGCAATTGAATGGAACAACCTGACAGTTGAGGCGGCGTCAACTTCCTTTAGTTCCAAATTAACGGATCTCACGCTTGACATGTCTCTAGTTCAGAACGTTAAGGGCATAACCAGATTTCGAGAAAACCAGCGGGCTACTTGTTTGGATCTCATTTTCACGAAGGATTCGTCCTACATAGATGAAGTGCATTCAAGTGCTCCGCTCGGTAAGAGTGATCATACGACGCTAATGTGGGAATACTCACTCCATACTCAACGGCTGAGGAAAAGGGAGGACCAGCCAAACATATGGAAGGCAGATTTCAATTGAATGAAGAATGCACTATCGACCGTGAATTGGGACTGCCTACTCAAGGGGGATCTGGAGGTAGATTGGAGATCACTCAAGAGGGTTGCATTAGATCCGGTCAAGGTACACAAGATGACTAGTCGTCCTGCCTGGTTGACGAGAGACCTTAACAGGCAACTGAAGAAGAAGAATTGGAAAAGGAAGTTATTCAGGAAAACTGTGTCGCCAGTACACCTCGAGGAATTCCAACGCCAAAGAAAAGCAGTAAAAAAATCAATTCGCCAGGCCAGGAAAAACTATGAATCAAGAATCCTCCAACATGCCGAAGAAAAGCCCAAAATTCTATTCCACTATATGAACAGTAGATTAAAAAACAAGGATCCTGTCGCAGAACTTACAAATGATGATGGCGGAGAAGTCGTTGAGAATGACGAGAAGGCCGAGTACTGTAGCCAGTTCTTTTCCTCGGTATTCACTAGGGAAACCGAGCTTCATTTTGATAATGCCAACAGTGTTGTTGCAAACGCCGGCCCAGCACTTCATTCTATACTCTTTCCAACATCTGTAGTTGAGAGGGAGCTGCAGAGCCTCAAAGAAGCAAAGTCATCCGGTCCAAACAATATACCAGCCAAGTTCTTGAAAGAACTGGCAAGCGAACTCTCAGAGCCCCTAGCATATATCTTTCGTTCTTCATTTGAACTAGGAAAACTGCCATCTGAATGGAAAATGGCAAATATTTACCCGATATACAAGGGCGGAGCCCGAACGAAGGTCAACAATTACCGGCCCGTCAGCCTAACTTGCATTTGCTGTAAGGTGATGGAAACGATAATTAAGAAGACGACAATGGAGTTATTGGAGGAGAACAACCTACTGTCAGGGCTCAAACACGGCTTCAGAAAGAACCATTCTTGCCTTTTCAGCCTTCTACTCTCCACTTCGCAGTGGACTCGTGCACTAGATAAAGATGGTAAGGTTGACGTCATCTATACGGACTTCAAGAAGGCATTCGACAGCATCCCACATAAGCGTCTAATGTTTAAATTGTCAGAAATTGGCATAAGAGGAAACCTGCTGGCATGGATCACAGATTTTCTCACAGGGCGATCGCAAACTGTGTGCATCGGTGACTCAAAGTCAAATCCTAAGTCTGTTCTGAGTGGCGTCCCCCAAGGCTCTGTCTTAGGGCCACTGCTCTTCCTTATCTATATCAACGACTGTGTCAACGACCTGGGATGCAGCGCTATCATGTTTGCCGACGACGTCAAACTCTGGAGAGCCATTAGGTCTGACGCCGATAGGAAAGCGTTGGTAATGCACCTCTTGGGCGCCTTCCAAGACCTCGAAGACCGGAAAAAACCTAAAGCAAACTCCCTATGTTGCAGCCAGTATTGGTTTTGTTTCAGGTTTTTTGTTTGGTCAATATTGGGCGAGATAAGAAATTTGTTTCAAATGAAAAAACCTGCCTTCAAAGGTATGATACAAACGGAATAAATGTACAGTTGTAAGCTGAGTTGACTCATCAGCGGGAGAACTGTTTCATATCGTTTAAAAACATTAGTTCCAGACGGAGAGGGTTGGCACAAGAACACAGTGTTCTCAGTCTTCCTTCAATGAATGTCGGCAAAAGTTGCGCGCTATCGGCTGAAAGGTAAGCAGACTGCGGGCTGCTGCTTCAGCCGCATTAGTCTTCAGCAGTGAAGCCTGGCGGGGTTCAAAGTCCACGAACGCCATCAGAGTGAAAGAGAGATTCCACCGAGTCAGCACCCAAAATTCGTGAAAGTTGTCCTGAATGTAGAAAACTAGTTATAGCTCTCTTAAACATAGGGTAGTTTTGCTGGGTTTTAATACTTTTGGGCAGCTTATTCCAGATTGATATGGCATATACTGAAAAGAATTGCCGGTACTTAACTGTGCGTGCCATAGGAAGAAATAAAAATAAAATACGCTTCAAGAGAGTCTCAATCGACTAAGCTGCTGGTCTGCTCGATGGCTTTTAAACTTCCACATTAGTAAGTGTGTGGTTTTAAGACTCCGTACTAGAAGGACTGATGAGCAGAAGGATTCCTTCCAATACCTCCTTGATGGACACCTTGAACGCGGTTTGTTCAAATTCGAAGATAAGTGAAGCTTTATATAAATTGATTTATATAAGAGAAGCAACGACTCAAAGTCTTTGGTTTTCTTAAATAAAATATCAGTAAGTAACAGTTGACAATCTTAGCCAAAATCTGCTACCAAAATCCTTCGTTGATTTGGTCAGATATTGTCCTCTGTTTCATAGAACGCTGTACAAATCATTTGTTTTGTACTTCTAGTATTTTATAGTTTATTTGTCAAAAACACATTACTTAGACATATATTTAGCATTCAAAAATCCTTTACAGGAAAATTTTTATTAGAAACAATGACCGACACGAAAGTTGTTGTGGATCAAGTCGATCTGTCAGCCCTCTTAAATTTAACAAACTTTATTGAAAAGTATGAACCTGTATTTAAGATTCTTAATTCACTTCTGGACTCCAATTCATTTGAAAGCAACCTCACGAATTTACCTCAGATTGAGTCTGTAGTGCATTTAGTATCAACAGAAGTTTCAGATAGATCAAAATGTAGCTGTAATATAATCTTCCGCAACTTTCCTCAAACGAGTAATCCAATGGTAGCAATACAAAGCGTTTTTCAACAATGTGGGATAAGTATAGGCATAGTGTCTATCAAAAGACTAAATTCGCGAAGTAAAAACAAACCGATTTTGCTTACATGTTCTTCCCACGCCGAAGCGCAAATGCTACTACAAAACTCTGAAATAAATAAGAGTTTCCGAAGTTTTAAAGCATATATAGGCCCTGACTTGACCCCAATGCAGCGCAGACAAGTTTTTCACAAAGACAAAGGGCGTAAACAAAGTCAGCCGCATATAGTCGTAGAGGACGGAAACACTCCACAAAATGCTACTTCAGAGGAACAATTAACGAGTTCCTCCTCATCTGGGAAGGAAAACGAAAACTATCAACGTAGCATCAGCTTAGATGACTTGAGAGCGACTTCTTCATATTATAATAATGACAAACCGAAAGCAAATAATAAACCTGCCGAAGCAATTAAGGGAAAGAATAAGGTCCAAACAAAAAGACCCCGAAATAGTACAACCGCATTAGACATGACCAACACTTATCCTGAATCTAATCAAGATACACTGATGAATAACAACACACGTCTAAACATGTCCATAAATAGCAATACCAGTCCGAGCTCAACGAACCAAAGTAGTAAACCAGTGTTAGATTATCTCCACCGAACAACCCAGAATAGACCACCAGTCCCAAACAAAATTTCATATCAAAACAAATTTCCGTATTTAAATGCACACCTTAAAATGACACCTAACCCCTTCTCTCAACCCATGTATCCTAGCCCATACACAAGACGACCACCGCACACCCAACCCTTTCAATACAACACACACAATCAAATCCCACCTCGCACAACACCATACCCTCCGATAGTTACACAATGCCATCGAATTCCACCACTCTCATCACCAATTTTTCCCAATAATGCACAATTCGCCACAAATAGTCCAACACCACCATATTATCCACCAATCACACAATTTCCGCACATGAGCCCTCAACACAATCAACCAAGTAATAGGAATCCATTTTTTCACAACAGATTCCAGCTTTTGTATCCGACACCATAAGTGTTGCTCTTATTAATGCTAGATCGATAGTAAACAAAGTTCCACGACTTAGGACTTTTATTGACACACACAATCCCGATATAGTCTTTTTAACAGAAACATGGGTAAACGAATCAACCTCCAACGCTTCACTTTTTATAGCAAACTGCACCTTCTATAGACAGGACCGTGCGAATAAACGAGGAGGAGGTTGTATGATCTACATTAGATCTACCATAGAACAGAGTGGCTTTGAGGTTCTTCAGGAGACGTTCAATGGCGAAGCGTGTTTCGCTATAATAACATCCAAGACCCTTAAAAGCATTCTAATTGGATGTTTGTACACCCCTCCGGAATATAGTAATGATGACACTGGTCTATCAACTCTACTAGATATTCTATCGAATATCCAAACCGACTATAAGATAATTGCAGGAGACTTAAACCGTCCAGAAATAAACTGGACAGAACTATCAGCCCCATCCAGACATGATGAATTATTATCATCAATTGTGTTTCATAACTGGACGCAAATAATAAGTAAACCAACCAGGGGAAACAATATACTCGATGTTATTCTCACCAATGATATCTGGCCCTTATATACGCACTACGACAGCTTAACCTTTGATAGTGATCATAAGACAAATAATAGCAGTGCTCCCTCTTAACATTAAAATAAGACCTGATCCTAGTTACACTTCTATAAACCCCAAAAATCTTGACATTGAATCTATGAATAACTACATTAGGTCATTGGATTGGAGCTCTTTCCTCCTAACAACATCCCCTCTAGAAGCTGTAAACATATTATATGCCATCCTTAATTTAATTCGAGATACCCTAATTGACGAGAGATCCCCATGCAAGAAATCACTTATCCCAAACTTCCTTTCCAAACGGCTAAAAAAACTTAAAAAACAACTCCACGACCCATGTATTAGTTATCTATCTACGCTCAGACGCATTACAGAGATTCACGAGTTAGCCCAGAACATTGAAACAAATAAGACGATAGCAGCAGAACATCGGGCAATCGAGTCCCCAGAAGGGACAGCCCAAATCTTCAGGAAACAAATAAATAATCATCCAAAACAAGGTTCCCAAATCATGCTTGATGACCAAGGAATAGTAATAACAAATGACAACCAAATAGCAAATCTTTTCAACGAGTATTTCTCAACCAACTATTCAGTCGAGGAAGAACCAATCCCCCAACCAACAGAAATGACGGCACTAGTATTAAAAGAGATATTGTTTAACGAAGAAACTGTAGAGAAAGCTATCCGCCAACTGTCCAATTCCACATCATATGGAACGGATAGAATACCTCCTTGCATACTGAGACATATGACATATGCCCCAATACTTCTGTCTAACCTTTTCTCGTTACTGCAGTCAAATGGTACTTATCCAGAAATCTGGAAAAAATCATGTATCACCCCAATTTACAAAAACGGAAATCGGTCCAATGCCTAAAATTATCGTGGTGTTCACCGAACATCGGTTTTAGCAAAAATCTTAGAAAAAATAATTTATAACCAAATGTTAGACCATCTGACGAATGTAAATCTCATACCCCCCTCTCAACATGCTTTTTTACCTAAAAAGTCATGTCAGTCCTGCCATCTCACTTTCTTGGAATTCGTCTCCAGAAATCGAGATGATGGGAACACGGTAGCTACAATTTACTTTGATCTAAAAAAAGCCTTTGACAAAGTTCCCCATAAAAGACTGATCGTGAAGCTAGTGAGTCACGGGATTCGGCCCCCCCTCCTTAATTTCCTCAAATACTTTCTTCAAAACCGATTCCAAGTAGTACAACTTCGAAATACACTATCAGAACCAACTCATATAAGCAGTGGTGTTTTTCAAGGCACTATCCTAGGTCCCCTCTTATTTCTCATTTACATTCATGAGTTATCCATGATATCAACATAAGCT
>JAYGXS010000002.1:86080384-86114467 GCA_036362985.1 Ligula intestinalis
ATTCCAGTTTTTAAATCTGGTTCCAGATCTGACATTAAAAATTATCGCGTCGTTCATAAAACGCCTTCTGTAGCTAAACTGTTTGAAAAATTAATCGCCAATAAAATTACAGATTTTTGCATAAGCAATCAAATATTAAATGTATCTCAGCATAGATTTTTACCGGACTGATCTTGTGAAACATGTCATATGTCATTTCTTAATCTTCTCACTTCTCTTCATAACGATCATTTATGTGTGGTGGTCATCTATTTCGATCTCAGTAAGGCATTTGATAAAGAACCTCATGGGAGACTACTAGCCAAAGAAGAGGCTATAGGATTTTGTAGTCCGCTTATTGACTTTATTAGATCATATCTTTCTAATCGAAAACAACAGGTCTTAGTGGGGTCCTCATACTCTACCCCTACCGCTATTTTAAGCGGTGTCCTTCAAGGTACCGTTCTGGGCCCCCTGTTGTTTTTGTTTCAGATAAATGATATTTCAACAATCGTTAAACACTCTCCACCGTATATATACGCGAACGACTTGAAATTTAAAGGATCGTTAAGGATCTAAGTGAGTTGTATCCTTTCTCATCTACATCGTCATCCTCATATACCAGTTTTGACAATTTTTCCATTAAAATAATCTAGTTTATCACTTACTAGCAGTTAGACTACCTTAGAAAGTTTTCCATTGTGTATTTGCCAAAACGCTTTGTATATTTGTAGTGATAATGCCTCTACATACTCCTCCTCTAATTCTACGGCTGAGCAATGCTTGGAACGCATTCATTCGGATTTGGACGCTCTATCTGCGTGGAGCTCCACGCAGCAGATAGAGTTCTCGCATTCTAAGTGCCAGTTCATGTGTTTTTGGCCTGAAAGGCTGCCACAGCCTATCATTTTTCAATGCTGCCCCATGACTGAATGTTCTAACATTAAGGACTAAGGTTTAAGTTACACCAATAATTTAGATCTTTCACCTCACGCTGATAGAATTACAGCAAAAGCTGCTCAGATATGTGGCTTCATCTCTTATAATTTCTACCTTCCCGAAATGAAGCTAAGACTTTATCCTATGCATGTGCTTCCTATTTTCGAATACTGTTGTCCATTCTTCGGTCTAACGAACGAATCTCGCCATTCAAAAATTGAAAGTGTCCAAAGAAGATTCACTAAAAGGGTCCTCTATCCGGCATTTTCAGATACTTCCTACACAGATAGATGTGAGATAACGAAACTGAAATGTCTTTGGGTCAGGAGACTGGAAGCAGGGTTTTGTCTCCTGTTTCGCCTTAATAATAGTTCAAATCTCCCCAAGATTTCTGCCCTTACTCCCGTTACTCGCCCTTACAACCTAAGAAATTCAACGTTGATTATACCTCCTCCTGCTTCTCCAACTTCTAAACGATCTATATTTTTTGCTTCTAGGTATAACTATCTTTGTAATAATTTGCCGATTGATATTCGGGCGTTGACCAGTCTATGTGCATTCAAGCAAAGCCTGCACATATATCTTAACACTGAATCCATTAACCTTTTGTTTTCCTCATCTTTTCCAGGCAGCTTTCTCCATGATCCTGAAAAAGCACCATAGGAAATTTAGGATCCCTTCTTTAAACTTCCTTTCTCGGACTCGTGTCTTCCGGAATCAGGAAGCATTCTTGACAGCTCTCGTTTCTCTGGTCATCAACCATCATCAGGGCCTTATATTTGGTCACATCTCAGATATCCCCAACGATGGTCTTGTAGATTTGACGGACTTGTGGCTCTCATACGGCGGTGCCCATCACGATCATAAACTGGTGGGTTCCCTATGTTCTATGATGCCGCACCGGCTTGGGAACCCGAGTGTAGTGCCGGGAACCCGTCTATACCAGTAATGTTTGCTTACTACCTATTGTTCTGCCCCACGCTCAGCTTCGACTGAGTTTGCTTCCAAGCCCCCCCTACTAACAGAGGCAGTGAGTACCAGAATACATAGTCAGAATCTAGATAACGATGAGGCTCATCTGTGTGTGCTCTTGAATTTCACCTTCCGCATGACACTGCTATATTCATTTTTTTCGCATCTAACAAATTCGCTTCTAAACAGTTATACTGGTCTTATAGCTATAGACTTCGTATGCTGTTTGTTAAACCAATTATTTTTTAGTAATTCGTGTTATCGAATGTTTGGTTTATTGATGAGGCCCATTGGGCCTGAAATATACAACTTATTATTATAAATATAAGGTATACTTTTACCGCCGAAAAAAAGTTTTACGAGAATCGGCGAGTTTTTACTTCGGGATGAGAGTCTTTTAGCTTCTGCAACTTTAAAATGAAAGCCACAAAAGTATAGAAACTGGAGAGCAACATCTATAGGTTATTTATCTTTTAAAGCATTTTTCAAAAGAAAATTAACATTCCTTTTTTACTGATCAGGAGGTTATGATCGACCCGATCAAAGGCCTTAGTCAAATCAAAAAATCGCTATAAGGTTAAGACCACTGTCTCTAGATTGCAGCACATAATCAAAGAAAAATAGCTGGCAGGTGTCACAAGATCGTTTCTCGAGAAAGCCATTTTGAGCTGTATTAAGCAAGTTGTTCTCTGTCAAGTGACGCACGATGTTGCGATCTGCCGGTTAATATCGATAGGCGACTTTTAAATTATCAGCGTACATAAAGTGTCTGCCATACTGAAAACTATCTGAAACGTCGTTGACAAACAGGCAAAATCGGAGCGGACCCAGTACACTTCCCTGTATAACTCCACTTATCACATTCGTGGGGTTGCAGATAACATTGGAAATTTTTACTCTGTGTGGGCTAGCATCCAAAAGGAAGATATAAAGCACAGAGGCTTGCTACCTATGCCAAAGGAGGCCAGTTTCAGAAAAAGGAGGTAATGATCAACCCAAGCAAAGGCCTTAGTAAAATCAAAATAGACGCTATAAATGGCAAAACCGCTGTCTCTAGATTGCAGCTCATAATCAAAGAAAGAGAGCTGACAGTTGACACAAGATCGTTTCTCGAGAAAGCCATGTTGAGCTGTATTGAATAGGTTGTTGTCTGTCAAGTGACGCATCATCTTTTCTTTGATTAAGGTCTCCAAGTTCTTCGAGGCTGCGGGAAGTGTATTTATTGGCCTAAAGTTGTCGAATGACGTCGATCGGCCATGCTTGCGAATAGGCATTATGTGCGATTCCTTCCACATCGAAGGAAAGTTTTAGCTCTCAAGAGCACGATTAAATACCTTACAAAGGACACACGGAAAGATATCATTCACTTCAGCTTTTAGAAGGCTAACTGGGACGCCATCTGGTCCTGGACTATAAGATTGATGATAACGACGAATGTCTACAGTCACGTCCCAGAAGGTACAGCTTATGTTTTCGAGTACGGGACCCGTCCAAGCCCGGATGGCTGGAGGTACAGCGAACGAGCTCTCACTAAACGTTTTGGATAGGAACGCATTGAAGATATCGGCGATCAACTAAGCGTCAGATATGGGGTTTCCTAAAGCGTCTTGGAGTATGGGGTGTTGCGTTTTCCTCTGCGCTTTTTAGGGTACGCAAAAGGAGTTTTGCAACTTTAAGGGACGATTTTTCAGCGAAGTGAGCCTCATCGGCTTTCTGCTTTTCTTCGGAGAGCTTCTTGGCCTGCTCAAAGATCAGTGTGATCAAGGGAAAAAACGGAAGTGTCGTTCTGCCGATGCAAACGACGAGAGGGTTTACGCAGCCTACGACGGAAAGACAGAGGAAGGTACACTTCATCCTTGACATGTATTCCTTTCTTACGGGGGACAAAGTGGAGGATGAGTGAATCCAACACTTTTTACAGTGCATCGGTACAAACATTGACATCCAAACATTGGAAAAATTCAGACCAGTCAGGAGCGTTTAGATTTGCCAGTAGGTTCGCCGTGTTTGCGGATCGAAAGTCATGATAAAGATTATACTTTTGGGAAAATTTTGCATCTGCCTTCGGTTTTAGTTCACTAAGAACTGTAAGATGGTGTGAACTTCCAAGTGCGTCTAAGGATGACACTAAAAGTCGTACGCATCCCCTTTAAAAAAATAAGATCGAGTACTTTTGCTCCTTGAGTGGGAAAATCGACTACCTGATCCCACATGCTGATACCTATTGCCTCGAGTAATTTCTCGACATTTGAAGGACTGGATGGTGGAAACTATTGCACGCCAGGAAGGTTAAAATCGCCTGCACTCAAGCAATCCTCAAGATTCATCAGGGCCTTATATTTGGTCACATCTCAGATATCCCCAACGATGGTCTTGTAGATTTGACGGACTTATGGATCTCATACGGCGTTGCCCATCACGATCATAAACTGGTGGGTTCCCTATGTTCTATGATGCCGCACCGGTTTGGGAACCCGAGTGTAGTGCCGGGAACCCGTCTATACCAGTAATGTTTGGTTACTACCTATTGTTCTGCCCCACGCTCAGCTTCGACTGAGTTTGCTTCCAAGCCCCCCCCCCCCCCTACTAACAGAGGCAGTGGGTATCAGAATACATAGTCAGAAGTTCAAGGTCAATGTCAAGGTCAAGGCACGCAACTTATCTTTCAAAGCTAAGTAAAATAGATTTTTTTATCAGATTTCCTCGTTACTTGCTGAAATAACAAGCTTAATTGTTGTTTTTGTTTGTATAGCTAACCCTTTAGCAACTGCACATACCTGTCGTTGTCTTTTTTACCGATAGGTCAAAATATACATTTTTTACTGTTTCACCGACATAGCCTCATTCTAGTTCCGGTAGATTCACGTAAAAAGCAGCTAATCTATTGCGTTTATACTGAATAATATCTAAAAATATGTTACTCTATCAATTTCCAGCAAGAAATAGTTTGTATTACTCGATATAATATTATAGATATTTGTCACCCTGCGTAGCCTCTTCGATAATTCAAATTTTCTGTCGCAATTTTGTGCATAACTTTGCTTAGAACATATCCTATCACTCACTTTCTATTCAGTATGATACCCAAGCCACAACTGAGACGTAAATTAACCCGGAATACCAATTCTCCTAACGATTAGCCCATCTTAAGCATGAAGAAACTTGATCTTGATGCTTTAGACAACTTTAGTAAGCTTTATAACCAATATGCTTGCCTGTTTACGGTCCTTGGTGCCATCTTTGACGGAAAGGTATCTTCGCTCACTTCTCAGCAATGTGAGAAACTAGAGCCTTTCGTCAATATGGTGTCTACTGAGACCCGTGATCGGCAAAAAAGGAATTTTAATTTTCTTTTGAAAAATACTTCAAAAGATAAACAACCTATAGATGTTGCTATTCAGCTTCTTTACTCTTGTGGCTTTAATTTTAAAGTTGCAGAAGCTAAAAGACCCTCATCCCGAAGTAAAAACCCGCCGATTCTCGTAAAATCTTTTTTCGGCGATAGAAGTAGACCTTATATTCTCTCAGTATGAGCGGTCAGCCAACGTTTTAAAGGAAAATAAGCTTTACATATGCAGGGATAAAACGCCAATGGAGCGTCGGGTTTTTTCTAAAGTAGCAAACGAGAACACTGGCTCCGGTTCAACAAAACCAAAAGTTGTCTCTCAGGTCGGCCCTCCCGCTCAGGTAAGCCCAAATCCCTCTGGCTCAGTGTCAGTTTCCCCTGATTCTTCTCCCATTGACCTTACTCGTGATTCGAGTGAGATTGTAGCCTCGTCAAGTCGTTCTACTTCTAAGCCAACCACGTCTGTGTTAGCTTTACATTCCGATAAACCTATGAACGCACCTAGTAAATCTACGTCAGTTTTCAAATTCGGCAATATGATAACCGATAATAACTCAGTACCTAACAAAGACCCAACTGCTCAAGCTAGCGCTTTTCATATCCCCAAATCTCATCAACATCCCCAAATAATTCGGCCAGCTAATAAAATTAACCGTTTTCAAAACCAGTCATGCAATTTTCGAAGGCCAATATCCCGTCAAATTTTGATATTATGCCTCAAAATCCCATAGTTATGCCCCCTCCTGGTTTTCCAATGCCACACTTTAGCCGCCCTTTCTATGGAGCCCCATCTAATATGCATTTCAACAATATTCACTGTTCATTTGATAATAATTACTTGACAAACTGTAGACCAGAGCCAGTTTGCTATCCGCCTTTTGTTTCTCGCATGCCGTTTCCCTTTCCGCCACCAAGTTTTCCTTTTTTATAAATACTGACGAGCGTAACCTGAATTTGAAGGATACGCTCAGTATAGTCTTAGTCAATGCGAGATCAGCTGTTATTAAGATGACAGAACTTAAAACAGTAGCATTTGAGCTTGATCCAGATGTGCGCTGTGTCATTGAATCTTGGACACACTCTCTTATTTCTGACTCGACACTCGCCATAGATAATTATAGTTTGTACAAACAAGACCGCACTGAAAAGCGTGGCGGTGGTAGCCTTCTTTATATTAAATCATGCTTTGTACATTTCCGGTATCACCTGAGCATTTCGTCATTTTCTGGAAATTTTTGTCTTATTTCAGTCATCCTGCCACACAATAAAAAAGCGATAATTGGGTGTGTCTACAATCCTCCAACTAACTCAAGTAATGTAATGCAGCTGTGTGAAATGTTTGAAAAAGTTGCAGCGACTCAATTCGATGTCAGAATAATTATAGGTGATTTTAATCTGCCAGACATTGACTGGCATTCAAATACATGTCCACCAAGATTTCAGAAATTGGTTGACACTATTAACTTTTCAAACATGTCACAACTGGTCAGTTCAGTGACCAGAAATGACGACATATTAAATTTAATTTTTACAAATGATGTCCACCCTCTTTTTATGAATTTTCATCGTGATATTTTCAATAGTGACCATGCCTTAATTCACTGTTGTTTTCCAGTCTCTCTTTCTAAAAAGCCGGATATAAAATGCAATAACCTCGACTTTGGTAACGTGAACCATGAATTAGTAAATGATTTCGTAAGTACCCTAGATTGGCATAGCATATTTTCAACTAACGATCCCTACTTCTTCCAGAAGCTATTGCAAAACCTTACAGAAAATATTCAGGCTCTTACCCCACTTAAGATTTTTAAATCAAATTCAGCTTCTTCAACGGTGCCACATTTTCTCCAAAATAGCCTTAAGAAATTACAAAAACAACTTAAGGATACGTCTAATAGCTCTTTATCAGTTCACTTAAGAATAGCGCAAATATTTGAATTAGCGCTTAAATTAAGGCTTGCACGAGATAGGCGTAGAGAGGCCACAGCATTAAGTGACGCGAATTCTTCCAGATCAGTTGCTCAAGTCTTCCGTCTTCGGTCGGCTAAGCTTCAGAAAGTCATTCCACCCTTACTCAATGGCAACAATCATTTTATTACAGAGGATTTGGAGAAAGCAGCATTGCTAAATTCATTTTTCGCCGAGTTCTTTACCATCGAAACTAGCCCCACTCCTGTAATCCCCCTGCTGTGTGATTCAAATCTCAGTACCCTTAATTTCTCACCCACTTGTATTCAAAAAGAAATAAGTCGTCTTAAAAATTCACATTCGGTAGGAACTGATAACATTCCAAGCTCACTCATGAAAGAATTAAGAGATTTCCCACCCTAACTGAGTAAGTTATTTTCAGTGTTTCTTGAGAATGGCTTTTTCTCGGACTACTGGAAAACTTCTATTATAATTCCCGTATTTAAATCTGGTTCCCGATCAGATATTCACAATTATCGCGGTGTTCATAAAACGCCCTCTCTGGCTAAACTCTTTGAAAAATTAATTGCCAAAAAATTGCAGATTTTTGCATAAATAATAACATTCTCAGCTCCTCACAGCATGGCTTTTTACCGGATCGAGCTTGTGAAACTTGTCACATGTCTTTTCTAAATCTACTTACTTCTCTTCGTAATGATCATCTATCTGTGGTTGTTTTCTATTTTGACCTTAGTAAAGCATTTGATAAAGTTCCTCACAGGAGGCTCCTAGCCAAACTAGAGGCTATAGGATTTCGTAGTCCACTTACTGACTTCATCAGATCTTATCTTTCAAATCGACAACAAAAGGTTTAATTAAGATCTTCATACTCTACTCCTACCGCTATTTTGAGTGGTGTCCTTCAAGGTACCGTGCTAGGTCCTCTGCTCTTTTTGCTTTGCATAAATGATATCTCATTCAGTGTTAGACACTCCCAATCTTATATTTATGCAGATATTCTCAAGTGTGTTTACTCCTTCTCTTAATCTACGGCCGCGAGATGCTTAGAACAAATTCATTCTGATCTGCACGCTCTTTCGACGTGGAGCTCAACCTGGCAGATGGAGTTCTCACCTTCTAAGTGCCGATATATGTGCTTTGGGCCTGAAAGGCTGCCACAACCTGTTATTTTTCAAGGTTACCCAATGACTGAATGTTCCAGTATCAAGGACCTAGGATTAAGCTACACCAATAAATTAGACCTTTCTCCTCACGCCGATAGAATTACAGCCAAAGCCGCACAGATCTGCGGCTTTATCTCTTATAATTTTTATCTTCCTGAAATGAAATTAAGACTTTATCGTATGTTTGTTCTCCCCATCTTAGAATACTGTTGCCCCTTTTTCGGTCTCATGAATGAAGGTAGCCGTTCAAAAATTGAACAAATTCAAAAAAATTTCACACGAAAACTGCTGTATCCGACAGCTTCTAATACTTGCTACTCAAATAGGTGTCAATTAACAAAACTAAGGTTCCTTTGGGTCAGGAGATTGGAAGCAGGCTTTTGTCTCCTATTTCGGCTTAATAATTGCACAAATTTACCCAGGACTTCTGTCATTACCCCCGTCAGCCGTCCCTAAAACCTAAGAAACTCGGCACTTGTTATACCCCCTCCTGCATCTTCCTCATGTAAACGCTCTTTGTTTTTTGCTTCTAGATATAGCTTTCTTTGGAATAACTTGCCAATCGAAATTAGGTCGTTAACTAGACTGTCTGCTTTCAAACAGAGACTGCACATTTATCTTAACACTGCCTCTATTAACCTTCTATTCTCCCCATCTTTTCCGAGCAGCTTTCTCCATGACCCCGAGCAAGGACCATTGGGAATTTAGAAGATCCTCTTGAAACTATTCTCTCTGTCTCGTGTCCCCCGAGAACATAGATGTTTCCATTAACCACCGCTGAATCAACCGAAGCCACGTGGAAGTACTCAGTCTAAAATGCTGTAGTTTCGTTGAATACTCACCTTCATCAGATCACCCACACCTATTTCTGCTCTACTACTATATTCCTAAGCTGTTTTTTTCTCTTGCACACTTTTTGAACATGGAGGCCCGTTGAATACTGTCTCCATTTTCACTCGTTCTCCATGACCCCGAGAAAGGACCATCGGGAATTTAGGAGATCCGCTTGAAACTATTCTCTCTGCCTCGTGTCCCCCGAGAACCTAGATGTTTCCATTAACCACCACTGAATCACACGAAGCCACGCGGAAGTACTCAGTCTAAAATGCGGCAGTTTCGTTGAATACTCGCCTTCATCAGATCACCCACACCTATTTCTGCTCTACTTCTATCTTCCTAAGCAGTTTTTTTCCCTTGCACACTTTTTGGGCCCGTTGAACACTGTCTCCATTTTCACTGTAAGAGTTTTTTTAACTGCCATAATTTTTCGTTTTTAGTTCAAAATTACCTGCAAAACATTGCTAAATTTTGCCCCAAAAGTACAATTTCTGCTGACATTATTACGACTTTCTACATCTATTTGCACATATTGTCAAATTATTTTTTGAATTTTTATTTTTTTCGAAATTAACTTTGTATAGATAGTGCCGTACTGGCGCTGAAAAATATCAATTCGAAATTCCAAATTCCAAATATCGATAACGATGTGGCTCATCGTTGCGTGCTCTTGAATTTCACCTTCCACAAGACACTGCTTTATTCATTTATTTCGAATCTAACAAATTCACTTCTCAACAGTTATGCTGGTCTTATAGCTATAGACTTCGGATGCTGTTTGTTAAACCAATTATTTTTTAGTACTTCGTGTTATCGAATGTTTGGTTTATTGATGAGGCCCATTGGGCCTGAAATATAAAACTCATTATCATTATTATAAGGTCTACTTCTATCGCCGAAAAAAGTTTTACGAGAATCGGCGAGTTTTTACTTCGGGATGAGAGTCTTTTAGCTTCTGCAACTTTAAAATTAAAGCCACAAGAGTAAAAAAACTGGACAGCAAGAACTATAGGTTATATTTTAAAGCATTTTTAAAAAGAAAATAAAAATTCCTTTTTTACTTATCACGTGTCTCACGGCTCTAGTTTCTCACGTTGGTGAGAGGTGAGAGTAAATACCTTTCCATCAAAGATGGAACCAAGGACCTTATACAGACAAGCATATTGGTTATAAAACTTACTAAAGTTGTCTAAAGCATCAAGATCAATCGTTAGGAGGATTGGTTTTACGGGTTCAAATTACGTCTCAGTTGTGGCTCGGGTATCATATTGAATTGGAGGTGAGTTATAGGATATGTTCTATGCAAAGTTATGCGCAAATTTTCGATAGAAAATTTGAATTATCGAAGAGGCTTCGCAGGATGAAAACTATCTCAAATAGTATATCGAGTAATGCAAACTCGTTCTTGCTGGAATATGGTATATTTCAAATTGCTTGGATATTATTCCGTATTAACGCAATAGATTACTTGCTTTTTAGGTGAATCTACCGAAACTGTAGAATGAGGCTATGTCAATGAAACAGTATAAAAATGAATGTTTGACCTATCGGTAAAAAAGACAACTACAGGTATGCGCAGTTGCTAAAGGGTTTCATACTCAAATACATGTCAACAATTAAGCTAGTAACTTCAGCATGTAACAATTAAATCTGATAAAATATCTATTTCACTTAGTTTTGAAAGATAAGTTGCGCACCTTGACCTTGACCTTCTACCCATCGTAGAATACTGCTGTCCCCTCTTTGGTCTAATAAATGCTTCGGACTGCGACTAGTTGGAAAATGAACAGAGTATTTTTGCTCTGAAAATAATATTCGCTTTTCCCCGATCCACTATTTTTTGTACGGAGCGATTTCAGTTAGCGAACATCACATTTCTTTGGGTCAGAAGACTCGAAGCGGGACTCTGCTTCCTTTTTCGCGTTAATTCTACCCCTAACCTCCCACGAGTCGACTCTCTTATACCCGCAGATAGACATTGTGCCACTCGTAATTCATCCAGGATTATTGCACCACCATTTAGCTCCACACCGAAGCATTTCCGCTTCTTTGGCTCAAAATATGCCTTCCTCTGGAATAATTTTCCCATCGAAATTAGGCTGTCGTCTAACTCAGCAGTTTTTAAGTCAAATTACGTTAACACTTAACTTCGGAAGATATAAAGTCCTTTTTATCCGTCTCCTTCCCAAACACACAACTTTTGGACTCTTAAAAGGGCCCCCCTGGAATCTGAGGTGGTTATGTTTACATAACATTTTTTCCATATGTGATTATTTCTTCCTCTTTTGCGTGATATTTGCAACGATGTTTGGTCCACTTCTCTATCCAGTCATCATTGCCGTTTCTCCATTCTCCGCTTTACAAACCTGACGATGGGCTTTGTGGTCTTCAGTCATGATGTGGCGGTTCTGCTTTTTTCGCCAGCTTGTCGCTGGACTCCGCAGTCTACAAGGTCGTTTCTCCGACGTTTCGTTGATGATCAGGTAAACTCTGCGGTTCACTCTCTTGTTGACCCTGTTGTCCGCGATGGCATCCTCCGGTTTTATCATCCCTGATGGTTGATCATGAAGCCAGTTGAGCAGTGTTGCAGTTATGAATGACAGTCTCTGCCAGTTTACAGGCAATTGTAAAGAGTTGGTAATGCACCTCTTGGGCGCCTTCCAACACCTCGAAGACCGGAAAAAACCTAAAACAAACTCCCTATGTTGCAGCCAGTATTGGTTTTGTTTCAGGTTTTTTGTTTTGTCAATATTGGGCGAGATAAGAAATTTGTTTCAAATGAAAAAACCTGCCTTCAAAGGTATGATACAAACGGAATAAATGCACAGTTGTAAGGTGAGTTGACTCATCAGCAGGAGAACTTCTTCATATCGTTTAAAAACATTAGTTCCAGACGGAGAGGGTTGGCACATGAACACAGTGTTCTCAGTCTTCCTTCAATGGTTTTCGGCAAAAGTTGCGCGCTATCGGCTGAAGGGTCAGCAGACTGCGGGCTGCTGCTTCAGCCGCATTATCTTCAGCAGTGAAGCCTGGCGTGGTTCAAAGTCCACGAACGCCATCAGAGTGAAAGAGAGATTCCACCGAGTCAGCACCCGAAATTCTTGAAAGTTGTCCTGAATGTAGAAAACTAGTTATAGCTCTCTTAAACAAAGGGTAGTTTTACTGGGTTTAAATAATTTTGGGCAGCTTATTCCAGATTGATATGGCATTTACTGAAAAGAATTGCCGGTACTTAACTGTGCGTGCCATAGGAAGAAATAAAAATACGTCGCGATGACTGGCGCATTGAGAGTGCTCAAGCTGCCTTATTGTACTAAGATGATTAAAGTATTGACCATTCAAAAGTTTGAACAGTAAAAATAGACCCTTCTGCAATCGGCGAAGCCATAGGGGATCCAGATTTATAAGTTCGCGCCTTTGTTAATAGGTTAAGTTACGGTGTTCTGTAGTGAAAACACTTCCAGTGAAGAAGTGCTGCACCGATTCTATTTTCTTTCGTTCACAGGTGCGCAGAAGACTGAATAAGGGTGAGCAGTATTCAAGACTAGGTCTCACGTACATATTATAAAAGCTAGTTCTTACCTTGATAGTCTTAACATTTCTTAGGATAAATCCTGTGGTTCGGCGTGCTTTCGAGACTATCAGGGCACAGTGCTCTGAAAAATTGAGACTATTAGAGTAGGATATGCCCAAATCCTTGATAACTCATGGGACATTTAGTTCGTGGCAGTCAATGCTTAATTCCGGTTGATGATCGTCGCCAACAACCATAACGGAACATTTGTGCCATGAAAGGGTGAGGCACCATGTGCAACACCACTGGGCGAAGGCCTGAAGATCCTTTTTTATCAGCTCGAGGACGATGTTGCGATCTGCCGGTTTATATAGATAAGCGACTTTTAAATCATCAGCGTACATGAAGGGTCTGCCATACTGAAAACAATCTGAATCGTCGTTGACAAACAGGCAAAATAGGAGCGGACCCAGTTTACTACCCTGTATAACTCCACTCCTCACATGCGTGGGGCTGGAGATAACATTGGAAATTTTTACTCGTTGTGTGCGAGCATCCAAACAGGAAGATATGAAGTTCAGAGTCTTGCTACCTATGCCGGAGGAGGCCAGTTTCAGAAGGAGGAGGTTATGATCGACCCGATCAAAGGCCTCAGTAGAATCAAAATAGACGCTATAAAAGGCAAAACCGCTGTCTCTAGATTGCAGCTCATAATCAAAGAAAGAGAGCTGGCAGGTGTCCCAAGATCGTTTCTCGAGAAAGCCATGTTGAGCTGTATTAAACAGGTTGTTCTCTCTCAAGTGACGCATCATCTTTTCTTTGATTAAGGTCTCCAAGTTCTTTGATGCTGCGGGAGGTGTATTTATTGGCCTAAAGTTGTCGAATGATGTCGATCGGCCATGCTTGCGAATAGGCATTATGTGCGATTCCTTCCACAACGAAGGAAAGGTTTCACACTCAAGAGCAAGATTAAATACCTTACAAAGACTAGACGGAAAGATATCATTCGCTTCAGCTTTTAGAAGGCTAACTGGGACGCCAACTGGTCCTGGGCTATAGGATTGACGATAATGACGAATGGCTACAGTCACATCCCAGACGGTAAACTTTATGATTTCGAGTATGGCACCCGTCCAAGCTTGGATAACCCGAGGTGCAGCGACCCAGCTCTCATTAAACGTTTTGGATAGGAATGCATTGAAGCTATCGGCGATCAACTTAGCGTCAGCTATGGGGTTTCCTAAAGCATTTTGAAGTATGGGGTGTTGCATTTTCCTCTGCGCTTTAACGGTACGCGAAAAGAGTTTCTCAACATTAAGGGAAGGATTTTCAGCGAAGTGAGCCTCATCGGCTATCTGCTTTTCATCGGAGAGCTTCTTAGCCTGCTCAAAAATCAGTGTGATGAAGGGCAGAACGGAAGTTTCGTTCTGCCGATGCAAACGACGAGAGGGTTTACGCAGCCTACGACGGAAAGACAGAGGAGGGTACAATTCATCCTTGACATGTATTACTTTCTTACGGGGGACAAAGTGGAGGATGAGTGGACCCAACACTATGTACAGTGCATTAGTACAAACATTTACATCCAAACATTGGAAAAATTCAGACCAGTCGAGAGCGTTTAGATGTGCCAGTAGGTCAGCCGTGTTTGCTGATCGGAAGTCACGATAAAGACTATACTTTTTGGAAAATGTTTTATCCGCCTCCAGTTCTAGTTCACTAACAACTGTACGATGGTCTGATTTCCTAAGTGCACCTAAGGATGACACTGAAAGTTGTTCGCATCCCCTACAAAAAATTAGGTCGAGTATGTTTGCTCCTCGAGTGGGAAAATCGACAACCTGATCCCACATGCCGATATCTATTGCCTCAAGTAAGTTCTCAAACTTTGAAGGACCGGATGGTGGAAACCATTGCACGTCAGGAAGGTTAAAATCGCCTGCAATCAAGCAATACTTAAGATTCAAGTCAGCTGCGGCATGAAATGCCTGCGAGAGACAAAGATCGTAGTCTGCATTGGCATTAGGTGGGCGATAAACACAGCCAACAAGTAAGGAGTATTTGTTGTTTCGAACAACTCGTAGCCAGCAGCTCTCCTCCACCGCTGTGAATTGTGGATAGTCCAACGGGAGAAATGCAAGTGGCTGCTTAATATAGATGCAGCTTCCTCTGCCACGGCCATTGTTTCGATCGTTCCGAACGCATTCATAGCCTAGAACAGAGAGTTCTGAGTCAGCTACAGAGGCCGATGCCCATGTCTCAGTTACCATAACAATGTCTGGGCGGTTGACGAAAACCATAGTCTGGAGCAGAGGCATTTTATTAATCAGTAATCTGGCATTTAAAACGACCAATTTAAGAGGGCATGTCTGAGGTTTCGGTGGCGGGACAGCTAGGCCGTCACTGTTACCGGCTTCGACCAGAGCGATGTCCTTTTGACCTGAACTATTTGTCCCTCTCTTATTTTGAGATTTGTCTCGCCATTGGTTCTCCATTTTTCCAGCTCTATTATTAGCTGTCTCATCTTTCTCCGCTCTTTCAACTCGTAATCCGGCTGAAAAAAAACTTGCGAATGCAGACTCCATAAGGATGGTTTGCGCTCTAGCAAGAGTTTTGCCTGTGCTTCAGTTTCTAAAGTAACTTTTAGAGGTCATGGCCGAAAAATTGATTCTGGAGCTGTTGGAGCCTTCCCTATTCTAAATGCCTTAAGAATGTGGAAAGACTCGCCTGGTTTTAGCAACGGTTTGGCGTACACTCGCATAAGACCCACATCATGGTCAATTCGTTCTTGTGCAATTGACGACTCTGACTCTGGGGCCCCCTTTACAACTATTTTCTGCTTGCGACTCAATAGGGCATATGTTGCAAGCTGTTTTTTGGTTTCTCTAATTACAAGAAGCGTTGCCAACCCTCATACCTTCTCATCAACAGTCCTGTCTCATTTGCATTACAATCGATCCTCTCAACCAACCCGCTTTATTTTGTTGAAATTGTTTTTCTTACGTTTTGTTTTTTTAAGCGGATGTTCGCTGAACTCTGCCCCAGCTTTAATGGTTGGAGTTTTTTTTCGTTGCTTCCTCCTTAGTTCACCATGCGTTTCAGAGAGTGTTGACTACTATTTAAAAACGACGATATGTTGGTGAATATGAATTAATCTGCCAATGCTATTAAACGCTCCCGCTGCCTATGTGGTTGTTTCACGGAGAGCAGCATTTATCAACTTAGTATTTATTTTTCCACAGCACTAAGTTTGCAATGACGAGGCCCTTCGGGCTTAAATATAAAACTTATTTATTTGAGCCACAAAGAAGATTTTGAACAGTAAAAAATCCAGCGGAACAAGGTAAAAATGGTTGTCAAAGTACGACGGGACTTTCAGAGCGATCTACTTCGTCGAGCTGTCAATAATCCGAAGTTGCTGTACAGTTTTGACGGAAAAGCAGACGTAACAGGAACCGGATTCCTGTTATGCAAAATGATGATGGTCACGAAATCTCCGACTACAAAAACAAAGCAGAACATTTTGCTGAGTTCTTAAAGTCGGTATTCACCATAGAACCTCCCTTCGACACAACTGTTGACGAGGTCGTGGAAGTAATAAATATTGGGGATATTTTGTTTGAAGAAGAGACGGTTTTCAAGAACTAGAAAGCTTGAAGGAATGTAAATCTCCGGGTCTAGATGAAATTCTTGCCAAATTGGTCAAGGAACTTGTTAGAGAGCTAGCTACACCCCTTTCACTGGTGTGCTAGAAATCGTTTGATACTGGAATGCTTCCTCCGGACTGGAAATTAGCGCATATTACACCGCTTTACAAAAGCGGTAGTCGTGCATCTGCGAATAACTCCAGACCTGTGAGTCTGACCTCTATGTGCTGTAAAGTAATAGAATAGATCATCAAGAAGCAATTGATGATATATTGTGAAACTCACAATATATTTTTAAATGCGCAGTTTGGATTTCGTAAGGGAAGGTCATGTGTCACAAACTTGCTTCATACGATGCAAAGCTCGACAAGGGCAATTCTAACGTGGATATATAATATCCTATCTGGTCGTTCTCAAACGGTTTGTGTAGGACGACAAAAATCAAGGCCGCCAGTCACTAAGAGCGGATACCCTCAAGGTTCAGTACTCGGACCCACCCTCTTTCTCTTGTTCGTTAATGATTGTGTACAGGAATTGGACTGCGAGTGTATCATGTTTGCAGATAATGTAAACTTATGGAAGGTCATCAGGTGTGCTGCCGATGAAGATAACTTTGAGGAAAATATTTGTCGATAAAACGATTGGTCGCATAGATTGCTACTGTCCTTCAATTCGAACAAATGCACTCTGCTGCGCCTGAGAACTTTAAATGTGGTGCCTTATGCGCCACCCTACCGTTTGAACGGAATCCCATGGCAAGAAACAAAAATACCGAAGGATCTCGGCATCTGGATGGCAGACAATCGCAAACTTTCTACACAATGTTGTAAGGCCGCTAAAACTGCAACTTCAATGTTGTACGCCATCAAGCGGGCATTCACGGTTTTTGATGAAGACTGTTTCTCGACGATCTTCGGTACCTTCATAAGGCCACATATTGAATATGCGATTGAAGCCTGGAGACCGTGGATGCGGCAGGATTATAACGTACTTGAGAGGGTGCAGCGGCGGGCAACAAAATAAGTAAGAGGCCAAGGTTCACTACCATATGAGATCTGCATTAATAACCTTGATCACTATCCTTTGAGTTATAGGCAGTTATGCTGAGATTTGATACAAACCTTCCGTATCGTGCGTGGCTTTGACTGCGCTCTCATGTTTGACGACTTCTTCCAACTCGCCACTACAACTAATCTCCGGGGGCATCCATTCAAACTGTATGTGCCCCAAGGACGATTGGATGAACGGAAGAATTTTTTCTCGAATCATGTCATGCACCCGTGGAATAACCTTCCCGAGGCGATTGTTGTGTCCCAATCTGTGGAGAAATTCAAACACCGACTTGATATACACATGCTACAACACAAAGTGAACTGTGACAAATTAACCTTCAAACACCACTGCACCATGTGAATGTTAATATTTTCCTGACTGAAAACTTGTTTAAGTTGTTCATAATTCTTGGGATTTTGATGTGACAAATAGGGAGTCCAAAGGCGCGAGCCTATTTTAAGCTCAAATATACTGCCTGACTGACTGACTGATAAAGGCTATCGCATTGATTTCATATTTTTAGACTCCAAAGAGCCTTCGATAATGTACCATGCAAGCTATTTCTACACAAGATTTAAGACGTGGGAGTTCAAAGAAAAATTTATAGATGAATCGGCAGTTCCTTGTCCCTCAGAGAACAGAGGGTTGTTGTCGGAAACTCAACCTCGGAATGGATAGCGGTCAAAATTGCTGAACCACAAGGCTCAGTTTTGGGTCCGCTGCTATTCCTGATTTGCGTAAACGACTGCCACAATGAGCTTGATTGCGCAGCTGTCCTGTTTGCGGATGACATAAAAATATGGGCTAAAGTTAGCTGCCCTGACGACGCAAAGAGATTACAGTCGAACATCGATAAAATGGTTATTATAAAAATAATAATAGTATGTTTATTAAGCCAGTTTACAGGCAATTGTAAGAGTTGGCAATACACCTCTTGGGCGCCTTCCAAAGCCTCGAAGACTGGAAAAACCTAAAACAAACTGCCTATATTGCAGCCAGTATTGGTTTTGTTTAAAGTTTTGTGTTTTATCAATACTGGGCGAAATAGGGAGCTTGTTTCAAGTGAAAAAACCTGAATTCAAAGGTATGATACAAACGGAATATAAGTACAGTTGTAAGCTGAGTTGACTCATCAGCAGGAGAAATGTTGCATATCGTTTAAGGAAATTAGTTCGAGACGGAGAGGGTTGGCACAAGCACACAGTGTTCTCACTCTTCCTCAATGGTTGTCCGCAAAAGTTGCGCGCTATCGGCTGAAGGATTAGCAGACTGCGAGCTGCTGCTTCAGCAGCATTATCTTCAGCATGAAGCTTGGTGGGGTTTAAAGTCCACGAACGCCATCAGAGTGAAAGAGAGATTTCGCCGAGTCAGCACCCAAAATTCGTGAAATTTGTCCTGAATGTAGAAAACTAGTTAAAGCTCCCTTAAAAATAGGGAAGCTTTGCTGGGTTTTAATACTTTTGGGCAGCTTATTCCAGATTGATATGGCGTTTACTGAAAAGAATAGCCGGTACTTAACTGTACGTGTCATAGGAAGAAATAACAATGCGTCTCGATGACTGGTACGTCGAGAGTGCTCAAGCTGCCTTATTGTGCTGAGAGGTTAAATGTTTGACCATTCAGAAGTTCAAACAGTAAAAATAGACCCTTCTGCAATCGACGAAGCCACAGGGGACCCAGCTTTATAAGTTCACACCTTTTTTGGTAGGCTAGGTTACGGTGCTCTGTAGTGAAAACTCTTCTTGTGAAGAATTTCTGCACCGATTCTTCTTTCTTTTGTTCACTAGTGTGCAGAAGACTGAATAAGGGTGAGCAGTATTCAAGACTAGGTCCCACGTACATATTGTAAAGGCTAGTTCTAACCTTGATAGTCTTAAAATTTCTAAAGAAAAATCCGGTGGTTTGGCATGCTTTTGAGACTATCAGAGCCTAGTACTCTGACAATTGAGACTATTGCAGTAGGATATGCCCAAAACCTTAATAACTCCTAAGGCATTAAGTTCCAGGCCTTCAATACTTAATTCCGGTTGATGATCGTTGCAAAAACCATTACGGAACATTTGTGCCATGAAAGTGTGAGGCGCCATGTGCAGCACTACTGGGCGAAGGCCTGAAGATCCTTTTTTATCAGCTCGAGCACGATGTTGCGATCTGCCGGTTTATATCGATAAGCGACTTTAAATTATCAGCGTACATGAAGGGTCTGCCATACTGAAAACTATCTGAAACGTCGTTGACAAACAGGCAAAATAGAAGCGGGCCCAGTACACTTCCCTGTATAACTCCACTCCTCACATGCGTGGGGTTGGAGATAACATTGGAAATTTTTACTCGTTGTCGGCGAGCATCCAAGTAGGAAGATATAAAGTACAGAGGCTTTCTACCTATGCCGAGGGAGGCCAGTTTCAGAAGGAGGACGTTATGATCGACCCGATCAAAGGCCTTAGTAAAATCAAAATAGACGCTATAAGTGGCAAAACTGCTGTCTCTAGATTGCAGCTCATAATCCGTATTCGAATGACTTAAGAATGCGGAAAGACGCTTGGTTTTTGTAACGGTTTGGCGTAAACTCTCATAAAACCCACGTAATGGTCAATTTGTTCTTGTGCAATTGACGACTCTGAGTCTGGGCCCCCTTTACAACTATTTTCTGCTTGCGACTCAAGTGGGCATATGTTGCGAGGTCACGTGTTTCGGCCGAGGGAGCACTTGCATCCAGTACACTCGGTTCTGGTGTACTGGCTTTTGGGTTAGCTGAGTGCAAACCCGTGAACCATTCGGTTTTTTAGGCTTATGTCTTTTTTTGTCTTCCTCTTGGTCATCGCTTTCTTGTGCAGATTCGAGCAACGATGTGGTGTTAGGATGCAAATCCCGCTAATTGATAGTGTCGATTGAGCCGAGTAGCGATGGTGTAGCCCGTGGGCTTGACACACGATCCGATATGCATGTTTCAGGTGTGTCGTAGAAATGTCCAAATCCAAGTCCATATCAGCGTCAACTCCTTCTTGTGTAATTGTTGACGCTATCTATGGAGCCCCTTTTACAACTTTATTCTGCTTGTGACTCACTGGTGCATCTGTTGCGAGCTCACGAGTATCAGCCAAGCGGGCATCTGTATCCGGTACCTAAGGTTCGATGGATCCTGATGTGCCGATTTTTGGGTTAGCTGACTGCATACCCCTGGACCGTTTTGACTTTCGAGCGTTTCTAGCCTTATGATTTTTTGGCTTATTGATCTTATCGACCTCTGTATCATCGGTTTCTAGTGCAGCATCAAGCAACGATGTGATGCTAGGACGCAAATCCAGATCATTGCTAGTGCTGTCTGAACCGAGTAACGATGGCGTAGACTGCGAATTTATTTGAATTTCTTTGCAATCGAGTGAGACGTCTGCTGGTTTACGTGGTTGGGCAGATGATATGCGAGTTTAAGGTTTACTGGTCGAGGCTATCTGAGCATATGTACTTGTATTTACCCCCAGTGTTTGACCGACAAGAGCTGTTTTAACTGCTGGATGGTAAAGTTCCTGCTTCATTCCCGAAAACCCCTGGCGGAGGACGAATTCCTCACATTCTAACTTTGTTAAACGTAGTAGACATCTTGGCCGTTTGGCAGGAGGTGGAGAATTAATAGCATTATCTAAGTGGCCATATCGGCAGTTACTTTCTGGTCGTATCTTGAGATGGTTATCAAAGGCCCGTGTCGAAATAGCCGGGCTGCCTGAGGTGTTAACACCGCCAATAACCAGATTTGGCGACCCGAGTGCGAGATCCTGCGGTGGCGAAACACTTCGTGCTAACGGACGTAAAGTATCGGAACTCTCCATGCTGTGTAAGATATTTTTGTGATGACCTGCGTCTGATGCTGCCAATTAAATCGGAAGCCAAACCCAAGAGCCCGTAAGAGTGAGGCGAAGAGAAGATCGATTGGCCAGATAGTGCAAGTTTACTGAGACAAGCAGGTTACAGCAAGTCAGAGTAAAATATTGAGTTCCTGACAAATACAATAAAATGTGTTTGGTTATAAAATTGCCTTTGGAATAACGTGTGAGTCACTTTTATCCTAACATGAGAGTCCTAACGTGAGAGTCACTTATATCGAAAATAGAGTCGCAAGCAGAAAATAGTTTTAAAGGGGGCCCCAGACTCAGAGTCGTCAATTGCACAAGAACAAATTGACCATGATGTTGGTCTTATCCTAAAAGCAGGCATCTTTCGGCATTCTTAAGTCATTTCGAAAAGAGAAGGCTCTAACAGGCCTGAATAAATTTCTCGGTCATGATCTCTAAAAGTTATTCTAGAAACTGAAGCGCAGACGTTACTCTTGCTAGAGCACAAACCATTCTTGGGGGGTCTGCATTCGCAAGTTTTTTTCATCAGGATTACGGGTTGAAAGAGCGGAGAAAGATTAGGCAGCTAAAAATACAGCTGTAGAAATGGAGAACCAATGGCGAGACAAATCTCAAAATAAGAGAGGGACAAATAGTTCAAGTCAAAAGGATATTTCTCTGGTCAAAGCCGTTAACAGTGACGGCCTAGCTGTCCCGCCACCGGAACCTAAGGCATGCCCTCTTAAATTGGTCGTTTTAAATGCCAGATCACTGATTACTAAAATGCCTCTGCTCGAGACTATGGTTTCCTTAACCACTCAGACACTGTTATGGTAACTGAGACGTGGGCATTCACCTGTGTAGCTGCATTTAAACTCTTTGTTTAAGGCTTTGCATGCGTTCGGAACGGTCGAAACAATGGCCGTGGTGAAGGAAGCTGCATCAATGTAATGCAGCCACTTGCCTTTCTCCCGTTGGACTATCCACAATTCACAGCGGTGGAGGAGAGCTGCTGGCTACGAGTTGATCTAAAAAACAAATACTCTTTACTTGTTGGCTGTGTGTATTGCCCACTTAATGCCAATGCAGAATATGACCTTGTCTCTCAAAGGCATTTCATGCCACAACTGGCTTGAATCTTGAGGATTGCTTGAGTGCAGGCAATTTTAACCTTCCTGGCGTGCAATAGTTTCCACCATCCAGTCCTTCAAATGTCGAGAAATTACTCGAGGCAATAGGTATCGGCATGTGGGATCAGGTAGTCGATTTTCCCACTCAAGGAGCAAAAGTACTCGATCTTATTTTTTTAAAGGGGATGCGTACGACTTTTAGTGTCATCCTTAGACGCACTTGGAAGTTCACACCATCTTACAGTTCTTAGTGAACTAAAACCGAAGGCAGATGCAAAATTTTCCCAAAAGTATAATCTTTATCATCACTTTCGATCAGCAAACACGGCGAACCTACTGGCAAATCTAAACGCTCCTGACTGGTCTGAATTTTTCCAATGTTTGGGTGTAAATCTTTGTTCCTATGCACTGTACAAAGTGCTGGATCCACTCATTCTCCACTTTCTCCCCCGTAAGAAAGTAATACATGTCAAGGATGAAGTGTACCTCCCTCTGTCTTTCCGTAGTAGGCTGCGTAAACCCTCTCGTCGTTTGCATAGGCAGAACGACACTTCTATCGTGCCCTTCATCCCACTGATCTTTGAGCAGGCTAAGAAGCTCTCCACAGAAAAACAGAAAGCCGATGAGACCCACTTCGCTGAAAAATCGTCCCTTAAAGTTGCAAAACTCCTTTTGCGTACCGTAAAAAGCGCAGAGGAAAACGCAACACCCCATACTCCAAGACGCTTTAGGAAACCCCATAGCTGACGCTTAGTTGATCGCCGATATCTTCAATGCGTTCCTATCCAAAACGTTTAGTGAGAGCTCGTTCGCTGTACCTCCAGCCATCCGGGCTTGGACGGGTCCCGTACTCGAAAACATAAGCTGTACCTTCTGGGACATGACTGTAGACATTCGTCGTTATCATCAATCTTATAGTCCAGGACCAGATGGCGTCCCAGTTAGCCTTCTAAAAGCTGAAGTGAATGATATCTTTCCGTCTGTCCTTTGTAAGGTATTTAATCGTGCTCTTGAGAGCGAAAACTTTCCTTCGTTGTGGAAGGAATCGCACATAATGCCTATTCGCAAGCATGGCCGATCGACGTCATTCGACAACTTTAGGCCAATAAATACACTTCCCGCAGCCTCGACGAACTTGGAGATCTTAATCAAAGAAAAGATGATGCGTCACTTGACAGACAACAACCTATTCAATACAGCTCAACATGGCTTTCTCGAGAAACGATCTTGTGTCAACTGTCAGCTCTCTTTCTTTGATTATGAGGTGCAATCTAGCGACAGCGGTTTTGCCATTTATAGCGTCTATTTTGATTTTACTAAGGCCTTTGCTTGGGTCGATCATTACCTCCTTTTTCTGAAACTGGCCTCCTTCGGCATAGGTAGCAAGCCTCTGTGCTTTATATCTTCCTTTTGGATGCTCGCCCACACAGAGTAAAAATTTCCAATGTTATCTGCAACCCCACGCATGTGAGAAGTGGAGTTATACAGGGAAGTGTACTGGGTCCGCTCCGATTTTGCCTGTTTGTCAACGACGTTTCAGATAGTTTTCAGTATGGCAGACACTTTATGTACGCTGATGATTTAAAAGTCGCCTATCGATATTAACCGGCAGATCGCAACATCGTGCGTCACTTGACAGAGAACAACTTGCTTAATACAGCTCAAAATGGCTTTCTCGAGAAACGATCTTGTGACACCTGCCAGCTATTTTTCTTTGATTATGTGCTGCAATCTAGAGACAGTGGTCTTAACCTTATAGCGATTTTTTGATTTGACTAAGGCCTTTGATCGGGTCGATCATAACCTCCTGATCAGTAAAAAAGGAATGTTAATTTTCTTTTGAAAAATGCTTTAAAAGATAAATAACCTATAGATGTTGCTCTCCAGTTTCTATACTCTTGTGGCTTTCATTTTAAAGTTGCAGAAGCTAAAAGACTCTCATCCCGAAGTAAAAACTCGCCGATTCTCGTAAAACTTTTTTTCGGCGATAAAAGTATACCTTATATTTATAATAATAAGTTGTATATTTCAGGCCCAATGGACCTCATCAATAAACCAAACATTCGATAACACGAATTACTAAAAAATAATTGGTTTAACAAACAGCATCCGAAGTCTATAGCTATAAGACCAGTATAACTGTTTAGAAGCGAATTTGTTTGATTCCAAAAAAATGAATATAGCAGTGTCATGCGGAAGGTGAAATTCAAGAGCACACACAGATGAGCCTCATCGTTATCTAGATTCTGACTATGTATTCTGGTACTCACTGCCTCTGTTAGTAGGGGGGGGCTTGGAAGCAAACTCAGTCGAAGCTGAGCGTGGGGCAGAACAATAGGTAGTAAGCAAACATTACTGGTATAGACGGGTTCCCGGCACTACACTCGGGTTCCCAAGCCGGTGCGGCATCATAGAACATAGGGAACCCACCAGTTTATGATCGTGATGGGCACCGCCGTATGAGATCCATAAGTCCGTCAAATCTACAAGACCATCGTTGGGGATATCTGAGATGTGACCAAATATAAGGCCCTGATGATGGTTGATGACCAGAGAAACGAGAGCTGTCAAGAATGCTTCCTGATTCCGGAAGACACGAGTCAGAGAAATGAAGTATAAAGAAGGGATCCTAAATTTCCTATGGTGCTTTTTCAGGATCATGGAGAAAGCTGCTCGGAAAAGATGAGGAAAACAAAAGGTTAATGGATTCAGTGTTAAGATAAATGTGCAGTCTTTGCTTGAATGCACATAGACTGGTCAACGCCCGAATATCAATCGGCAAATTATTCCAAAGATAGCTATACCTAGAAGCAAAAAATGTAGATCGTTTAGAAGTTGGAGAAGCAGGAGGAGGTATAATCAACGTTGAATTTCTTAGGTTGTAAGGGCGAGTAACGGGAGTTAGGGCAGAAATCTTGGGGAGATTTGAACTATTATTAAGGCGAAACAGGAGACAAAACCCTGCTTCCAGTCTCCTGACCCAAAGACATTTCAGTTTCGTTATCTCACATCTATCTGTGTAGGAAGTATCTGAAAATGCCGGATAGAGGACCCTTTTAGTGAATCTTCTTTGGACACTTTCAATTTTTGAACGGCGAGATTCGTTCATTAGACCGAAGAATGGACAACAGTATTCGAAAATAGGAAGCACATGCATAGGATAAAGTCTTAGCTTCATTTCGGGAAGGTAGAAATTATAAGAGATGAAGCCACATATCTGAGCAGCTTTTGCTGTAATTCTATCAGCGTGAGGTGAAAGATCTAAATTATTGGTGTAACTTAAACCTTAGTCCTTAATGTTAGAACATTCAGTCATGGGGCAGCATTGAAAAATGATAGGCTGTGGCAGCCTTTCAGGCCAAAAACACATGAACTGGCACTTTGAATGCGAGAACTCTATCTGCTGCGTGGAGCTCCACGCAGATAGAGCGTCCAAATCTGAATGAATGCGTTCCAAGCATTGCTCAGCCGTAGAATTAGAGGAGGAGTATGTAGAGGCATTATCACTACAAATGTACAAAGCGTTTTGGCAAATACACGATGGAAAACTTTCTAAGGTAGTCTAACTGCTAGTAAGTGATAAACTAGATTATTTTAATGGAAAAATTGTCAAAACTGGTATATGAGGATGACGATGTAGATGAGAAAGGATACAACTCACTTAGATCCTTCACGATCCTTTAAATTTCAAGTCGTCCGCGTATATATACGATGGAGAGTGTTTAACGATTGTTGAAATATCATTTATATGAAACAAAAACAACAGGGGGCCCAGAATGGTACCTTGAAGGACACCGCTTAAAAAAGCGGTAGGGGTAGAGTATGAGGACCCCACTAAGACCTGTTGTTTTCGATTAGAAAGATATGATCTAATAAAGTCAATAAGAGGACTACAAAATCCTATAGCCTCTTCTTTGGCTAGTAGTCTCCTATGAGGTTCTTTATCAAATGCCTTACTGAGATCGAAATAGATGACCACCACACATAAATGATCGTTATGAAGAGAAGTGAGAAGATTAAGAAATGACATATGACATGTTTCACAAGATCAGTCCGGTAAAAATCTATGCTGAGATACATTTAATATTTGATTGCTTATGCAAAAATCTGTAATTTTATTGGCGATTAATTTTTCAAACAGTTTAGCTACAGAAGGCGTTTTATGAACGACGCGATAATTTTTAATGTCAGATCTGGAACCAGATTTAAAAACTGGAATAACAATAGAAGTTTTCCAAGAATCAGGAAAAAAAACGTTTTCGAGAAATTTTGTCAATAATTTGCTCAGTAAAGGAGGAAAATCTCTTAATTGCTTAATAAATGAGTTTGAAATGTTATCCGTCCCGACTGAATGTGAATTGTGGAGACGAGCTATTTCTTTATGAATACTTGCAGGTGAGAAATTAATTAAAGGGAGGTTTTCTTTTTGGAATTTGGAATTTATATTTTTCAGCGCCAGTACGGCACTATCTATAAAAAGTTAATTTCGAAAAAAATATAAATTCAAAAAATAATTTGACAATATGTGCAAGTAGACGTAGAAAGTCGTAATAATGTCAGCAGAAATTGTCCTTTTGGGGCAACATTAGCAATGTTTTGCAGGTAATTTTGAACTAAAAACTAAAAATTATGGCGGTTAAAAAAACTCTTACAGTGAAAATGGAGACAGTGTTCAACGGGCCCAAAAAGTGCGCAAGGGAAAAAAACTGCTTAGGATGATAGTAATAGAGCAGAAATAGGTGTGGGTGGTCTGATGAAGGCGAGTATTCAACGAAACTGCCGCATTTTAGACTGAGTACTTCCGCGTGGCTTCATGTGATTCAGCGGTGGTTAATGGAAACATCTAGGTTCTCGGGGGACACGAGGCAGAGAGAATAGTTTCAAGCGGATCTCCTAAATTCCCGATGGTCCTTTCTCGGGGTCATGGAGAACGAGTGAAAATGGAGACAGTATTCAACGGGCCTCCATGTTCAAAAAGTGCGCAAGAGAAAAAAACTGCTTAGGAAGATAGTAGTAGAGCAGAAATAGGTGTGGGTGATCTGATGAAGGTGAGTATTTAACGAAACTACAGCATTTTAGACTGAGTACTTCCACGTGGCTTCGTTTGATTCAGCGGTGGTTCATGGAAACATCTAGGTTCTCGGGGGACACGAGGCAGAGAGAATAGTTTCAAGCGGATCTTCTTTATTCCCAATGGTCCTTTCTCGGGTTCATGGAGAAAGGTGCTCGGAAAATATGAGGAGAATAGAAGGTTAATAGAGTCAGTGTTAAGATAAATGTGAATTCTCTGTTTGAAAGTAGACAATCTAGTTAACGACCTAATTTCGATTGGCAAGTTATTCCAAAGAAAGCTATATCTGGAAGCAAAAAACAAAGAGCGTTTACATGAGGAAGATGCAGGAGGGGGTATAACAAGTGCCGAGTTTCTTAGGTTTTAGGGACGGCTGACGGGGGTAATGACAGAAGTCCTGGGTAAATTTGTGCAATTATTAAGCCGAAAAAGGAGACAAAAGCCTACTTCCAATCTCCTGACCCAAAGGAACCTTAGTTTTGTTAATTGACACCTATTTGAGTAGCAAGTATTAGAAGCTGTCGGATACAGCAGTTTTCGTGTGAAATTTTTTTGAATTTGTTCAATTTTTGAACGGCTACCTTCATTCATGAGACCGAAAAAGGGGCAACAGTATTCTAAGATGGGGAGAACAAACATACGATAAAGTCTTAATTTCATTTCAGGAAGATAAAAATTATAAGAGATAAAGCCGCAGATCTGTGCGGCTTTGGCTGTAATTCTATCGGCGTGAGGAGAAAGGTCTAATTTATTGGTGTAGCTTAATCCTAGGTCCTTGATACTGGAACATTCAGTCATTGGGTAACCTTGAAAAATAACAGGTTGTGGCAGCCTTTCAGGCCCAAAGCACATATATCGGCACTTAGAAGGTGAGAACTCCATCTGCCAGGTTGAGCTCCACGTCGAAAGAGCGTGCAGATCAGAATGAATTTGTTCTAAGCATCTCGCGGCCGTAGATTAAGAGAAGGAGTAAACACACTTGAGAATATCTGCATAAATATAAGATTGGGAGTGTCTAACACTGAATGAGATATCATTTATGCAAAGCAAAAAGAGCAGAGGACCTAGCACGGTACCTTGAAGGACACCACTCAAAATAGCGGTAGGAGTAGAGTATGAAGATCTTAATTAAACCTTTTGTTGTCGATTTGAAAGATAAGATCTGATGAAGTCAGTAAGTGGACTACGAAATCCTATAGCCTCTAGTTTGGCTAGGAGCCTCCTGTGAGGAACTTTATCAAATGCTTTACTAAGGTCAAAATAGAAAACAACCACAGATAGATGATCATTACGAAGAGAAGTAAGTAGATTTAGAAAAGACATGTGACAAGTTTCACAAGCTCGATCCGGTAAAAAGCCATGCTGTGAGGAGCTGAGAATGTTATTATTTATGCAAAAATCTGCAATTTTTTGGCAATTAATTTTTCAAAGAGTTTAGCCAGAGAGGGCGTTTTATGAACACCGCGATAATTGTGAATATCTGATCGGGAACCAGATTTAAATACGGGAATTATAATAGAAGTTTTCCAGTAGTCCGAGAAAAAGCCATTCTCAAGAAACACTGAAAATAACTTACTCAGTTAGGGTGGGAAATCTCTTAATTCTTTCATGAGTGAGCTTGGAATGTTATCAGTTCCTACCGAATGTGAATTTTTAAGACGACTTATTTCTTTTTGAATACAAGTGGGTGAGAAATTAAGGGTACTGAGATTTGAATCACACAGCAGGGGGATTACAGGAGTGGGGCTAGTTTCGATGGTAAAGAACTCGGCGAAAAATGAATTTAGCAATGCTGCTTTCTCCAAATCCTCTGTAATAAAATGATTGTTGCCATTGAGTAAGGGTGGAATGACTTTCTGAAGCTTAGCCGACCGAAGACGGAAGACTTGAGCAACTGATCTGGAAGAATTCGCGTCACTTAATGCTGTGGCCTCTCTACGCCTATCTCGTGCAAGCCTTAATTTAAGCGCTAATTCAAATATTTGCGCTATTCTTAAGTGAACTGATAAAGAGCTATTAGACGTATCCTTAAGTTGTTTTTGTAATTTCTTAAGGCTATTTTGGAGAAAATGTGGCACCGTTGAAGAAGCTGAATTTGATTTAAAAATCTTAAGTGGGGTAAGAGCCTGAATATTTTCTGTAAGGTTTTGCAATAGCTTCTGGAAGAAGTAGGGATCGTTAGTTGAAAATATGCTATGCCAATCTAGGGTACTTACGAAATCATTTACTAATTCATGGTTCACGTTACCAAAGTCGAGGTTATTGCATTTTATATCCGGCTTTTTAGAAAGAGAGACTGGAAAACAACAGTGAATTAAGGCATGGTCACTATTGAAAATATCACGATGAAAATTCATAAAAAGAGGGTGGACATCATTTGTAAAAATTAAATTTAATATGTCGTCATTTCTGGTCACTGAACTGACCAGTTGTGACATGTTTGAAAAGTTAATAGTGTCAACCAATTTCTGAAATCTTGGTGGACATGTATTTGAATGCCAGTCAATGTCTGGCAGATTAAAATCACCTATAATTATTCTGACATCGAATTGAGTCGCTGCAACTTTTTCAAACATTTCACACAGCTGCATTACATTACTTGAGTTAGTGGGAGGATTGTAGACACACCCAATTATCCCTTTTTTATTGTGTGGCAGGATGACTGAAATAAGACAAAAATTTCCAGAAAATGACGAAATGCTCAGGTGATACCGGAAATGTACAAAGCATGATTTAATATAAAGAAGGCTACCACCGCCACGCTTTTCAGTGCGGTCTTGTTTGTACAAACTATAATTATCTATGGCGAGTGTCGAGTCAGAAATAAGAGAGTGTGTCCAAGATTCAATGACACAGCGCACATCTGGATCAAGCTCAAATGCTACTGTTTTAAGTTCTGTCATCTTAATAACAGCTGATCTCGCATTGACTGAGACTATACTGAGCGTATCCTTCAAATTCAGGTTACGCTCGTCAGTATTTATAAAAAAGGAAAACTTGGTGGCGGAAAGGGAAACGGCATGCGAGAAACAAAAGGCGGATAGCAAACTGGCTCTGGTCTACAGTTTGTCAAGTAATTATTATCAAATGAACAGTGCATATTGTTGAAATGCATATTAGACGGGGCTCCATTGAAAGGGCGGCTAAAGTGTGGCATGGGAAAACCAGGATGGGGCATAACTATGGGATTTTGAGGCATAATATCAAAATTTGACGGAATATTGGCCTTCGAAAATTGCATGACTGGTTTTGAAAACGGTTAATTTTATTAGCTGGCTGAATTATTTGGGGATGTTGATGAGATTTGGGGATATGAAAAGCGCTAGCTTGAGCAGTTGGGTCTTTGTTAGATACTGAGTTATTATCGGTTATCATATTGCCGAATTTGAAAACTGACGTAGATTTACTAGGGGCGTTCATAGGTTTATCGGAATTTAAAGCTATCACAGACGTGGTTGGCTTAGAAGTAGAACGACTTGACGAGGCTACAATCTCACTCGAATCACGAGTAAGGTCAATGGGAGAAGAATCAGGGGAAACTGACACTGAGCCAGAGGGATTTGGGCTTACCTGAGCGGGAGGGCCGACCTGAGAGACAACTTTTGGTTTTGTTGAACCGGAGCCAGTGTTCTCGTTTGCTTCTTTAGATAAAACCCGACGCTCCATTGGCGCTTTATCCCTGCATATGTAAAGCTTATTTTCCTTTAAATAGTTGGCTGACCGCTCATGTTGAGAGAATATAAGGTCTACTTCTATCGCCGAAAAAAGTTTTACGAGAATCGGCGGGTTTCTACTTCGGGATGAGAGTCTTTTAGCTTCTGCAACTTTTAAATTAAAGCCACAAGAGTAAAGAAACTGAACAGCAACATCTATAGGTTGTTTATCTTTTGAAACATTTTTCAAAAGAAAATTAAAATTCCTTTTTTGCCGATCACGGGTCTCAGTAGACACCATATTGACGAAAGGCTCTAGTTTCTCACATTGCTGAGAAGTGAGCGTGGAACCCTTTCCATCAAACATGGCACCAAGGACCGTAAACAGGCAAGCATATTGGTTATAAAGCTTACTAAAGTTGTCTAAAGCATCAAGATCAAGTTTATTCATGCTTAAGATGGGTTTATCGTTAGGAGAATTGGTATTCCTGGTTAATTTACGTCTCAGTTGTGGCTTGGGTATCATATTGAATAGAAAGTGAGTGATAGGATATGTTCTGAGCAAAGTTATGCACAAAATTGCGACAGAAAATTTGAATTACCGAAGAGGCTACGCAGGGTGACAAATATCTATAATATTATATCGAGTAATACAAACTATTTCTTGCTGGAAATTGATAGAGTAACACATTTTTAGATATTATTAAGTATTTACGCAATAGATTAGCTGCTTTTTACGTGAATCTACCGGAACTAGAATGAGGCTATGTCGGTGAAACAGTATAAAAATGTATATTTTGACCTATCGGTAAAAAAGACAACGACAGGTATGTGCAGTTGCTAAAAGGTTAGATATACAAATAAATAACAACAATTAAGCTAGTAAATTCAGCAAGTAACGAGGAAATCTGATAAAAATATATATGTTACTTAGCTATGAAAGATAAGTTGCGCGCCTTGACCTTGACCTTGATGTGCATCACACATCAGAGGTATTTCGGGTGTTGGACTAGTCTCAATTGTGAAAAACTTGGCGAAGAAGGAATTTGACATTTCTGCTTTTGCCAAATCCTCTGTAAAAAAATGATTACTACTATCGAGTAAAGGAGGAATGACTTTCTGAAACTGAGCGGATGACCGAAAACGGAAGACTTGAGCAACGGATTTGGAAGAGTTAGCATCATTTAGTGTCAGGAACTCTCTACACCTATCTCGTGCAAGCCTTATTTAAGCGCTAATTCAAATATTTGCGCTATCCTTAAGTGCACCGACAAAGAGTTATTACACGGATCCTTAATTTGCTTTCAGTAATTTTGAAGTCTATTTTGGAGAAAATGTGGAACGGTAAAGGAAGCTGAATTTGATTTAATAGGCTTAAGTGGGATAAAAGTCTGAATTTTTTGTAAGGTTTTGTAAAAGTTCATTGAAAAAGATTATATCAACCGTTGAAAAATTAGTATACCAATCTAGAGTTCTTAAAAAGTCATTTATGAGTTCAAGGATTGCGTCAACAAAATCAAGGTTATTGCATTTTAACTCAGGCTTTTTAGAAAGAGAGACTGGAAAACATCACTGAATTAATGCGTGGTCACTTGTGAAGAGATCACGATGGAGGTCATTTTTAAAAATATAATCTAATTTGCTCTCATTTCTAGTCACTGAACTGACCAGTTGTGACATGTTTGCAAAGTTTATAGTTGCTACCTATTTTTTTAAAATTTTGGCAGACAATTATTTACCTCCCAGTCAACGTCTGGCGGATTAAAATAACCTATGATTATTTTTTCATCAACTTCAGCTTCGGCAACTTTTGCAAACAGTGCGCAGAGCGCACTTTCATTACCAGAATAACATGGGAGATTATAGACGGAGCCAATTAGAGCTTTTTTATTGTACGGGAGGATGACTTAAATAAAGCAAACATCTCCCGAAAAAGATGAAATGCTCAGATGAAACGGGAAATGTACAAAAAATGATTTGATATAAAGAAGGCAACCAATGCCACGTTTTTCAATGCAGTCATGTCGGTACAAACTAAAATTATCTATAGCGAGCGTTGAGTCACAGATAAGAGAGTGAGCCCAAGATTCAGTGATACAAATAACATCTGGATAAAGCTCAAAAGCTACTGTTCTGAGCTCTAACATTTAATTTACAACTGATCTCGCATTCAGAGAAACTATACTGAACGTATCCCTGAGATGCAGGTTACGCTCGTCAGTATTTATAAAAAAGGAAAACTTAGTATCGGATAGGGAACCGGCATGGGAGAATCAAAAGGCGGAAAGCAAGATTGCTGTGGTCTACAATTAGCTGAAATATAATTGTTAAATATATTAGGATTATTATATGGCGGTCGATTTGCTTGAAAATTGTGGAAAGGGTCCCTGATTTGAGGAGTAAGAAAAGTAGGAGACGGTCGTAAAAAAGGATTATGATAAGATTCAGCATACTTTTTCGGAAAACGCACGTTTGATAATGACCTTAATGGGTATGTAAGAATGCAGTCACTGGCAAACATTCCTTCCCGTCTTCCAAAGCTGTATCACACATAGTTTCAATTTTTTCTGTCACCATCTTTTCGCGACAGACCGTTAATGAATCAAATAGTAAAGTGGATTGCTTTTTGACTGTTAAGAACCGATTTTGATAACTGTCATCCTGTGTCTTCGTAGTGGAGTTGATTAGACGCTCAACTTGGTGTTCGTAAATTGAGTCTACTGAACTCGAGAGACTTTTAGCCCTTTTAGCGGGGGTGATTTCGTCGCATCAATCTTGCGACTTCTGCCCTTGAAATTACGACTAGGGATTTTAAACGAAATGTAATTAGATTCTACAGTTGACGCCGATGGTGTGGTTGTAACGACTGAGACGGACGAACTACAGGCATTGGGTTTGGGTCCCTCTTGCGCCGCAACTGATCTACACGTTTACTTTTGTCTCCCATAATAGATCAGACTGACGATTAACGATATTAAACCTCTATACAATCTGTATAAGGCGTTCAACTGTATAAAAAA
>JAYGXS010000002.1:86114567-86160696 GCA_036362985.1 Ligula intestinalis
TCAGGAGCTGGAGGATTTGAGCGTGTCTGAGGCGATTCTCCGTTTCATCGTATTTCTATCGAAGGAGTAGTTGGATAGCTTCGACGGCAAGGTCCTGTGGAATAGAAGTGAAAATGGGACCTGACATACCATGATATCATTAGGCTGGAGACTTACCCCTTTAAGTTTCTCCAAGAATTAAGTTGACGACCTGACTGTTGTGTCTGAATCAGCGGTCAATAATTTTGAGCCGTCGGAACAGCCACTTTGCCAGTCCGTAGGTTGTCGTTCCTATGAGAGATACGATTGGCCGGAGGGGGGCGCCCTCTTTGTGCACCTTGGGGAGACCATAGAAGCGGATCAGGGCCGTTTCTTGCATTCTCGCCATGCGTAGATCAATTGGTGATATTGCACCTGAGTTCTCCATTGCCAACACTGTTGTGTTGATCTCGCGTGTCAGGGTTTTCATGGGGTTATATTTGCACGGGACGTAGGACTGACGATCGTCCAACAAAGTCGGAGCTTTGTGATTGTAGTCTGTGCTGCCCACTACGACAGTAGACCACTCCTTGTCCGCCGGCACGATCACGACGTCATTGTCGGCTCTGAGTTCTCTAAGTGCTTTACGTTCGACCTTGGAGAGAGCGTCACGTGGTCGATGTGCGATGAGGAGGGACGACACCTGATGACGTATGAGGGCGCACCCCTCCGGCCAATCGTATCTCTCAAAGGAACTCCAACCTACGGACTGGCAAAGTGGCTGTTCCGACGGCTCAAAATTATTGACCGCTGATTCAGACACAACAGTTAGGTCATCAACACAATTCTCGGAGAAACTTTAAGGTGTAAGTCTCCCGCCAGATGATATCATGGTTTCCTTGTATGTCAGGTCCCATTTTTACTTCTATTGCACAGGACCTGGCCGTTGAAACTATCCAACTATTCCTTCGAGAGAAATACGATGAAACGGAGAATCGCCTCAGGCACGCTCAAATCCTCCAGTTCCTGAAGTTCTGCCTGAAGACGTACTTTACCTTCAACGGAAATATTTACAAGCAGGTGAAGGGCACGCCTATGTGTTCGCCTATTTCCGGACTCATAGCAGAGGCGGTCCTGCAACAGCTGGAGTCGCTGGCTTTCCGACACCACTGACCTAAACTCTAGGCTGCGTATGTGGACGACACCTTCCTCATTATTGAGCGGGATGAGGTGCTGACAGTCAAAGAACGTCTAAACGCCGTCTTCGCGGACATTCAATTTACGATGAAGGAAGAGGAAAACAACCAGCTGGCCTTCCTGGATGTCGTCGTTTGCCGCAAAGATGATGGTGGCCTTAAAACTAAAGTGTTCAGGAAAGCAACCAACACTATGCAAGTCCTGAACTACAACAGCAACCATGCAATCGGTCACAAACGCTGCTGCGTAAGAGCGCTATTCCGGCGCGTCGAGACGCATTGCAGCGAAGTGGCAGACAATATGTTCGACGGGTACTGAGAGCGAATGCATACCCGCACAATTATGTCAACCAGTGCATTCGCAAACGAGAGACGAAGCCACGTCCAGCTGGTCCAAACGTTTGGCGAGCTCTTCCGTACGTGAAGAATTTATCGGAAGCGGTCAGCCGTCTACTCACCCCACTTGGAGTTGGAGTTGCACACAGGCCGGAAGCAACCATCAGACGCCGGGTCATTAGGCCGAAAGACCCACTGCCACGGCAGGAAACGGCTAGAGTCGTTTACCGGATCTGGTGTAGTTGTGGACAAAGCAACTAAGTCGGAGAAACCGGGAGATGACTCCAGACCGAGCATGCAGCGGTGGTGAGAAAGAAAGACGTCAACTCCCAGGTTGCAGCCCACTCAACGGGACCCGGCCATATTTTCAAGTTTGACGAGGCCGTTATCCTCGCAAGAGGAGACAACCGCGTGAGCCGCGAGCTGCTCGAGTCATGGTTCTCAGGCCCCCCGTCCATCAACAAGCGCAACAATTTGGCGTTCCCATACGGTGTACTGAGAAATTTCCTGAGCAAGGAAATCAGTCACGTGGGAAGGACTAGGTGCAACTCTGATGACAGCGGGCGTAATTGTCAAGAACGTATCCAACCTGCATCTGACGTGGACAAGAACGCTGTTGCAATTAAGGAGCAATCACCGGACCAATAAAGACCTCCAGTGGTGGCTACAGGAACAGACAATTATAGTACTCATGTGGATGACCGCTGTGAACTATACATACCATGCAATCTGTGCATGTATCATCCCTTATCTGCGCATGTCTCACACCTGTTTACGATAACCTATGACTAAGGATTCCCGACGGAATTCTAAACGTCAGGAAAATAAAGTCCTTGTTCCAGTGATCGCATCTTCTTCTTCTTTGGAACTGCTGCCTGGAACTCGCATATTATACTCTATTGGCGACCGAGTCGTCTTCTTTTCAATTATATCCCGAGACTTGCATGTTCCCTTGGTAGTGTAGAAGGTTTTCTTGGATATTTTTGGATAAACAGTTCCCCATATCTCACGATGTTTGGTTTTGCTTAATGTAAGCAGAACAATTGGCGCATGCTATCTCCAGTTAAAGTTTGGTATGAAATTGCAAAACGAAGGCTCATTTCTGTTATCTTTCTCGACTAGATATGCATAGACAGCTTATGTCGGCCACACAGTGAGAGACGAGAAATTTCTTTCCGTCGGCGTTAGTGATTAACAAATGGTTTGTGAAGTTTTATAAGCATTAAGTCACATATGTTTCGCTCTATATAGCGCATAGGTAAGACAAAAATTGGATGAAAGATATTTTTTTCGAAGAATTTGAAATTTTTTTTCTTTTGACAAGTATTACGGTTTTTTTGAAACACTGACAGATTTCACTTGTCAACCTGCAGTTTCCAGTACACACAACAGCATTGAGACGTCCTCTGAGCCCACTATCATATTTGCTTATCACTACATGAATGAATCCTGACGAATCCATTAGAGTTTGATGCAAATGTGGCGCTTACGCTATTCCAAGTTAGGTCAGCTATGCGTTAAACGTTATTCGGCATTCAAACAAAATCGGCTTAAATTTTTATTTTACGCTTAATTCTAGGAGTTACGTAGGAGTATGCTTGCCGTTTAGCTACCTAGGTAAAGAATAATCTCACAAATTGAGGCAAATACGCTTATCTCAGGTATGCGTATGACTAGATCAGACTAATCAAAAGACAAGCCCTTTCATGAATAACAAAATTTAGCTATCCTGGTGAATATTCAAACATCTTAAATTCCTTAGTGACCAATCATTAAGAATTAAAGCAATCCCACTTCATATGTCCTTCGAATCATGCTTGCACCAGTGTGTAAAATACCGAGAACTTAGTAATATCATAAGAAAAACAACATGGCAAACCTAATGCCACCTTAACGTTCATATATAAAATCTTAACCGATTCAATGACATATTCCATCAAAAGAAGGCGAGAGCTTTATGAGAACGCTGACTATTCATAAAAGATCAGATGAAAGGTCATACCGGGTCTGCAATGACGGTGCCTGTGAATACGTTTTGGTTTTAAGGCCACCACGGACAAACAAGATCTCCACTTATTTAATGCCCAATCGTAAATTGTGAACGCAGTCTCACTTCCTCTCTACGTAAAACCATTGTTTTTCGAAAATGTAGGATTCAGAGAAGACCACTCAGTTGCCAAAGCAGAGAATTTACTCTTATGTTAACAATTCATCCAAAGTAGATAGAAAACAAAAAAGGAAGCATGATATTAACTCATATTTCATATATTTAAATCGATTCATCAAAGAAAAACATGGTGCCTTTGCGAGAACGCTAATCGTTATTTAAAGATGACATCGATGGTCACATCAGATGAACAACAGCAATAAGTCCAAAAAAGTTTCAATTCTTAAGCCATCCTGGGCAGTGTTAAAAATTACATAGGTGTTCAATGAGATCTTCCATTGTGGTGATGCAGACAAATACGTTCAAATGAGGATGCCAAATGTAAAAATTGCTTTTTTTATATTCTGCGCCTATGGATTGTGTTAAATAAACAGTCAAACGGGAGTATAAAATGGACAGAAAATGTGTGCAACAACAAACATGTTTCAGTTCAGGTTTCTTCAAAATTTGTGCGTGATATAAACAACACGGACATATGCACCTCCTAATGTCTTAGCACAACTAACATAAAATACTTCACTTTCTCAGATGTTTTGGAACAGCCTCCATTGGCAAAGTGCAACCTGATCGAGGGTGGTCCCCAACGTCGGCCAATTTTTTCTAACCGATTTTCTTTTTTATTGATTCAACTGCGACGGAGATCAGCGATCGCATCGCAGAAATGTAGAAAAAGAGGATCAGTGGTACCAGAGCGGTAAACAGGCTCATCAATATCACACTGAACTTTTGAGCTGGGCTGCGCAGCTTGTATGTGAAAACACCAGCCGCACTCAGCAATTGTTGAACGGATTCAAAGGTTGTGCCTGCTATATAGGCAGCAGTTAGAGGTATGATACAACAGGAAGCCGACCAGGCATGACGAACATATTTATTAGCCGGTCTCTCAAGGATTCAAGCGCTATTGCTTTCACATTCGCGACGTTCACGTTCAGCCGATGATGACGCTGACTGTACAGATGCGGTGCTGTTTGTGGTTCTGGTTGCAGATGTTGGCAATGACTGCGATTTTGGAAAGTAGAATTCGTCAAGTTCATCTGTAATAAAAGCCCGCTCTGTGTTCCACAATCGCAGAATCAAAGCAGTGCAGATACAGAGATAAATGACCGGATAAATGAATCCAAATAGCATGACCGAGGGAAAAGCGTGAGCATAGAGCAATGTTAAGATGGTAAAGTTCTCAGGCGATGGAGCACAGGCACAGTTCTTTGTGTTCGGATGCGCCAGTAGCAACATAGGCAACGCCCCAATAAAACTGAGAATAAAAATGAGAAGGAGATATGCAGTGAGACGCTGTTTCTCCGTGGTAATGAGATAATTGTTCATTTGCAGCATCTCGAAGGCCCTGTTACAGACAAAGAAGAAAAGACTGTGGCAAATTTGAAAGTAAGTGTACCAGAAGGGAAAACGAGTAGTCCATACAATGCAGATAAAGCAATCCACGTACGGGTTGCCAGTGTTGGGGTTACCGAAGCCAACATTTTCCATGAAGTCAATAAGCGTGAATGCTAAGCAACTGGAGGAGAGCACTCGAAGAAGGATCAAGCCTTCGGACTTCTTACAGTGAAGGCAGAAGAGAAGAACAGAAACAGTGAAATTTGCCATGAAGCCGAAGCTGTTGAGCATAATTGCGACAATATCTAGGACACTTTCGCAGTTATTGAATGGACCACAATAACTGACATCAGACGTCATCTTTGAATTAGCAGCCTACGTCGATAGTGGACGTATGAGGTAAGTGATTATTTGAGATAGACCAGCAAAATTCCAGACTGATACAGGCGATTTGTTTAACCAATCAGAATACGAGACGGACATGTACACGGCCAAATTACGGGAATTCTCACAACAATCTATCAGGCTACTTGGATTAAAGGGGGCTTCCTCCTTTGTCAAAATATTGAACTCTTTGTATGGAGTTTTTAACATCAAAGAAATTTTTTTTAAATGTCGGGAGATGGTTATTTTATTATTCATCGACTGTTTAAGCCGAACATTGGGGCTCATTCTCAAGCCTAGCATTGGCCAAAAATGCCTCGTATTTTGGGCATATGCAAATTGCCGACAGGCACGAAAGAAACTGGTGTGGCCATTTCCGACATATTAGCGGTCATCTATCCGTCATATTCCACCACATTTGTTTGCACCACCCAAGGTTTGACCCCACGATATTTCAAACAGTATTCAAAACACTGTGACAACGCTTAACCTGGTCCGTCTTCTCATTGCACACTCCCTCGTACGCAAGTGCAACCTTGTGGCCTCGTCTTGTACGGGTAGACCTACACTACGGTTATTTGGGTTGGCAGATGATTTCAAGAACTCGATGACTTCACTCGACCGTTTGCTGTCAGCTCGGTCTATCACTGTGGCAGCAAAAGGTCGAGCTGATGGTTGATATTTAGACTGTGCACGGCAACGTGCCCTTTGATTCCCTTCTGCCAGTTTTGTAACTTGGACGGCATGGAAGGTCAACTTATTACTGACTTCTTCTTTCTCGGTAAACTGAATGTCGTGAAAGTTCGTTTTGTGAACATTCGGTGCTAGAACTGTGTGTTCTTACCATTAACACTAACGACTCATTCATCAATAGGCAATTTTAATTATATTCAACGTACATCAACCTCAAAGAAGCCTATAAATGGCGTCAACCAACAAAGCTTCCTATTGACTAAGGATGACAAAGCATTATTGATTTATTGGTATGTTTAAAACTCCGCACTGTTCTATATACATTTCCCGCACGTCCGACGAGGACCTGGTGTGCCGGTATCGAACATTTGCAATAAAGTTGTTTAAAGTTTCCCAAGGAATGTCCTCTACCAAATTATAAATAAAGTGTACCCGGTCTAGCTACAAGTTTGCTTGCAGGCCGAAAATATTTTCGTGTATGCTGAGCTCCTTAGTGAACCAAAATTTCCATATTTACGTCGAAAACTTTCGAAGTAATTGCACTAGAGTTTGAAAGGCCTTAGAGAAGCAGTATTCATCGAAGAATGAGAATGCCCCTTTGTTGAAGTGCAGCACTGACAGCCAGGCTTTGTTTACTTCAAGCAGTTTAGCAAAGGTTTACGTAGCTTCTCAGTCCACACACTTAAATCCTTCTAAGTCCCAATTGGCTGCAGTGATATGTCATTAAGGCAGTAAAGCCTGCATTTTACAGATCTGGTACCGTCGACTCATAGAAAGTAACAAAACTTCACATCCAACGAAGAAACAAAATAATCATAACATTGATCGGCACTGATGTACCATGCGGTCCATTTTATCCATTTAATCATCGGCGTCAACTAGAATCAAGCAAATCTGCCAAGCATCTTAATAAGTACAGCAGCCTAGTAGTCATTCTGGTGGATTCTAGATGATAACTAAAGAAATCCCGCTTGGACAGTCAACTTACGGTCCCGTAATGATGGATTGCATAAGAGCAGCGAAGCTGGGCGGTTAAAAGTGATCCAAGTGTGATTAAATCTACGGTGTGAAGTGTGGCATTTGTGGCTAAGTGGTAGAGCATTGGCTTCCACTGAAGGCTTATCCTACTATGCAGGTTCAAATTCCGCCAAATGCCGCGAGTTTTTTCACAATAAGGTCAACTAGAATACGGACATGAGCCAATTTCTTGTATAGTGCGTAAACGTTTATAAATGAAAACGATATGAACGCTTCGACACATTTTAGCCTGTAGTCACAGTGTGACAGGAATGATTTTCCCGTATGAAACTTTCCAAATCGAGCGGAGAAATTATTATCACTGGAAAACGTACACAATGTACTACGGAGATATATAGGATATCCTAAAAGGTAAACGCATTTCAAATAATTGTAAACTTTGTGTTTAATATAATGTGTTACTTCAAAAAATTAAAATATTTACAAGCATCATATTATGGTTTTCAATGCATTTTGACTATAACAACCTTGACTGAATTTAGAGAAACCATTGAACATGAATGCACCGTAATACGAAGGGATTCGTTTCATGGGTTTTGCGATTCAGTTCCTTCGCTTATCAGCAGCATCATGATGAAAACGAACGTCAGCGAAAAAATAACCAAATGATATTGTAAGCCTTTGTGCATTTTTTAATCATAAAATTAGGACAAACACTGATTTTATAAGCATTTAAAGTGTGTTTTCATTTTTTAGAATACCTTTTAGTTGTCAGTTTAAATAAGTGTCTACGTTTTTTGCTTCTAGCACTACTTATTTGCTTTTATTAAAAAAAGATAACAGAAATGGTACGTTCTACATCCTACAACGTAATCAGTTTGCATTAAATGGTGAATGCATTTAATTATTTTCGCCTATTTAAGACAAAACATATTTGGGACTCAATCTCCCACTTAATTACATAAATTTTGAATTTTGAGATTTAAAAGACAAACGGGGAACAACTTTAAAGCTTTGGAAGCGGAACTGTAAAGTTATCAATGCAAGCCACATGTCGTGAGGATATATTGGCGTAAATGTAGTAGTATAGACTCAGTCGAAGGTTTCTAAACGATAAAGGGTAACAAAAATCACAGTGAATGGTTTACTTCCATTAACCGCCAAACAATTACCTAAAACGACGAAGACCTCAAAGGAATAAAACAACAAGTTAATTTAACTAAATATTTAACAGTTCGTTAATACAAAGTCCCGGGTTACAGGTAATGCTCTTTCCAAACAGTGCTAATAAAGGAAATCATATTCAAAAACATATTGAAGGTCACCCAATTATCTGCACAATCTACATGCAATACAACAGCGCTTTAAAAACTGGCCTATCCAACAGCCATATATTGGGCTTTTCGCATATTTTCGGTAGAATGTGTCCACTACGTCAAACTCAGTACAGATTATTAGCCACCTGTCGTCGATATTCACCGACTGTAAGTAGTAAAAAAGAAGATGATTTTGATCAAAAGTGTATTGTTTTATGGATGCACAAATTTAGTTAGATTGTAAGCTGATGGGGAGATTAATCGTCCAGGAAGTTGTGGGTAAACACATGCGTACTTTTTCTGAGAATATTTGCGCAAGGTGGGAAAAAAACAGTGTAATTGAGATTCTTCGTCCAAAATACATTGCGCGTAGAAAACTGATAGAGGCTGGATTCGGTGGTCTTCGCCGCCTGGTAGCTTCGAATGTGTTTTTGTTACATCCCGTAGTTCAAACAGCTAGTCGGTACCGTATGGTGCTCTTAACTCATATGCCCTCTGTGAATTAAAAACACATAGTTTTTAGAACCCAAACAAGTCGATCATAGAGCAATAAGTAGAACACATAAACATATTGACGAGAATAAAACACCTTTTTAGGCAGAACTCACTTTAGATGCTCTAAATCCTATCGATGTATTATAAAAAACATCTTTTTAATTTTCAGTAGCCGGACTACCCCTTTTTCGTTCAATGTTATTATCTTTAAATTCCGCCTACACAAGGTCAAATTTTCATCAATTGGTATCCTTATCCTGTGCCATTGCAGTTCATATTAATGGTTTTTTATTATTTTTACTATATTAAAAAATATTATCTTATCTGATTTAAAATTGTTTGACTACTTTCGCCATACTTTAATATTCATTTATAGTCACTAGTCAAGAATTAACTGTTTGACCACTAATACTTTAGGCAGTTGGGCGGGGGTTTTAGATATTAAGATAACCCTACAAGTCAGTTTTGCATACTTTAAGATTACCCAGTTAAGATATGTGAGAGTAACGACAGGAAAAGAACGCGCATTTCTAAGGTATTTAGGGAACGTCAACGTCAAAACCCAGTGCACTTCCTTCCACGCATTACTAACTCTTTAGTTATTATTAAATCTATTACTACTAAAGCGAGGCGAGGAGAAATCAAGTGGGTTTTACGCATTAGACAGTATTCAAGACCTGATTGTATATGCAAGGCCAAATACGCAGTCAGAAATGAGCATAGCTAGCGGTGTTTTCTTTAAAGCAGTCGAACCCTTAATTGAAATGAAATGGGTATGGCCTTAAGTGAAGAGCTGTGCTTGAGATTTCAAATGTGACAGACAGAGAGAATGCTTTCTTTTGAAGGTAATATTCAAAATTCCCAGCTTACATGGCTCCATCATCGTCTATTGGAAAAAAATAAGTTAATAATTACTCAACCTGTGCTTACATGATGGGCTAGGACTTTATCAGATAGCTCCACAATTTCGTTTACATACATTTAACCCTTCTTATCTTCAAACAATAATTGCGCTTTTAAAACAAAACTGTGTCCAAAACTGCAAAAGGCCTTCAAAGTGGCTTTTCTCCACTTCCTTTCCCGTATATAAAAAGAAAAATGTCGATCAGGAAAGCAGACCGCCACTGTCTACTGCCCATTTATCAACCCATTTTCCAGGCCGCAAGATCACTACGATGATTACTGCAATATCTGTAAGGCTTACGAGTCAGTTATATGACTTTAGCCAAAATCGCGGTAAATGCGACCATAATAGCATGAAAAAGCTTTTATTCTGCTACTAAGTGCAAGGTTTACCAATGCAAATGAATCCATCACATTTATATTTAATGTTCATAAAATTGGGTTACCACTGTTGTTTTTCCACTCTTCTGGAAAAGGTTTCTTTTTATTTGGGTACTCATTGAAGAGTAAACGCGACATTGCCACATAGTACGTCATCATTGTCCCTAGGCTGGTCATATATTATGCGCAGTTATTTCCATTTACCCTATCGTCTACTCCCATGCATAGCGTGATATCCTCGTGCCTTTCGTTGCTTTACATATTGAATTAAGCGGTAATCTAGGACCCATACGCACAGTAAACAATACTTTCACATAGTGTAACTTTGGATGTCTTTTGTTGTCACATTCAAACTTTTCTCTTTCGACTACACAGATTTTACTACTGTCTTGCTCTGTTGGACCATTGATTCACTTCATCATGTCTTCATTAGCGCCAACTTACTCTACGCATGCTTGCGAGAAACGCCTACATACCTGCCAATATTTGTTTGTCAACCTGGATTCTGCGTGACGTATATCTTCACCGGACCGCACGCAAAAGTCATGCTCTGTTTCAACGAAGTGGTTTGGCATCCTCGTTGTGGTGGCGAATGGTCGACCGGCCCAAAGGTTCTTGCAGGTCTTCGTGTGCTTTAATTCCTCCTGTCGATCCCTGACACGCTCTAAGTCACGATGAAGACTTCGCTCTCTGACTGCATAGAGAAGCTCCTTTCCATAGTCGTTCACCGTCGGTTTTGGCATTCTGTAGCTTTGTGAGCCTAAAGAGCTTTCGTCGATATAGGAGAGCTAAAAGAAAATGTATTGAGCACATACTTAAATATTTGTCTGGTAAAGGCACTTCAGTAATCAGTCATTTAAGTTCCACCGGCATGGATGATTGGTAGATAGTCAAGCGATTATCAATGCCCCCTGACCTCAACCACTGAGACAGTGAAATCGTATCTCAATATTTGAGGCTTGGATGATGCACCACTTGGGTTTGGGTATGACAGGTCGACGAGGGATAGTTAGCCAAGAATGGTCCATCCAGTCTCCCTTATCTCTGCCGGCAGTAATATCTGCCTAATAGTAGCTGTTACGACTCTCGAGACCTTTGTCGATGCCCAAGGCAGAGCGCTAGAGATGAGTTTCGTTAGCTGTCAGATGAATGTCACGCTTTTGATTGAAAGAAATTTCTCGCAGAAGCAGAAACGTTGGTGCCTTTTAACTTCAATACCAGCGACATAGGGAAGAAAGGATAAGATGGTTTTAGAATCAAGCCAACCGGTTCTAGGGCAATGGTCATTCTTATCGACATGCTTCCAGTATTCAGAGTTGAAAACAGATACTAAGATATTTTCTTTGAAAAGATATCGTATATGGCAAGCATAAAAAATTGTAAACCTTTATTCTTGCCACGGATTGTGTGGTTCATCAGACTAAAGTAGCATTTACCTTGAAACCATCTTTCGCAAAAAGGTCAACTTCCTCCCACGCTAACTTATAAGCCCCAGCTAATTGTAAATAGATAGATTGCCTTAACTACGCACGTGCACGTTTTAACATAAGTAGAATTGTTATATTCACTATACAGGGTGTCTACGAAGTCTGGGTTCATAGGTAATAAATACATACCTGTTAAAACAAAACAATTTTATTGAATTATAATGTTAAGAAATTATATCTTCAATATGATTTCCATTATTTACAATGCTAAATTCGATGCGCCTTGCTAAATTCTGGTGAAATCGATTGAATATGTGCATATTGCAGTCGATTTGAGCAGATTGACTGATAATGCGTTCTCTCAAGTGGTTTAAATTTGCAATCTTCATTGAGTAGACTTAATCTTTTACTATACCCCAGAACAATAAATTAAGGGTACAAACGTCTGGTGAACGAGGCAACCACTCCACACGACCTTTCCTTCCAATCCAGTGAAGAAACGTGCAATTCTGCAAATTGTTAACCTTTGTAGCAAAATGGGGAGGGCTCCTTCCTGCTGAAACCAGTCCGCAAGTCACTCACATACGCGCTCAATTTGAGGCATTAATTTGTCTCTCAAAATGTTCAGATAAGTCTCACCGGTTACAGGTTCATCAAAGAAGAAGGGTCCTTACACATGAGCTTTCCACAAACCACACCACACCATCACTTTTTGGCAGTCTTGCCGTTTGGATGGATCCATCAAATGTGGATAGGACGGAAAATCGATAATTACTGACGCGTTGTCAAGCCACGGCGTAAGAATTTGCGCTGCCGCTGCGCTGAGAACCTCAGCATTATTGACATAACATCTGACTCAACCGTCCAAACACAAAATAACCTCAATAAATAAAATAATGAAATTCCTATGTACCCAGGCTTTGTGGACACCCTGTACTTAAACCTAATCTGAAGATATTTCAATCCATGAGGATATTGGCTTTCGATTGAGCTTCTTTCCGATCGTCTGCAAAGGAAATACCCTGTAGGAATAGTTATTCATATGGTCTGGAAAGTTTTACATTGATTTTAATGTCCTTATAAATTAGAACATATTTTCTAAAACAACATGCACATGTATATGCTTACTCCTACACGTTCGGCAGAAATTTATGCTTTCCTTTAATTGTTTATTAAAATCGATTTTAAATAGCTCGCTCAATTGTTGAATAATTTTAAATATAATTGACCATTGCATTTTACTTCGAGGGACCTAAACTACACAGTGCTTACATTCTATTTCAGAAAATTCAAACAATTATCTACCCTCTAATATGATGATCACAAAGTTCTCATAAACTTTTGTAGCAGATGGGACAAGAGGAATGCATTAACGGGCATTATGTACTATAAAAGAACATTTCATTGTCCTTAAATGTTATAAACAGACATTTTTGGGACTGGTGTTTTTGCTTATGCGTGTGTAATTGTATATTGTCATGAAATGACTTAACAAAAGCCGGTTACTTGCGACGACATAGGCAGTCACCACACGACTCACAAACCCAATTGCACATGCGCGGAAAGCATCTGTAGCGACCTTAAGGCTCCCGTGGCCGAAGGCCATTACAACATCCACCCTCACGCCTCGTACCACGCCACAGAACAGTGATGAGACTGTGACAGCAAGCATCTAAAGGCCACCGACACAATTTCAAGACGTTGACACCTTGCGCCCTCACACAACCCTACAAAACACGAGACGAGAACCACGGGATGACATTAACTAATTGTCTGACTCCTTCACCATTTCTCTTTCCCCAATTAAGACTGAAATCGGATCCCCTTGATCCCTATAGACCTCCTTCCCTTCTCATCTTCCTTGTTACTTCTGATTGGTTCGCTAAAATAATTTTTCAATTCTACCCTTCTTTATATTACTCTATTGCTTGATAATGAAATAATCGAAAAGGTAAGTTCATCTAACTTGATTTTTCTGAAAATCATATTTGGTGCAGGTTTTCTATTACGTCTATATTTAAATTTATAAGAGCACTAAAAATCAATGAACAAATGTATGTAAACGACACAAGTTGATATTTGTTTTGAAGACCGTGCTTGTTGTAGGCCGGCAAAAAGTCTACATACTGACGTAAAGGAAATACTTTGAGATTAGACTGCCCAATAGTCAATACTACGACCCAACTTCAGCGATGTGTTGGGATCAAAATCGCATTTCACAACTTCAGTTGAAATTTCATGAGGAAGAGTGTCTGAAGTGACTGGATCACCACGAAGTGCGCTTGTAAACATCTGCTAGGACTAGGTCAAGTCGAAGCGCACTTTTGGAATTCTCGCTGCTTCTGACCTCTGTAGCAGCCAATCGCCAGCCAACACACACAGGATCTCATGAAAAGATTGCAGAGCAGACATCACTTCAGAAACCGTCAGCTAGCTTGCGGCTGTGCGGTCGTCTGGTAGTCAATTACATACTGCCTATCCTCCTATTCATTCTGTACGGAATATTTTCTGCCTAAATATCTGGTTTTCCCGAGACTTCTCTCCTCTCCTTGAGATCCGGGCCTGGACGATCGCAGCTGTAAGAATTAAAACTTAGTAGCGTTAAAACCTTTTAATAGATCCACCGTGTGGCGCAGGCAAACTGAACATACTTTTTTCTGCAGACTCTTTATCTTACGGTTTTGCCCTTCCCTGAAAATAGTTAAAGGAGTATTTAGGTCGACAACGTTAGGCACAGAGTACATAAATGATAGCCTGAATGGAACCTGTTGAGGCACATATGGAAGCCAAAGTGAAGCAGAAAGTGACTCCCTGATTGTCGAGGTGGAACGTTTATTTCTGAACTTAAGAAATCCAAACAACATTTGGACACAGCAAATAATTAAAAGAGACAGATAAAGGAAGTTAGGGTTATTTAAAGTGAAACAGTAGTCTGTGTTACCTTTCTGTAGAGGAGACACACATTTAAAAAGCTTAAGTTGATCTTAAATTTTCCACCGAAGCGTGTGATGCAAAAATCTGTTTGCTTACGTTTTCTCTTAGAACTAGATTTGCAGAATACCGAGCCATCTTGATCTTATAAGTAAGAAAACGTATTTTCCTTAAACACGATGTACAGAGCGCGCAGTTTGTAAAACTTAAATTCTAGTGTAGCAGTCAGTAGGTTTCAACATTATTCTGCAATTTAGAAACTTATTCAACACTGACAGATACCCTTTCAGCACGAGTACAAAAAATATTTTTTCGTGCGTGTTTTCTTTAAAATATATTTAAATGTATAATGGCAGTCAAAATGAATAACAAAAACGCATACTATATACGTAGTTACTTTTTACAGTACATTCGTTTTATTAGTCGTATAGACGAACTTTGAAAAAAATCACGCCTCCCATCATGACTGAACTAATTACAGAAGAGACTACATGATAATCAGTATCACAGCCTGAGTCACTGCGGATAAGCTAAAGCGTATCAATCGTTCGCAAAGGTCAGCAGGTTGCACATATTCTGGCGCATACTGTAATTATTGTGCCACATGGCAATGCAGGCAGCTCATAGAAATGCATTCGACATTACGATAGATTCCGTAGATTTGAATTCTTTTCTGTCCTACATTCAGCCCATACCTTATCACTTACCTCTTTTTTAAATTATGCCCATTCCTGTTCAGCGCATAGGTTCTGTTGCTTAAAATTCGTTGTCTGTCATTCCAAATAGACTCGGAACCTAACCAATATATCTGACAGCCAAGATACACTGCAAAACACTAATTATATTCATTTACTTTTGTGGAATGAAAGCTGCCGGTTTAACGTCTCCAAGTCGTCTTATTCAATTACTTCCGTGGGTTCTAGCTTTTTTTTGTGCACATGTAAAGTTCGCTTAATAATTGTCACCTCGCACATTCAGAGGAATCTTGTTCGTCATGAGGTCATGCGAGTCATCATTAAAGCAAAACTTGGCAGTTGCTTCTGCTTTCTAATAAGAGCAAAAAATATTTTCCCTTTATTCAAATAATGAGAACAAGGTTTCCTATTTTCCCTAAAAAACTAAGTGCTGCTGAAAAGGCTTTAAGTAAACACAAAACAAATATAAAAACGATATCCAAGTAATCTAATATACGTGAGTTGCACATTACAGTTATTATAAAACAAAACCAGGCAAAAAATCAAGTTAGTATTTACAGAAATGAAGTCCTTGAGTCAAAAAAATAATTAAAGAAGCAGAAAGATATGTTCATCTGCTGCGGTAAAATGGTAAAGGCGTTGCCATACCGACTAAGTAGGCGATAAGAAGACCGTGAATCAACGATTATAGCGTTTGACTTATGAGGAAAAGTTCGCAGTTTTGAGGCTTGAGTGGTGCACTTGGGGTCGCGTATGACTGCACGATGACAGCTTATAATTATACATGTCCATTTTCATTTTGCTTCTTCTGTGCTGCTGCCGGGAGTCGAAGGTGAGTCCAAGCCAGAGCGGTACGCATGAGTCTTGTAAGCAATCCATGTGCGTTTATCAACCGTGTCTTTGCAATTTACTTGGGCAAATTGGTGAAACTTATATACCCGGAGTGCAGTTTTATGTCGTGCAAGACTGGTGTTATTAGGGATCTTCTGAATGGGAAAATAGGATAGGTAGTAAAAGAATGTTGCAGAAGGCCAAACAGGTTAACTCTGGTTAAATTCGTTTGCCGTGGCCTATATTGAGCCACTGGATCGAGTGCGCAACTCGAACGATTTGTAAATAACCGGCATAAACAAACAAGAGTTCTTTGACTTAACACCCAGGTGTAAGTTTTTGACACGTCAGAAACTAGTTTAGTTGCTAGGTGAACTGCATAAAGTAGTTAATAAACTCTATGTCAGCATCCGCAGTATTCCAGCATAATGCGGCACCACATCGTCCAGGCTCCACTGGATAAAACCGAAAACATCAATGTGGTTTTCAACTTTACAATGCTTTTTCAACTAAATTTAGCTATAAGTCCTTATATTCCACTCATAAAACCTGTAGAACTAGCGGCCTCTCTAAAATAGAACGTTAGGGCTGAGATCCAAAACATTAACAACCTTTAGTTAAACGTATTGTCCAAACGTGGATGGCTGTAGCGTAACGCTTAATTACACAGTTAAGCTGCGAGTTTTTGTTAACGGATTGACCTAGAACAATACAAATATTCTTATTAATTAAGGCAGAGATTTATGTAGGGTTTTGTTTGATACCAGCTGCAAGTTACATGATAGAACACCGTGGTTGATGCCTTTTCACGTGGTCTGCTTCACATCCTCGTAGCCCTTGCATGCGAATACAACTAGTTTATTGCCTGTTGCTGTTCTTAAGCCTTATTGTGTAGATCGTGCTAGTAAGGCCAGTGAATACATCATTTAGTCTACACCCCAGATTAAATGCAGCCCCTTATTATGTACGACGGGTACATAATTTCAGTATAACATTTGCACAGTCATGCAGCTAAAATATTTGTGCTATTTTATTTTACTTACCAAGGAATCTAGAAGGCATTTTAAATAATTCATATTGCAGAATGGAATTAACGTCCTGGACATTCAATGTATAACATGCATAGAATTGCTAGTTGACCACGAGAGTATGGTTGGTAAGTTATACACAAGAACGTGCACTGCCTTTTGGGGGATGGTTAGGGAAAGGATGCATTTTAATCTTCCGTATATTTAGGAGATAAGGAATATATTGTGCCTTAGGTAAAAGAGGTAAGTGCTAACGTGTGGGCTGAATTTAGGACAGAGGAGAATTCAAATCTACGGAATCTATCGTAATTTTGCATGAAATTCTAAGAGTTGCCTGTATTTCCATGTGGTACAATAATTACAGTGTGCACCAGAATATGGGCAACCTGCCGACATATGCGAACGATTGATACGCTTTCGCTAATCCGCATTGACTCAGGCTGTGATACTGATTATCATGTAGTCTCTGCTGTAATTAGTTCAGTCATGATAGGAGGCGTGATTTTCTCCAAAGTTTGTCCTGACCACTAATAAAACTAATGTTCTATAAAAAGTACATTATACATTATGCCTGAAAAGTTTTTTTTACAAGGGCTGAAAGGGTATCTTTCCGTGTTGAATAAGTTTTTAAAGTTGCAGAATAATTTTGAAACCAACGGACTGCTAAACTAGGATTTAAGTTTTACAAACTGCGCGCTCTGTACATCATGTTTACGGAAAATGCATTTTCGCCTTTAGTTTTAGGAAGAAGCCATTTAGTCCTCATAATATGCTGCAATAGATGTGAAGCATGCTTTATGCAGTAAAAGCAGTATTTATTATTGACAGATACGATGTATGAACAATGAAAACCTCACAATCGTAAAAACATCTGGTAATTAGACGTCTTTTGAAAACAAAAAACATACCCTACTTTTAAGTTAAAGATTAGAGAAGGCGTAATTAGCTACCAAATGACTACAAGAAACATATTTCCTCGTTAATCTTTTCCATAAAATATATTTGAACTTATAAAGACAGTCAAATTCAATGAGAGAATGCAAACATTTTAAGTAACTATATTTTTTCAGAACATATGCTTTGTTTGTGGTCAAAATGAAGTGAGTTAAATGGCCAGTATCCTATCATGACTGAAATAAATTCAGAATAGATTATAAACTAATCAATATCACAAACTGAGTCAATGCCGATTAGCGAAAGCCTATCAATCGTTTGTTTACGTCCGCATTTTGCACGAATCCTGGCGCATACTTCAGCGTAGGTGTGGAAACTTATAAATTGTTAAGGAAAACTAGATATAAATTTTAATAAGTAATGTTAAGTATTGGAATAATTTGGAAGTTACTTACTTTTAAACATCCTAGTGTATTAAAGTACATATTACAAAAAAGATATTCGTTTCTTTACGGAAAACGTAGGATGGCAGAATTAATTCACGAAATTAAGCGAGGATAAATATGGGGAAATAATTTGATTTGTTCCAACCAAATCTGACGGCTGTTTAGTGCAGGCTTATGCTCTTCAATATCTGCGTTTTGTCCACATAAGGCTGTACGGTTGTAGTTTTCTTTATTATGTACATTTATATTTTACCCATTCCAGTTTTACACCCACTGGTAAAAATTAAATGTTAACTTTACATTTCCAAAGGCTTTTGACTAAAATATTCGATGAGCACCATCACAAGCCTTTATCGAAAATTATCGTGCATGTATTTGCAAATGTTTTATGATGAATCTTTCTTGCGGAACACATGATTCAACACAATTCCCCACTTAAAACCACGCATCTCATTATATATGTCGGTGATATTCGGGGTATATAGCTGTCTCGTTCCCTAATTTGTTCAACATATCCGTTTGGATTTCTACTGGTCTATCCGCAATCAGCACGAACCTCATATGTCCACTGTCGCCATATGCCACAACTTCAAAATGGGGACTGACAACTGGCATTGCTGACCCCCCTATAGCTATACTAATTTCACAGGTATTTGCATACTTTTACTGAACAGCTTTGGCTGCATGGCAAATCTCACTGTTACGTTCCTCCTCTTCTGTCTTTGCTCTTGGAAGTCCAAAAGCTTGAGCCTTCTTCGCATTCTCTTCACCGGTTGCTTGGCTTTCACACTTATAAGCCTTATGGAAGAAGTTAGCGTCTATAGCGCAGACACTCGCAACCGCTTCATTGTTGGCTGATTTGCCTTTTATGGAGCACGTGTTTCCTCTTCTGGTACAGTCACTTTCGAATCTGCCACAGTCTTTTCTTCTTTGTCTGATACAGAGCCTCCGAGATGCTGCAAATTAAGCATTATCCCATCACCACGGAGAAACAGCGTCTTACTACCTAGCTCCTTGTGATCTTTATTGGCAGTTTCATCGTTGCGTCTCCTCAGTTGCTGATAGCAAATCCGTTTACGAAGGACTGCGACTGTGCTTCAAAGCCCGAGACCTTTACCGTCCTATCATTGCTGTATGCTTACGCGTTTCTCTCGGTCACAATTATTGGATTCATTTCTCCCTCATTTTTGTTTATATCTGCATTGCTTTGCTTCAAGGATTGCGAAACTCAGAACAAAGTGTTATTGCAGATGAACAAGACGAACTTAACTTCATGAAGCTGCAATCAGCTCCAACATCAGCAACCCCCACAACCACCACCGCAGCTGCGAGGTCGGCGGCCATCCAAACTAACCCCGATCTACGCCACGGTAATTAAACAGTGCTGTAATTCTTGTAAAATTGATTAACAAGTCCCCTCGACATGTATGATCGGCTTCGTTTTACATCGTACCTCTGACGGCTGCCTTCATAGCAGGCACCACATTTGAGTTGTAAGCAGTTGCTGAGTGCGTCTGATGTTCTGATCTAGTAACTACGCAGTCCAGGCCAACAGTTCAGTGTACAATTGATGAGCCTGTTTACCTCGCTGGTACCCATAATTCTCATTTTTCATAGTCCCGTGATGCGGTCGCTGATCTACGTTGCGATTGAGTCAAAAAATTGAAAATTGGCACGATCAAATTGGCGAACATTGGTGACGAACCTCGACCAGGCTACACTATGGAAATGGGGGATGTTACAACTTATTTAAATTAATAAGTGTTAATTGAATTATTTTACATATGGAGCGATACGACAGTGGAAAACGCAGACGGGGCACGATGTACCTTGGTTTTCTGTGCATGTCGTGCACAAACTCTGTGAATATCTGAAAAAAACACATGAGTTGTTGTACTTACATTCATTATGTTAACCTTTCCTTCATATCTCTTTTATTTAACGCAGTTCATGGACACAAGGTTTTGCAAATGTGATATTGCCCGTTTTCCTCCTATTTTGCACGTTTTCGTCTGCATTGCCGACAGGTTAGACCTCATCAGACATTACTGCTGTTTAATACTGTCCACGATGGCCTTTCAAGGAGAATGTTTTCAGACTTACCACTTTCAGTTTATTTATCGTCAATGTCAATGTGTTGTAACTTTCAGCTTTCAATCAGCGTTCTCAAAAATGCACCACGTTGATTTTTGGTGAAAGATTTTGTTCAATAAATAAAAATGCTACATTAACACATTGTTTTCCCGGGAGAAATTTGATCAAGGTGAATATTACGAGTTGAGCAGAATTTATTGACGTCATAAATTGTGTGAGCTCCAATTCCTCTGCAAACGGCTATTGTCTCTTAGTTTAGTAAATTAAGTACCAAATAAGAAGAGTGAAGCTTAATAGATAATTAGGATGGGAAACCTTAGTCACAAATGTGGGTGCATAGTGCGGGGTAGAGAAAGAGGCAGGCAACTATAAATGTGTCACTAGCTACAATTTTGCTTGAATTCTTTTTTAAGTTCTGTAAATATTTACAGATTTAATTTGTGGAGTGAGTTAATGTTGGCAACCATTTTTTTGGCAACTCTTGATCAGGTCATTAACTTTTCAAAACAATGAATGTCAAAATTTATGGGAAAGTCAAGATATGTCTGATGTAGGGGCCGATTGGTCTGCGCAAGAAGGTGAGATCGGCGTGTTGGGTTACGTTGTGGGCATTGGTCAGAGTAAAGTTACATAAGTGAGCGACTGTGATCTCGGTATTTTAAACATTGGCATGGGAATTAGTTAAAAACTCATTCGATATGTTTGATTACTTATCAGGAGGTGAGAAATAAAAAAGGTGAGAAGAAGAAAATTTGATCGCTGGGACCACCTATTCAGTCGCCTGACGTTTTGATATCCGTTGCGGATTCTTCATCAGAGACATGAGTAGAAGAAACAGGTTATGCATGCAAAGAAGTTATAGGACACAGTCATTACTGCAAGCATACAGCGATAATTAACGTTTATTGCCTCCTTGTGCGTGGACTGCTTGTTGGACGGCACGCGGACTCTGATCTGTTTAACTTTCGTCACGGGCGGTGAGCTTGGGCATGATGATTGCTCGGCTGTCTGGCTCCCCGGTGTTGGCGAACGATGAGGTGGTGGCCTGCCCGTTCCTCAAGTGACGACATGCTTTGGCCAAATTGAATCTCAGAATTGAATGTGGATCCAATAAAGAGATCCAATCCATATTCAATACTGAGGAAGTCGTCAATTGAGGAATGGGCACTCCACCGCCTCCTCGTACGCCAACACCGGAGAGCCAGACGGCAGAGCAATCACCAAGCACGAGCTCACCGCCTGTGATGAATATTCAACAGGTCAGAGCCCGCGTGCCGTCCAACAAGCAAGCCACGCACAAGAAGGCAATTCACGTTAATTGTCGCTGTATGATTGCAGTTAGGACTGTGTCCTATAACTTCTGTGCATACTTTACCTGTTTCTGCTACTCATGTCTCTGATGACGAATCCGCGACGGATATCGAAACGTCAGGCGAATAAACATATTGTCCCAGTGATTGAGTCTTCTTTTTCTCAACTACCTCCTAAGACACGGATCTACGCTCGTATTGGCAATAAGAAAGATGTTTGAAGTATGACTTACTACTGAAAATTAAATACAGGCATGGACAGCAGCATTAATTGAATTCAGTAAAATTTGGTGGGTGATTTTCAGGTTATTTTGGTCTCTGCATGAGGTAGCAAACGAACATAAATGCATAAGAGCAAAGATCATAGCTTACTGAAGAAAATAATTAGACGAAGGACTTGACTTAATAACGACTGTGATTTGTGGCAAAACTCTCACTCCCTCTATTCTTTCTACATACTGATTTAATGTATGTTCCTTGTCTTATAATTTTTTGCAGTGACTAATCATCCCATCTGTTAGGCAGTGATATTCTGTAAAAATTGAAATTTGTTTCCATTCGTCGACCACAATAACTCCTAACAACAATATGTGATTACTGTACACTTTCGGTAAATTCTCGTCAGGCCTTACATTAACATAGGAGGTTTAAATTTAGACAATCGATAGCTTGTCTTTCCTTAAAAGCGAGAGCCCATCAGAATGCGGGAAGATGAAGGCAGTTACGTAACCGTTGGCCATGCTAAATCCGAGGCTTGCAGGAAGTTCTTAAGCGGGCAAAATCCAGCTTCCTTAACCAGATCCTTGTTGCTTCTCCTATTTCTAACAAACGTTGAACCAGGGACTTTGTGTGGTTTGGCGGGACGTTGTTAATTATTTTAAAGACTTCGCGAGGCTCCACACGAAGTCCGGCATCAACCATATGTACACGGATAGAACTGTTGATGCTTTCGGTTAAAGCTTTAGTAAGCCCTTTCGGGATATGTTCCCGCATACTTTTGGATAAGCGCCAACATGTACGACCAATATAACCTGCTCCACAGGAGCTAGTAAATGATTAGATACACAAAGATATGGTCTGAGCTGGCAGACTATCCTTACCTTCACCGTGCAAGACCAGGTTGTTTGAGAATTAAACCCACAATTTCGCTGCTGGGAATGATTTTAATACGGATTGGTTGCTAAATCTGCTTAGGACTTTGCTAACTGCATCCCATTAAATTGGGTTTTGAATAATACGGTCTTCTTTTCCACAGTGGTTATTGTGGTCTTTGTTTCTTTCTTCATCATATTATTTAGGATATATCTGTCCGGATATCTGTTCTTTCGGAGTAAGTCCTGGATTCTCTGGAGCTCCATTTCAATTGTGTCTACCAAGGAGATTTTTCGGCCGGTGCGTTAATCAGTGGATCGAGTTACGCTTTTGTTGGGTAGGAACAAAACTATTAATGTTATTATATTATTCGGACCAGGTTTTCTTTCAATAAACGCTCATTCGGATGCTACCATCAAGTCATCGACTAAGAAGGACAACGAAGAAAAAAAAGCGAACCTACTGTATTCGTAGACCAGCAATAAACGTAATCCCAGCTCCCATTTTAACTAATCGTTCCCAACGGAATAGCCCTCACTCTGAACTCTCCTATAAAAGACTAAAATATCACTTGCAATACGGTATGCGAACATATTTTCTCCTAAAAACCACAAATGACCTTCCATTTTGAATTGTGAGTCATGCCTCAAGAGTTTTTTTTCTGTGTGCTCTTCTGGCTCAGTGTCTACTGGCTCATGTTAACTGACATCACCACATTTGATTGTATTACCTCAAACAAGCGAGTAGCCACCTAGGATTGTGTCAACGACTTCTTTGGAATGTTTAGCTATGCCTTTGCATTTCTTAAATACTATTTATCAATAGGTAGTTCAAAGACGTTTGCCTATATTTTCTTTAATAAAGTTGACTTGACTTTACCAAAATAGACTGCGGGAATCACTGGCTTGCTTTGGCTTTTCGTAGACTACACTTTATTTAAGAAACTAGACTTTGAATTTAGATGGACATCCAGTAGGAGTGGAAAGCGCGCGAGTAAAGATTATGAGCTTGCGCAAGTTTCTCCTGCGATAAAAAAATAAACCTGCCTTAACCCTGGAAATAAACGTTAACCAATAGTTAAGACCAAGCCTGTTTAAAAACTGAAAATTATTTGGAGCCTAATTGTGCTAAGGTGTAATAACGTAAATCTGTAACTAGCATAGACAGTTAACATATTTTTTGGATATTGTTAAGCTAACCATTTGCAAATACGAAAGATGTCTCAGCTGACATTCTTTTCTCAATACTTTACAGTAGTCGCCAAAGATTACCCAACGTGTCGACATATGCGAAATATTGATGCTCCTTCGGTAATCGGCATTGACGCGAGTGGTGATACTGATATCCGTGTAGTCTATTCTGAAGTCATTTCAGTCATGATACGATGCAGGCTTTTAACGAGCTTCGTTATGACCACTAGTAGAACGTATCTATTTTAAAAAAGCGGCTGCGCAAGTACTGTGCCTTTTGATTCTTTATTTTGACTGCCTTTATAAATTCAAATATATTTTATGGAAAACATGAACAAACAAATCATTTCTTGTACTTGCTTGATGGAAAATAACACCTTTCTTAAATGTTAAACTCAAAAAAAGGGTAGCCTTCGGATTTAAAAAAGGTGGTTATTATGAACGTTTTTATAGTTAGGAAGATTTTCTGCATAAAACATCGTAAACGTCAATTTATTTCTGCTACCTATACTGCATTAAATAGATTCCACATCCATTTCAATTTGTTATGACAAGTATGTGACTTCTTCCTCAAATTGTCGGTGAAAATTGACTTTTCCTTTAGCACGTTGCATACAGTGCACAGATTTTAAACCTTGAAATCGAGTAAAGCAGTCTTTAGGTTAGAAAATTATTCGGCAATCGAGCAACTTTCTAACTCTTAAAGCTATCACTTCTATGACTAAAACGAAAAATAATTTTTCCTTTCATGTTTTCCATAAAATATATTTGAATTTATAAATGTTGTCAAAATAAATAATAAAAAGCATATTACTTTTGTAGCCAGTTTTTTACTAGTGCAAGTCAGAATGAACTCCATTAAAATGCCTGCATCCTATCCTGACTGAAATGATTTAAGACTAGACTACACGATAATCAGTATCACAATTTTGAGGAAATGCCGATTTGCGAAAGACTATCAATATTTTGCTTATACCGACATGCTGCGTGATATTTGTCGACAAAAAGGTGTGACTTTAAAACGCATTGTGCTTCTGTCCGGCTTGTTGTGCTCAAAGAAGGCATAGTAAATAGCGAATAACTGCAGAATTAATTGACTTGCAGTATTTTTGGCCGAATGCCAGTACTACAGTAATCACCGAAGATCACGCAACATGTCGACATAGGCGAAAATTAAATACTCTTTTGCTTATCAACATTCACTCAAAATTGTGATACTGATTATGTTTTAGCCTAGTTTTAACTTATATTAGTCAGCAAAGGATGCGAGTTTTTTACAAGGGTTTGTTCTGACCTGTACGAGTCAAACTTGGATTCCTAATATGTATGCCTTTTTACCATTTATTTAAACTGCCTTTAGAAATTTAAATATATTCACTGCAATGCATGCACTAATTTATTATTTCTTGTATTTGCTAGTTACAAAATTACGCCTTCTTTAATTGCTATAATAAATGAAAGTTTAGTTTCCAGTTTTTCAAACAGTTGCTCAATTGGCGAATATTTTTGTAACCTAGTGACTACTGCACTCGAATTTAGGGTTTCGAAACGGCACACTGCACATCTTGTTTAAAAAGAAAATACATTTTTGCCTACAGTTTGAGGAGGAAGTTACATAGTCATCATTAAATGCTGCAGTAGATATGGGCTGTATTTTATGCAGTATAGGCAGAATTTATAAATTGGCGGATGCGATATCTTATAAATAAGCGCATCAAAATTGTAAATGATCTCATTATAAGCAACTTTTTGAAACCGAGAGCTTCTTTGGAGTATGAAATTTAACGAAGGCGTAATTTTCTATAAAACAAGTGCAATAATAATTTCTCTGTGCATGTTTTACATAAAATATAATTCAATTTATAAAGGCAGTCACAATAAACGATACAACACGCATAGTTATAAAGTAGCCAGTTTTTAAATATATTTGTTTTACTAATGGTCAGAACGAAGCTCGTTGAAAAGCCCGCATCCCATCATGACTGAAATGACTTCGGAATAGACAACATGATTATCAGTATGACAACTTGAGTCACTGCAGATTACTGAAAGAGTATCAATCTTTCGCATAAGTCGACATGTTGTGTGACCTTTTGCGACTACTGTACTACGCCATTCTCAAACGCCGGTCGGCGTTTAACCTTAAAACCTCTTAACGATGTTTGGCATAAATCAAGCCAAAAGTAGAAGGTCAAGTCCCGATGTTGCGTATGCTCCAGCACTTTCTCTGCTCCCGTTATGCATAGTTTGTACCCAATTAAGAAAATAATTATGATTTTAGAGAGTTTTAAGCATTTTTATACAGAAATTTACAGATATTTAATGACTTAGTTGACCGAATTGTGAAAAAAACTCGCAGCATTCGGCGGGATTCGAACCCGCATTGGAGAAATGCCTTTTAGCCAAGCCAACGCTCTACCCACTAGAGCTACGAATTTTTCACTGTACACCGTGAGTTTAATCACACTAATATCGATATTTTCCGTCCAACTTTTCCACTCACATGGAATCCACCAATGCGGGACAGCCCTAGCAGGATTACCTAAGCAATCATCTAGAATCCACCAGAATGACTTCTAGGCGTATATTATTATTTAATTAGTTGTGCAAATTCAGTTAATTTAGTTGACCCAATTGTGAGGAAAATATTGCAGAACGTGTGTGTGGTTGACTTTTTGTTCGACATCTATAATGCCTAACTAACTGCATAAAGTAGTAATGTTTAAATAAAAAGATAAGAGTTGCTGAAACCAGCTTGAAAATAGAATAGAAATAGGTTTTTTGCTGACCATTCAGCAACACATATGGACTTGAAATGAAAAAAAAGCAAACAGGCAAAGCATTGGGACACACTAATGAGCCGGGCCGCATACAGATGGGTCAGACACAAAAGGGAATGCCGAGTTTATACTTGTCTAAGCATTTTAACAGTAGCTCTTAATGTGGTAAATATACAAAATAAAAATTTTGAATTCTCGAAGCTTGCGAAGGCTTATTACTTGGTTGAATTTAACATTTTCAATATTTTTGGCATAATTTATTGATTAAAACCAAGCTTCTCAGCTGGTGGGACGTTCATATTGGCGCTTCTAATTTTACTAATCACCAAACCCCCTTATATTAAAGCGCGCTTTATGTGACATTAAGGGGTATATGAAAGACACGCAGGCTACAAATTATATAGAAGGTTTCCATTTATCTAAACATGGATTATCCAAACACATTATGCATGCCTCTTTGTCAGTATGTCAAAAGCACACATTAAAAAATTAGCAAAACCTCTGTTTCCACAATAGTGTTATTATATTGCTAATGCCGCTCTATAATCCAAACTTTTATGACAGAAGTAGGTTGATTTTTTTGCTTAAAACCAATGTATCATTCACAGTTATATTTTAATTGCGACAATTCAGAAGAGTAACTGGCCAGCGTACGCATTCTATCGATAAATTATCGTCAGGCCAGTCGATTTATGTGGGAACTAGTCAGAAGTTCAAACATGTTCACCTTTCAGTGTGAATAAATCCTGGATGATAAGGAAAGAAGAAAATAAAATAAGGCTAAAAAAGTTGGCAATACGTTGCTGCTAGTGACATGGAGGGGGGAGGGATAGAAAGGGGACGGAAACAGGGAAGGAGAAGGAGTGGGAGGAAGGGAAGGAGACAAAAAGAAAGCGGGTGACTGCATGCTACTAAGCAACTGTTGGCTACGACAAACGCGAAGCTTTAAGGATGTTTTTCTGTGCAAGCAGTACCGGTTTTATTAGCCTGATAGCAGTCGCTGCTGCTGTTGCTAGCAGTTGCTAACCCAGGGACATTGGATCATTTTTTGTGGGTTCGAACAGTTTTGCTGGCGTCCACGCGATATCCGGAATCAACCATTTGCGCTAGAATAGACCTGTCTATGCTCATAACCGTACCTTTTTTTCAGCCCTACAGGGAGGTGTTCCTTAATCCTTTTGGATAAACGCTGACTCCTATGACCAAAATAACGTGCTCAACAGGAGCAAGTTAAGCATCAGATGCACATAGGGCTGTAATAAGCTGAAAAACGTATCCCTTCCTTCACCATATTTCAAGAATTGGTTGAAAATACACCTGAAACACCTCACAAATAAAGATGTAAGTGATGCGGAAAAAAGAATCCGAGATGAGGCAAAACATCCGGTGTTTGTGTGGTCAAAGTTAGTGTCTTATAACATCGTTGGAAATGTGTAACAGAGTCCGCTTGAGGATTTTGGCTGTATTCGCCAAAAAATATGGACAATTGCGTTTTCCCACCGGTAGACACGATACGTGACATAGGAAAATCATGCAAAAGCAGTTGAGTGGGATTTTTTTTAAGTTTGATTTTAGGTGCATCAGGAAGTGGCTAGTTGATCCAACTGGACAGTGAAAATACAGCTCTTGGATCACCTATACAGCTTAAAGCGCAATAAGGTGTTTATTGTAATGAAGGTGAACTGATCTTGTGAAACGGGCCGATCTTGTGAAACACGTCATATGTATTTTCTAAACACACTTCCTTTTCTTCGTTAAAATAATTTATCAGCGAAAGTTCTTTATTTTGATCTTCGTAACGTATTCGATAAAGTACTTCAAACTAGATGCTATAGGATTTTGTAGTCCTCTTACTGACTTTATTTGATCACTTGTATCCAATGGAACCAAAAGTTCTTAGTGAGGTCCTCATACCCAAATGCGCATGCAATTTTCGAATGGTGTCCTTTACGGTCCCATGCTAAGTCCTTGGCTCTTCTTTCTTAACATAAATGATATTTCATTGAGAAACCCATACAGAGTCAAAAAGCGCCTAACAGCCTCCGAGACACCTTCGAATTCGTGGACGGCGTGAAAGACCTTGACCTGATCGGGATGATGATGTTCTCACTGGATGTCTCGTACCTATTCACGAACGTGCCGGTCACTGTAACAGTATACTACATCTGTTAATTCATTACCTTAAATCAGCCGGACATAGGGATGCCGGTAACTGCACTGAAGGAATTATTCCTAAAATGTACCTTGAATGTACAGTTCGTATTTGACAATAACCTGTACAGACAATTTGACGGAGTAGCTATGGGCTCCCCCCTGGGTCCGCTTTTAGCACATATATTCATGGGGAAACTAGAAGCTACGACAATTGGCCGCCAGATAAATAATTTAGCGCACTATAAACGGTACGTAGACGAAATATTCGTGGTTGCATTGGATCAAATTAACCTATCAACGCTGATGCATACAGTAAATCGGGCGCACCTGTCAATCAAATGCACACTAGAAGAAGAAAAGACCAGCTCGCTTCCTATCCTTGATGCATTATTGAGTAAAAGGGCTGATGGGAGCATTCAACGTAGGGAGATCAAGGATAAACTGCCAGCCCAGACCACCTCAATGTGCAGATATTCATTAACCTGTTCCTGTGAAGCAGGATATATTGGTCGCACGAGCCGGCGCTTGTCCAAAAAAGTAAGGGAACACATACTAGCATAGTAAGTGAAGGGCCAACTTAAAGGTGTAAACAATTCAATTCTAGCGCACCTGCTGGCTCAGACCATCGCTAGGATGCCAAAGGGGCCTTCCGAGTGATTTATAAGGTGCCTTTAAGCTACTCGAAATTCCTCGGACAGCGTCTGTTGGTGAAGGAATAGGCGACCGCCATCAGGCTACGCCGACCGCTGCTGTGCGCCCAAAAGAATTTCGTTGCGGCACCACAGCTGCCATGGGCAAAAATAGGTAACACGACCGGCCACACTGGACCACGGGCCTCGGAAACGGGCCTCCGTAGAGACGACCAGGTCCCAAATCCAACCACGTGAACCTTATCAGTGGTCTTAGACACCGTGCCGTCTAGAGATTGACATTCTGACCTCAACTCCCCCCACCCCCCTTCCTCTCCTCCTCCCCAACGACCATTATAACAAATACACTTAATCTGTTTATCAACCACCATAGTTTATTTATTTCATTACCATGTAAATGTAAAGGCCTGACGAGAATTTATGGAAAACAAACGTATGTTCGCCAACTTATCATCCGACAACAAAAGACAACAAAAACACGATTGGTCCGCCCCGTAAATTTCAGGCTGCCGTCAAAAAAGACACGAAGGAAAACACGAAAGCATTGCACCAGGAAGTGACCGACGGCGTAGAGGGGACGAAAAAAGTCACCGATAGGGCCAAACGTTTCGTAATACAAGGTCTACCGGAATCCACGGCCAGTACTGCTATTAACCAGGAAGAGGGTGACAGTGTTGCAGGTCCGAGCCCGAAGCCCACAGTAGAAAACGAGGGCAGTAGTTCGACCATAGACTTCGGTCGCACACAAGATGGTCATAATAGCAGCACAACAGCTATTAAAAAGCAAGCAAGCGACAGTGTCGTAGGCACGAAAAATGGCACAAAGGGAGAAGCCAGCATCATAATATAGGGATTAACAGAATCAACCGCAGCCACTCCCAGAAGCAGGCATTCCACAGATATCCGGCTCGTCCATGCACCTATGAACAAAATGCTTGGACTTAATGTACCATTCGAGTGCGAAGAGGCCTTCCATCTTGGTAGACGACCAGCGAGCCCAACTGGAAGGGCACGTCCCAGACCTCTGAAAGTGGTCATGACAAGAAGCCAAGACGCCAAACTCATTCTATCTAGGCGTTTTAAAATATAAAACTCAGACCCGGGAGTTTTTATTTCAGCAGGAGTTCTCAGCAGCAAAACGGAACAAACGTCGTCAACTTGTTTCCGTAAAGAGAGAGCGGGTCAGCAAGGGCGAACAAAACTTGGTTATTTCCAACACCCAAGTGATTCAACGTTCATTGTTCTCACCTTCGATAGGTCCATTTCGAATAACCACACAGTCGGCTCAGTAGAGGGAGGATTGAGCCCAATCGAAAAACATACAGAGGCAGAACGAAGGGGAAAAACATTTGGTTATTTACAACAACCAAGTGATCCAGCGTCCACTGTTCTCCCCCAGGAAAGGTCCTCCCCGGATGACCGCACAGTCGACCCGGAAAGGGGTGGAAAGAGCCTGACTGTAACAAATTCTCGAGCAAACAGAAAGTTAACTTTCATGTACACAAACGCACAGAGTATGCTTTCAAAGCTTGACGAGCTGAAGATTCACGCCTTTGAGTTATCACCAGATATAGTTTCAATTGCGGAAACTTGGCTGTCTGAACAGGTAGCCGACGGCGAGGTATCCATGCCTGGCTATCAACTGTTTAGAAAAGACAGAGAAGGTCGTCAAGGCGGTGGCGTAACAACATACGTGAAAAATGGACTCACAGCGTTAGACAAAACGGATAAACTGGCGTGTACTTCCGAGGCCCTCTGGCTGTCCATTAAAGTACTAGGTGCACCCAACCTCGATGTCCTGACACTCTACTGACCACCGAGAATAGAGCCCGACGTGGATGCCTCCTTGCTAGAGGAGCTGGAAAAGATTACTGCACGATCGGACATCCTGATTGTTGAGGAATTTAACGTGCCTCACATCGACTGGGGTGCGGCGTGCGCACATAGCTCCAATTTTACCTTCGACAGCTGCCTTCTGATACTTGACTATAAAGTTATTTCTCACGCAACACGTCTCTTTTCCGACAAGGATGATCAATGGCCAGCAGTTCAACTGGCTAGACCTCATTCTCACGAAATCGCAGGACAGCATTGGCGAAGTGTCATGTCTCCCACCGATAGGTAAAAGCGACCATGTTGTACGGCTATGGGAGTACTCGTTATTCTCAATACCGGAGAGACCCTCAAAAGCTAGACAAAATATTTGGCGAAGCGATTTCGATCGAATGAAGACCGAAATCACGCGCGCCGAGTGGGAACCTCTATTTTTTTGGAAGCATAAGTGCGGACTGGAAAGCGTTCTGGAACACATTGCGCAGACTCGTCGAGAATCACTGTCCAATTTCGCGAAAAAATGTGACCACTAGACCGCGATGGCTTATGCAGGCCTTGAAAATAGAAGTGAACAAAAAGCGGAAGGTGTGGAAAAAAATGCCAGCAGACAGGACTCCTGCATCTGGCAGTTGCTTCAACAATCAGAGAAACTGGGTCAAGGGTCTTATTCTCAAAACAAGACGGGCTTTCGAAGCAGACTTGCTAAACCGGGCCACAGTGAATCCCAAACTGTTTTACAGTTACTTCAGGCAGAGTACTAAAACAATGATCCGATACCCCTGCTGAGGATCGCTGAGTGAAGAAACTTGATAGATGATGAAGCAAAGGCTGATCAGCTTTCGAAACGTTTTCCGGTCAGTCTTAACAAAGGAAACGGCATACGATCACCCCACCGACGACACCGAAGCGGATAAAATAGTTGAGATTGTCCAATTCCCCGAGGCTGTTGTTCCTAAGGAAATCTTGAGGTTAAAAAGTCTAAGTCACCAGGTCACGACGACGTACCAGCCAAGATTTTGGAGGAGCTCGCCAATGAGTTTGCTAAACCACTCTCCATGCTCTTCCAAACCTTGTTCGAGACCGGATGCCTACCAGTAGATTGGACATTCTCGAGTATTACGAAGCTATGCAAGGGGGCAGGCTGGGTCTCAGCGAACAACTACCGACCGTTCAGCCTTACTACAATCTGTTGCAAAATCATGGAAAAAAATATCAAGCAACAACTTATGCCATTCCTTGAGCAAAACCATCTGCTGTCGGATGCTAAGCATGGTTTTCTTAGAGGTAGGTCCTGCGTAACAAACTTGCTCTACTGTTTAGAACGGTGGACTGAGGCAGTCGATAGTAGAAACTCAGTGAACGCTGACTATATTGTCTTCAAAAAGGCTTTCGATAGCGTGCCGCACCACTGCCTGCTTTATAAACTCCGCCGCATAGGCGTAAAGGGTAGGCTCCTTGCGTAGATAAAAAGCTTCCTAATCGGATGCTCCCAAACTGTCCACATCAGCGACAAACAGTCAGCCAAGGTTGAGGTTGAGAGTGGTATTCCCCAAGGCTCCGTTCTCGGCCCTATCTTGTTTGTAATCTGCATAAACGACTGGATCCGCGAACTTGATTGCCGTATCGCCATGTTTGCTGATGATATAAAATTTTGAGCGTAATTCAAACTGCGTCAGACGAAGTGCACTTACAGGAAAATTTAAATAGACTTCAAAAATGGTCGGCGGAATGTCTCTTACCGTTCAATGAGAGCAAGTGCACCACCATTCGAGTCGGCAAATCCGGTTCTTCAAACGACTTGGCTTACTGACTGAAAGACATACCATTGAAGGAAGTGAACGCCCAGAAAGACTTGGAAGTCTGGATTACGCCCTCGCTTAAACCCTCCCTGCATTACACAAAGGTATCAAGTCCGCGATGTCAATCCTATACCTCGTCAGACGAGATTTTTCTACCTTCAATGAAGAGGGCTTCACAAAAGTCTTCGGAACCTTCGTGCGACCGCACCTAGAATCCGCTGTTCAAGCTTGGAGAGCCGGGGCCACGAAGGACATCAACATCCTGGAAAAGGTACAACCGCGCGCAACCAAACTTGTTATGGGGCAGGGCTCGCAGCCTTATAAAACACGGCTGTCGAATCTCAACCTCTTCCCATTGCGCTACAGGCAGCTTCGGGGGGACCTGACACTAGCATTCCATGTATAACGTCTTCAAGACTGCCGTCTTATATCAGGGAAATTTTTAAATTAGCAACGACCACGAATCTGAGGGGTCACCCTCTCAAATTAAAGATGACGGGGGCCAGACTGGAGGCTCGGCAACACTTCTCAAAAAGGGTGGTCGGAGCGTGGAATGCGCCTCCTCAGAACGTCGACATGTCGGAATCGGAGGGATTTTTAAGCAAAAACAGGATCGATATAGCAGTGCACGATGGATCGGAACTGACATTTTACAATAATAATAATACTTTCAATTTTTCAGTAGTGTTATTATTTATATCCATTCAAGTTTGCTATTTATAACGCCCTCCCACGCAAGGCCTCATGCGAAAGTCTCCGCGGTCTACCCTACTTGGCTATCTGCGTACCGTGATTAGCCCGCTAGCGATCTTATCAGCCAGACCTGACGGCCTAAACCTTTGCCCTTGGTTCGACCCAAAGCGGACTGCCGACGATCTGGACGGATGCCTCTGTATTTCCAATTCCATCGGCGTTCTCTGCAATCAGCAAGGAAGAATCAGGACGCGACTTACACATAGTGATGATCCTGGGAGCCTTTACAATGCCCCCTCCCCCGTTGGAACCCCCTTTTTTCTCCTTAATCTCATGCATTACCCCCACAAGAGTGACAGTATATCTCCTAAAAATCCCTGACGAGTTTTTTCACTGTCTGCTTCTATTTTTATCCTATGACACAGGAAAACTTGCCTCGCCAACAATCTGAGAATGATATTTTATGCTATATATGCACATATGTACAAAAAGGGCACTCAAAAGAATTTATCCTACATATGCCTCAATATACTGATACTGATTGCTCAGCCATCTGCGCCTCCGGTGTGGGCGTAGGATAACGCAGATGTGTCATAGTTCATGGGCCCCCAATCCACAATCTTCTGTACACAAAAACACAAAAAACGCATACATATAGAGAAACTCTCAACAGGCTCTAGGAAGTCCGAAAGCCTGACCCTTCTTCGCACTCTTGCCATCGGTTGCTTGGATTTCACAATCATTAGCTTAATGGAAGAAGTTCGTGTCTACAGCGTGCACACCCACAACCGCTAAATTGACGGCCTGATCTGCGTTATATGGAGCACACGTTTCTTCCTCTAGTAGAGTCACTTTCTAGTCTGCCACAGTTTTTTCTTTTTCATCTGTAACAGAGCCTCCGAGATGCTGCAAATTTAGCATTATCCCTTCACCAGGGGGTTTTACCCTACATTCAGCAACATATGTGATTTTGAAATGTACAAAAATAATCAAAGAGAAATCTGAGAACTTCACTAATGAGCCAATCCCCGTGCAGCTGTGTAAACTTCGAACAGAAGCGCCATTTGTCAACTTATCAATGAATACCCTGAAAACGAGGAAAATAAAAATATACTTGATTCCACGATATTCAATAAATAGTTATTCACTAATGGTAATATGTAAAACATATTTTGACTAAAGAAAAGTTCTTTTTTATATAAAAAAGAGGTTGCTGTAAGTTTAACAGTTGACAAAACATTTAAATTTATTGTTCTTATTTATAGCTATTTTTAGGTCTCCAGAACCTGGGCATTATCGAGAAAATTTCATTTTTCCTAAAAACCCTTAATACTTCTTATATTTATTTATTATTTTTAAGTTTTCTCAAATGCGTTCAAGCTGGTATGAAAGAAATAATCAAACATTTAAAAACTTAGGCAAATTGCTTGCAGGACTCGCAATACTGTACATTGAATTCAAATCAGGGTGCATTTTGATGCATGATTCGTCAGAATTAATGACCTTTAAAAATTTTCGGCCTTTCTCATATGAGCGTGAACCCGAATAGGCGGGTTTGGTCCCATGCAAACTTGTGCCCACTTTCAAGTGGATGCATGGCGACTTCGGACAGTTTGTAGCGCCTCTTTACCGCGAAATGATGTGCATGCATGCGTTTAGAGGCGGACCTTCCTGTCTCTCAATACTAAATTGCATCTCAGTCGCCGCAATTGATTTTACACGTGACCTTTTTTTGTTTGAATAGCCAACCCTATATTAGGATGCACAAACTGATTTCGAAGTGTGGTCGTTGGTTTGTGTACCAGGTGGATCTGGGACTTCCGCAGGTGTCTTCAAACGAGTTCAGACACGTTTTTAATATATGGAAGTGTTCACTTATTTCTCAAAAAAGCCGCTTGATCGGAGCAATCTAGTTCGTTTTTTTTAAAGTCTTGTCGTTTAAAGCGTCGACGAAAGAACTCTCTGGGTCACCATTTTTAAAAACAATTGGAACAGGTAGTTGAATTGGGCTTTGAAGAGTTTAGGGCTAGAATAATGCGTTTTTGCCCGATTCATTAGGGTGATAACTGCACTCAGTTTGTGAGCAATCAGTTGGTTGCTCTTGTAATGAATGATAACGTCAGCACAGATCTTTTTGTGGTCAACCTATTTTTGAAACGTTCTGTTGGTAATGCGCTATACGAGGACGTCAACCAAAGAGAAGTTTACTGTTTATTTATTTTTCAAGCGTAAATATGATTCCAAGCATCATTGAACTGCTAAGGTTGTTTAGTGGTCCCACTTGAGCCTTTTAACCAATAACAAACATGTCACCAACATAGTCTACCCACTATTTGGGATTAATTGGTTGTTGCGTCATAGTTTCTTTTTTTTCGTTATTTTGGCTAAACAGCCCAAAATGGCTGACTCCATTGGGGCTCATTTTAACTGCTGATAGTATTGTTGAGCAACCCTGAAATAAGTTTCAAAACATAGATCTAAGAGTTCAAGCAGGGCAGATACAGATAAATTTACCTTATGTCTGTAGACGAGCAGGGGTGTTAGAGTCGAACATTTACAAAACAGTTTATTCCTGCTTACCACAGTATCTTTTCTATCAAACATTTTGTATTCTCTTAATTTGCGAACAAATATACCTTGGTCCCAGAGAACATTTTGCCACCTTCTATTCGATTACCTGGGCCTCGCATCTTTTTGACTATAAAAAACATACATTTGTACACTTTGCAATTGGAAAATTTAGAATATTTTTGGTATTCACTATTAATAGTAACCAGCCCCTCAGTCAGAAGAACATTCTAACTCATGTTGCTACTTTTAGTGTTCATCAAGCTTACTTATCCGTAAGCACGTGTTTTATGTCATCCACAGTCTTATAATTACATAGTAAGTTTCCATTCATCTAACCATAGATTATCCAAACATATTATGAATGTCTCCCTGTCCGTATATCTGAGGCACATTTTGAGAAACAATAATAAAAAGCTATATCTTCACAACAGTCTTATTAAATTGCTAATGCTGCTCTAAAATCCAAACTTTGACAGTAGCAGCGTAATTATTTACTTAAAACTAGTGTATATTTTATGGTCTAGAACAAATTTCTTTTTCAGAGTTTTGAAAATACAGAAAACTAATTGGCGAGTGAACGTATGCTTTAGATAAATTATCGTACATTTATATGGGAACGGGTCAAAAGTTAGGACGTGTTCGCCTTTTCTTGCAAGTGATACCTTGATATATTGGGGAGAGCTCGATAGCAGAAGGCTAGCTAAGAGGGCAGGGTTTGATGCAGCGATAGAAAGAGAGGTGGAGAATGCATGCCGCGAAAGGGACTGTTGGCCACGCCAAAAAGGCTAAAATGTAGGATGTCCATCACATATGCGGAATCAACCTTATGTGCCAGAATACAGCTGTTTATGTTCCTGACTTCACCTTTTCTTAGGCATGCCGGGAGGTGCTGCTATGTTCTTAATGATGAGTGCCGACATTTGCAACCAATACAACCTTCTCCACAGGAGCAAATAAAAGCGTAGATAAACATGGAAATGGTCAGAGCTGGAAGCCTATTCCTACCTTCCACATGTAAAGCCGAGTTTGTAAATAATAATACACGAACTCTCGCTGCTGGGACTACTCCTGCCACAGCTTGTTCAACGTGTATTTTCAGCACTTTATTTGCCGTCAATCCTCGAAAGGAGACTTTTGGGAAAAATGCCTTATTTTTCACATTAACTTTTGCCTTTTTGCAGTAATATTCCTTGTTAAATATCCCTTAGGATACCTGTTCCCACCACGTAGTTCCTGAGTGTTCTTGAGCTCCTGCTCAGTATTGTCTGTTGAGAAAAATGTTTGGTCCTTTGCCCGAAACTTTTTTAAGTGTTTGTACTATTCAGACTAGGTTGTCTTTCGCAAAACGCTTCTTAAGACGCTACTGTTAGGTCTGCGTATTAAGAGGACGGCCAAGAATGGATACGAGCATGCCATTCGCTCTTCAAGTTTGACCTTGGTGGACAGATGTGCTTGGTTGACAGCATTTATCATTGCTCTTACATCGGTTTTGGTTGCGGCGATCGTGCATGTGTCATCACCGTAACAACCATAGTGTTTTAACTTGTGGGTCTGATCACTTACTTAAAGATTCTCCAGCTTGCCCATGATGATTTCACTAAGGAGGGGTCCAAGAGGCGAGCCCGTAGTTACGACGTTTTTTGTCCATAAACTTAGCTGTCGAAAATGAACTTCACATTTAATGTGCGTTTTAGTAATGGTTCCTTTAGTGCCTTCTCTGTCATTCTCTGCGTGCAAGCGAGTCTCATAAAATATGCATTTACTTATGCATTATTTAACTCAAACAAACAATGAACTACACACGTTTTCCTATACTACACCAAGAAGTACAATTTGAATTCCGCGCAGATGTTGCCATCATAGCATTTGCCTAATTCTACTATTTTAAACAAACCTAGGCAGCAGAATTGATTTGCTTCAATAAATTTAGCGACGACTGTCCACATAAATGACAATCCTATCATTCCAGAGATGTTTAATCATTTTTAACAAATGTCACGGTTTATCTACCTAAACATTATTATGTTTAGAGGGGATTATAGCTGATGATACCAGCTTGTGCTGTACTCACAACAACATATAAAAGGGACTGATTTTTTAGAATTTTTCCAGCATGCATTGAACTATCAAAAACAGTGAACCGCACACGCCTTAGTATACTTCACCAGTGAATATCATTCGAATTGTGCCTAAATGTTGTCAATAGAGCTTTAAATTACTCCTATTTTTTAAAACCAGCTTAGGCCAGTAGATTAATTGGTTTCGCGACGGCCTTTCAAATTTGTGATCAATTAATGAAATCTTCATGTGTCTAATCATTTTTTGCAAATGCACAGCCTTATGAAAAAATAAACGTTGACTTTGTTTTAGCATCTATAGTCAATCTGTTTTTTTTTCGTTGTAACAAAACTACTTAAATTCTGTGAATTTGAAAATAGGCATCCCGAGAAATATAATTTGATGGAGAAATTCTTCGGGAAACGGTTACACACTTTATTCGTAAATTTTTGACACTAGCACGCTAGGTCGTCTTCAAACGTGTCAAAAAATCGATAATGCTCTGTCAGCTGTGGTCATTAGCCTGCTTTTGTGGTTGGTCTATTTTCCAGGCCTTTTTAAGGTTGGTGTATATTGGATCCAATTCAACGTGCCTGTTGATGCAGGATTCGTTGGAATTCATAGCTTCTAAAAATTCGCGACTCTTCTTGTATAGGCAATAGCCGACAATGCAAGGTTTGTCCCATGCAAATTGGTGCTCAGTTTCTACTGTGTGCATGGCAACCTCGGACAACGGATATCGTCCCTGATGTTCACGTAAGCGTGTGGAGACCAATCGTACTGTTTTTTCCGCAATAAACTGCATTGCAACAGCTACAAGGAATTTTGTAAACGACCTCTAGTCTGTCTGAATAGCTAACCCTATCCTTAGGGTATACAAGCTGGTTTCGTAGAGTATGTGTTGGTTTGTGCGCTACTTGGATTTGATACTTCTTCAGGTGTCTTTCAACGAGTTCAGACACGGTTTTAATCTATGGAAGAGTTCGCCAATTTCTTAAATTGGGCGCTTTATCGGAACATTCTTGTTCCTATTTGTGTTGTTAAAACTTTGGCCGTTTCATGCATCGACGCACAAACTCTCTGGGGTAGCAGTTTTTTGAAAACATTGTGAATAGGTAATTGAGTTCGGCTTGGTAGAGGTCGGGGTTAGAACAATGTGTTTTTGCTTGATTCATTAGGGTAGTTGCTCTTGTGATGAAAGATAACATCAGCTTCCATCTTTTTGCGAAGAACCGATTTTTAAAACGTTCCATCAGTATTATGCTGTACGAGGACGTCAAAAAAGGGGAGTTTGTTGTCAATTTCTTTTTCGAGCGTAAATGTGATTCCAGGTATTTGTGAATTGATAATTTTGTATAGTATTTCCAGTTGGTCCTTTTTAACAATGACAAACGTGTCATAGACATAGCGTACACACAACTAAGAGTTCAAGCAGGGCAGATGTAGGTAAGTCCATTTCATAGGAACTAAGTTATTCTTCTGTTTATTGTCTTGCTAAATCTTATGATTTTGATGTGAAGAGAGCGACAACATCAGATGATACCATTATTTCGTCCGCTGTTATTTTAAGCCCTTTTTATTTGTTTAAAAACTTCATGGAGTTGCCGATTGATATTTCACAATCCTTTGTCAATGGGTGAAGTTTTATAAATAGCCACTTTGCAATTTTGTACTTGGGTGCGCTGATTAATGTGAAATATTTCTCACACTATTTCCTCACGTTTGAAGACGACCTAGCGTGCTAGTGTCGAACATTTACGAATAAAGTTTGTAACCCTTTCCCGACGAATTTCTCCATCAAATTATTTAAATTCTGTTTAAAAGGCAACTTGGCAGAAAAACTGATGGATTTGCAATGGTAAGTCCACTGAGTCCACACTCACCGACGTTTTTATGGGTCATCTAGAGGAAATTGTGCTATAAATATTTAATATGGCAATTTTATAAAGAAGGTATGCGGATGGTATATATGCGTCTTTTGCTTGCAAAGATGTCGAAGACCTGCTTTTCAAAGCTGCAGTTGCATGACTAAATAGCTATATTTTAAAAGACCTTACGTTACGTTTGTTCAGCATCATCTTGAATAGGAAATACAAGGGTGGAGGTCATGGGTATCACGGGATAAAGCATGCCGCAGAAGTAAAAAACCGTACAACAACGTCGATCAATTTTTTTTAAAAATGATCCTTTATGGGAAGACTGAACTCCGTTATTTATTCCCTATGAATTTCCGGCAACAAACTAGTGATCTCATAAGATACTATACAGACCGAAGCAGCTTTTGCCCAGTCTTCGTGGACGCTCGATGAAGCATCACTTAACGGTGTCCAGGCCAAACCTTCGTTCTGCATTCTTCGCAGAAAAGGAAAACAGAAAAGCCTTTGCTCCATTAAGAAGTCTTGGAGGCTATATCCCTGCAGCTCTTCAAAAAGCTCTTGGTTGGAAACGCAGTGAGTGGGCTGTGTCCTAATATGCAAGGATGTTTACAAGTTCCTCTCTGTTACTCAAACGCAGCCCGAACTGTGGCCGTCAAAGCCTTACAGGAATCAATTAATGGTTATTTTTCACAATAGAGCACATTGCGCTTTATCAAGGAACATAAGGATTTTTAGCTACCAGCTACTTAACACAAAAGAAAACTTCAAAAAACAAACGAATGTACATACTGGGTAGATATAAGTTTTACATACAGGGGAAGCCTGTTACCAGGGCGTGGTGTGCCGAGGTCTGGCGCACCGACGGCCTTATAAAATGCTGCAAGTTCGACTCCCCGACTCAGGTGCCCGAGAAATCAAAATCCTGGAAGTCGATTCCAATCTCAGCCTATATCACAGTGGTCCGTTTGACTCATCTGATGGACACGGTGTGGCTATTGCCCTGTCGGAACAAGCCAACCGCGCACTATTGGCATAGAAACTATTCAACGACCGAATGGCTTATGTTCAACTAAAAAGCCGTTTTAAGAGCAACTCGGTCGTGTCTGTATATGCAACTACACCAGCGGCTGAACAATAAGAGAAGGAAAAATTTCTACTCGCAGCTGCAGGAGCTATTCAAAAGATTCTTTCGCCGTGATCAGTTAATTGTTGCGGGGGACTGGAATGGCCGGAAGGAGCCCTGTGACCCGAAAAACAGCCACCTTCTTGGTCGTTTTTGGTTTGGATCTCGAACGGACAATGGTACAACGATGTTGTAGATTGCCAGGCAGAACCGACTGTTTGTTACCAACACATGGTTTTAGCATCGTCACAAAAATTTACTGACCTGGTATTTGAACGACGGCTGAACCACAAGTCTGATCAATTACATTCTAGTTTGTTCCCAGTTTCGTAACTGGGTCCATGATAGCAGGTCGATGTTAGGTGGCGAAACTGGTAACGTCCACGAGTCTGACCATGCTCTCGTTCGCACGCGTTTGAAAGTTTACTTTTTATCTGCGCCCAAAATGCCACGTGCGAGACGCCTTGATGTCGCAAAGCTCCAGCAAACAGACACTATTGAGGCTTTAAGCACAGAAATCCAGTCCCGTCTTATGACCCAGGCTGACAGCGAAGGCAGTAGCAGGTAGCCATCACTAAAGGCATCCATCTATGGGGCACCTGAGAAAATTCTCGGATTCACTCAGCGGTGCCGTAGTGACTGGATCAGCGGAAGAACCCTGAAGCTATCGGCCGAGACGACTCGAACCAGGTCCCGCCAAGATTCATCCTTCCGCCAACTTCGAAAGCTGACTGCAAAGTCGGCCAGAGATGACCGGCAGAAGTATTGATCCGAAACGGCGACTTTTATGGAACAGACTTTAAATGTTGGTGACACTCGAAAATTGTACCAAATCATCCACCAAGTTAATGGGTGACCCCGACACTCTGTGATTCTGTTCGCGATGTGAATGGAGGATTTATTGCCGACAACTCGGCCAAGTTCGATCGCTGGCGTGAACACTTCGAGCACCTACTCAACTTTGACGAACAACCCGTCACACCCTCCCTCTCCTCCACAGCGGATTTTCAATCCTCTCTTGCCTACGCAGTGTCGTGTGGCCTCCCTTCCAAAGAGGAAGTAACCGATGCTATGCAGAGGCTGCGCAACAACAAGGCGTGCGGAGAAAATGGTATTCCTGCGGAAATCTACAAGTCCTGTGTCCACACCCTGGCTCCTCGGCTTCATGAGGTGATTGTACAGGTATGGTAAGAGGAGGCCGTTCGCGATATCTGGGGCTCAGGCATTATTGTTACTGTCCACAAGAAGGGATATAAGACAAGATGCGGGAACTACCGCGGCACAAGTCGTATCGATGTTGCTGTAAAGATCTTCGCTATTGTTCTTCTCAGGCGCTTTCAGTCTGTATGCGACTCCAAAACACGACCCAACGAAGCCGGATTTCGCGCTGGGTGGGGATATTCTGATCAGATATTAACACTGACACGCATTCTAGAATTTTGCCATAGCTACCAGCAACCGACGGCCGTTGCTTTGTCAACTTCGCCGCATTTAATTCTATCCATCGTGAGTCCCTGTAGCGAATAGTCCAACTGGATGGACTGCCGACCAAATTCATGATTAAGGTCTACTATCGGTCTACCACCGCACGAGTCCTGGTCCACAACAATCTCTCTCAGTCGTTCGATATCCGGTCTGGTGTCTGACAGGGTTGCGTCCTTTCGCTCATTCTGTTTAATTAACTCATTGACTGGATTCTCGGCAAGGCCTTACATGAAGAAGATGGTGTTGAGCTTGCACCCGGACGCCGGCTAACTGATATTGACTACGCCAATGATAGTGCGCTGTTAGCCTCAAGCTTTTGTGGTCTATAGTCTGTAGTGTCGCGGTTAAATGAGATCGCTTTTTCGGTTGGCATGTCCATAAATTCCAGAAAGACAAAGTTGTTCTCGAGCTGCATCCCTGACCAGGAGAATGCACCCCTGTAGATTAATGGCCGTCAACTTGAAGAAACTAAACAGCTTTACATACCCTGGGGCGAGGCTGCTACCAAATGGGCAAAGCAAGGATGATATTGTCTCCCGTATCGATGCTGCTTGCTGTGTTTTCTCAATCCTTTCGAAACCGCCTGTGGATCTGACGTGACATCTCCATCACCACGAAGATTAGTGTATAGCAGGCATCCATCTGGTCAGTTCTCCTCTATGGATGTGAAAGTTGGGCAATGCGCGCTGAAGACGAGCGAAGACTGGAGGTCTTTGACCACCGGTGCCTGAGGACGCTCCTGCGAGTTAAGTATACCGACTTCATCTCAAATGAGACAGTCCGCATCCGCTGCGATCGCATCACGAGGATATATCAGGCCATTCAAGAAAGGCGACTGAGGTGGTTTGGACAGGTTCTCCGTCGTCCGTCCAACGAGCATTGCTATGCTGCCCTTGACTCAGCGCCGCAGCCCACCTGGAAACGTCGAAGGGGAGGGCGACTGAAGACTTGGCTCGATACCATCCGTCAAGACATAAAAGCAGTTCTTGGACCTTCTATCTTCGGTCTCCGTCGCCGTTGCCGTAGAAGAGACTGCACGGAGGTTTCCAGATCCACTGCCGCCAGTCGTCACGCATGGAGAGGTACCATTCGTGACATTATTGAGGCAAGCTAGATCAGGCATGATCCCAGTCGTACCAAATACCAGAAACCTGTCTACGCAAAACACTCAATGAATAAATTAACGTAAAGCGAATTTCGTTGAAAATAGTTTTTTTTCTAAAAACATTTATGTATGTTTCATATTACGTGCAATGTAATTTATTGCGCTTAATGAATGGCCCAAATGTTGAGTGTGTATTAAAACACGTGTTCACGAGAATGGCTGGTTTCTTTTTCGATTACACATTGCTTTAATAACCTTGAGCTAAGACAAATGCATTTTTACTTGATTTTGCCCATCAGGACATATGGAACTACCAGGTAAATTATAACCATACCTTGTTTTGTACACTTCGAGAAATTACCTTCCACCTCATTTCTTTGTAATTATTTTGAGATTTTGATTTTAATAAGAGATTGAGACCTTCCATAAAATGATGATAAACACTTTACGATTTTCACTGGCCTCAGATAATTGACTGGCTTCGTAAAACCTTCAAAATAAGATATTTCTTAAACGCATTTATCTAGATAACCCCTTCATTATCTATTTCAGCGTCAATTGACTGCGTAACTTATATTTTGAAGATAATTAAAGATCATATTGATAAATGCTGACCAGTCAACTCAGGTCAGGTTTTATTGAGGGGAAGATAGGTAAATACCTTTGAACTCCATGTTGGTACAGGAAGTTTTTTCAATGCAGTTGATCTGCAGAACATTTCAGAACAGTGGCATTGCTAGTAATTTGAATTCGGGTAAGGGAGGGCCGACAATGAAAAAACTCTTCACGCATTGTTGAGAAGTCTAGGGGTTTGAATGCCATTTGAGAGTTTGAAGGAGAAAAACTGTCGCCCATGGGGTTGGGGGGTGGAGCCGTGGGGTGCAGAGTATATTCGAATTGGATGGTCTGTGCTAGGGGTGTTTGAAACATGTCAGGGGGATTTCATCACGGTTTTTGCCATAATACGAAGGGTTTCACGAAGCGAACATTGTGGAGGTCACGCAAACCTAACCGAGTGTCGGCAATGCGCCCATTGTGCACCCTTGTTTGTTAACGAGTCTGCTTACTAACTGACAGAACAGATTTAGCCGGTATTTTTTTAAACAAACATATCACTGAAAACTAGCGAGTAGTAGGTTTTTATAATGTGATTATCCCAAAATGTCCTTTCGATAACCGAACGTTTATTTTCGGGGGCGCAGTAGCTATTTGGTCTAACTTTACCCGTTAAGCATGTCTACAGATGGGCCTGACTTAATCTTAAACGTGTGCTCAGATGGCGACATGACAATGTCCGCGCGCAGAGCATTTCATGCCTGAATTGGGAAGTTTTACAAATCCGCGTAGCCTCGGGTCACGTTTGGTGGATTCGATTTTTGCTATTTTTGTAATTCTAAACAAACATATGACTAAAAACTAGCGAGTAGTATGTTTTATATAGATAAGTTAAGCCTCGCCATTTCTAATTTCAGTGGGCGATTCGGGTATGCACGTCTAACCTCTTGAATGTGTCAACAGTTCTGGACATAAAAATACCCTCGGGGAGAGCATTCCATGCTTCAACTACTCTCTTACCAAAGAAGAATATGCGTGTCTAGTCTGGCCCTTGTTATGCGTAGTTTGAAGAGATGCCCTCTTAGGTTCGTCGTTGTTGTAAACTCGAAGAAGTCGCCAGGTAGAAGACAACAGTCCTGCCCGCGCATTATAAGAAATATTTGTATCAGATCACCACCTAGCTGTCTGTAACTTAACGGAAATAGATCGAGATTAGCTAGAAGTCTTTCGTGGGGTTAAAAGTCTTGACCGGTAACCATTTTGGTCGCGCGCCTTTATACCTTCTCGAGGGAATTTATGTTATTCGCGGTCCAGGGTTTCCATGATTGTATTGCGAACTCCAACTTCGGCCGCACAAATGTTCCTTAGC
>JAYGXS010000002.1:86175412-86185761 GCA_036362985.1 Ligula intestinalis
AACTACTCTATTGTGCGATATTAAGATCTGTTTGTTGTAAAACGTATTTGTAAGCGTGCCAATTACGTCCCACATCTAGTATACATTCTGTGCCTCAGCAACCCATATCCGCGAGTGCCTAAACGGCTGTACTTCATTTCCACAACTGCCCAAAAATCTGCCTCTGCGTGATACGCAGATACATCCAAGATAGTTGTGGTTCGTGGGGGGACTACATATATGTGCTTCCAGGGGTCGTTCGCCTTGCATTAAAATTTATTTTTCCTTTCTGATTGGCATTGTGCGGCTGCTGACGGGGTTCAAGAGAAGGCTTCAAGGCATAACCAGTTAAATGGGGCCCGCGAGCCATTTATGCGTGATCATCCGTCAATATTAGTATCGATATCTCCAGTCGAAACCAGCCGAAAACTGAATATCGCAAAAAAGCACTACTTAAAAGGTGTGAGTAGGTGGTGGAAATACATAAGCCCTCTCCGCTGACCCCACGACGAATTCGTGGCCAGAAGGTAGGAACTAACCCATATTCCAGTAGTCGCATCTTCTTCGTCTAAACTGCTTCCTGAAGCTCGCATACTGACTTCTATTGGCAAGTTCAATCATGCCAGTTATGATCAGAGACAAAGAGTACAACAACAGTGCCACTTAAATAGAACTGATGTCTGCTAATGTATACGCGGACGAGAGAAGAAATCACATCAAACCGGCCAAACTTCTTAGTGAGTTCTTCCATACGTGAAGAATATATATGAAGTGATCAGCCGCCTGCTTACCCCACTTGGAGTTGGAGTGACGCGCAGGCCAAAAACAACCATAAGGCGACGGGTCATGAGACTGAAAGACCCGCTGCCACGGCAGGAAACAGCTGGATTCGGTTACCAGATGTGATGCAGTTGTGGACAAAGAAAATACGTCGGAGAAACTGGTAGATTACTCTGAACGCAAATGGCCGAGCATGAAACGGCATTGAGGAAGAAAGACGCCAACTCGCAGATTGGAGTTCACTCGACGGGACCTGGCCATATTTTCAAGTTTGACGAGGCCGAACTCCTCGCAACAGGTGACAACCGCGTGACCCGCCAGCTTCTCGAGTCTTGGTTATGAGGCCCCAAGTCTAACAACAAGCGCAACGATTTGACATTCCCATACTGCGTTCTGAGACTGCCTGAGCAAGAGAATCAGTCACATGGGAAGAGCTGGTCCAAGCAACAACTCGACAATGAGCATAATTTTGGCGCAATTGCCAAGCCCGCATCCGACACGAACAAAGAAATCGCGGAAATTGATGAGTAGAACACGAAGTGTCAAGTCATCAGCGAATCAATTAAGACCCCAAGCAGTGGATACAGGAGCAGATAATTTTAATACGCACGCGGATAACCACTACGTATTATAAATACCGTGGAATCTGTGCATGTATCACACTTATCTGCGCATAGCTCAGACTATCTTACGAGTATCTATGATGAAGGATTCTCGACAGAACCCAAAATTAATAAGTTAGTTTGGCAGATTTGCTTAATTTGAGTTGATCTATGTGTGAAAAACTCGAAGCGTTTGGCGGGTTTGAACCCGTGCATCAGAAATAGTATTTACCAGAGGCTAATGCTGTACTGCTAAGCTACAAACGCCCGCTTCATGCCATGAGTTTAATCACACTTGGATCGATATTACCCGAAATGTCAGGAAAATGAAACTTTGGTTCCAGTGATCGCATCTTCTTCTGAACTACAAACTAAATATTGGCTATGGGTAAGACTAGTGAGGTCAAAATTAACTGCGCAAAATACAGTGCAATACTGTTGCTAACGTTCATTTCAGCACTCACTCAAATATCTGCCGCTATGCGGACCAACATTAGCATCGAAGGAGAGCGTGATATGCCTTTGCAATGACCATTCACTTTGTTCTGCCAAACAACCTTATTTTTGTGAAAGGCAGTATGAGTTCAGTGTTTTATTTTTGAAATGGTTTTAAGGAATAATATTTCAGTTGCCTCAGATATAATCATAAACAAGACTTTTGAGTAAAGATGCGACTTAATTGCTTTAAATATCTTCCAGTTGGGATATCATACGATAGCAGATTGCCACAATTTGCAGGATTAATGCCTTTCGAGGAAATTACACAAAAAAGTCTTGCATTTGTGCAAACGTTATAACCAATGAAAGAAATTTAAATGCAGCATTTTTTGCATGCAGAATTTAGGTTGTCTTTTACGGAACCGTTTAAATGTGGAGGAACCAAAGTCATTAATGTCTGTTTCCTTCCCAAATACGTAAACTTTAGATCTTGACAATGGACCTACTGCCATTTGACGCTTTTTCGTAGATATTTAAGTTGTCCAAAATATGTTTAAATTTTCCTCTGCAGAGTCAAGCATAATTTCTAAATGCTGCAAACTTTTCTGCGTTTTGCAACCCTGGTGATGGTCATCGAGGTCGCTACTGATGGTCTTGCGTGTTCTAACGTTGTCGACAACTTGTTGGTGGAATCTGCAGTCTGGTGCGTCGCATCGCGGTGATGTTGTCGTGACTCCCTCCTCGTTTCCACCCCGTTATCCCCGACAACACCCTCTTATCTCACCGCCAAGGTGCTAGATTATTTTTCTCATAAAAATGAGCGTTCCGAATCCTCAACGCCAGGATCCTATCTAACTGCATCATACCATATCATATCAATCTAACTACATAGGTAGGCAGTTTTTTTCTCTTACGTTTTTGGAAATCGGTGGCTTGCTAAAATCTGCCGCCGATAAGGGGCAATACATTAATACATTAATTTCAACAGTTTTGTTCCCCTTCATCTTAAAAGAAACTAAGTCCAGGGATTGGTTGCCAGAACACGACGCATCTGCTCTCCTGAAGTAGTTGAAAGAGAACTGCAGCAGCTATAGAACACACTTCGTGAAAATGGGTATCCAGAAAGGTTCATCCTTCGTAACATTAAGAAGCGTGTCGCAAAGCCTGCCGTAGCAACGGCAGAAAAGAAAGACTTTTTCATAAGACTGCCCTTCCTAGGAGACGCAGCAAGCGAACTAGTAAGACGACGTCTAAGGACAGAAGTCAGGAGTGCTTTCCCAGCGGCTAACTTACGTGTACTCTTCAAAAACTCTCCCCTTCTGCGGATGGGGGGCAAAGACAGACTACCGCTTTAGGCCACTTCCATGTGCATTAATTCCTTCACCTGCTCCTGTGGGGCGGGATATATCGGCCGAACAACGAGACGTCTGGAGAAGAGGATACGTGAACACATACCAGCCTGGTTAGGTAAAGGGGAAAATCGATCGATCTCGCACACCTGATCGATACAAATCACCAAGTTGACGCGAGAGAGGCTTTTCAGGTCATATACCAGGCACCCACGCTCTACTCTAAAGGCCTGCGTAAACGGGTGCTAGCCACAGCTGAGGCAGTGGCGATTCGTTTAGCAAAACGCGCTCTCTGCTATCAAAAGACGCTGGTACATGCCGTCTCCCTCCCGTGGCCGACCGCATACAAAGATCCCGCACCGCCAGAAGCCACCACGTCAGAACTCATGACGTCAGAAGCTACGCAGCCCGAAACCATACTACCCACAGCCGCAGAGAACGCGCAGTGCGACCATGCTGCTCACAGTCACAGAGAGCCCGCTGCGCGTATGACGTAGATCGTGGAAACGTCCCTCCCCCGTTCCACACGCGTGACAACCCAACGTCCTCGGCGTGCTGAGTCCGGCTCGAAGGAGACGAGGGAACCAAGAGATGACTAATTAGCCCCCTCCCCCCCACCTCAAGAACTATATTAGCACTGTACCGAACTGCCTGCTTTAGCCGCCTATTTTTCCATGTCACTGTAACAGCCTGAAGTGAATGACCGAAAAAAAACTGTTTGCCAACACGACTTTTCAATCGTAAACGAAATGGGGATTTTGCCGAACTAAGGAATTTTTTGCTGCCTAGGGACTATTATTTTATAAAACTGTTCGTTGTTAATCGGAGCTGACTTGCACTCCTACTACGTGTAACATTCCACTTCTTGCTGTTCTCATACAGTTGCTTACGCGCAGCTGTGATTACCAACGTTGTATTTTTTTACGACAGCACTAAGTTTGTAAAGAAGGTCCTTTTGGGCCTTAAATGTACAATTCATTATTCTTGCTATTATGACTTATACGCACATCATGAAGAGAGAATAACCGAAGCTCAAGCTTAGCACCAAAATCTGTGCACACCCTTCACTCTCGCACGCGGGCACATCCATTCACCTTAGTGCTCGAACTCATTTGTTCTCTGAAGTTTGAATGCCTGGAAGCGAGTGTGGCGGCAATTTCAACTGCATCAGTGATGTTGGATACCTCTAGCTTACGACTGCTAATGAGCCAGAAACGACCATTCTAGAGGCCCATATCTTGTCGGAATACTACTATAGAATACACATTCTTCCACTGATTTGTGATCACATGTGCGTGCGTGGACAAAGTCAATGTAAAACACATATATCCCGGAAAACCTTCGTCAGTGTGTATGAAGAATATTTATTTGCTCGAATAAGGGCGCTTTTGCGCAGACTACAAGATGTCCGAGGCAATAAATGCTGACTTGTTGAAAACTTCCGATGGAAAAAGGTGCCGATACTACTCAGATAAACCAATCACTCTAAACTAAAGTCAAATATTTGTTTTTTGCACCCACCTACTTAATTACTGCAGAAGACACATCCATGCATGAGAGTGACAGTTTACGCTTCAAGCAGAATGCTCGTAACTCAACCAGGAATCACCTGCTTCCCACCGTCTCTAATGTTTGATCAATTTCTGGGTGTTATATATCTTCTAGTAAACAAAAATCATCGACATTTCCGGGCTTATTTTGGGCAGTTCCAACTCTGGTGATTGATAAACCACCGAGAACGTTGGGAGAACGGAAGGTTCCCCTATCGTAGAATCATACGTCTTCCTCTGGCGTAAAATCCCTTTGTTTATAGTGCTCCGACGAAAAACTGTAACGCTAACGTTTTATCATTGCGACCCACCAACAATAAAAATGACATATGCCCGGTTTTTATGTACTTTTAGGCAATAAAATTAATAATCGGCTAATAGGCCTGTTTATGCCTTAATAAACGTACAATAAATCAATGATGGCATAAAGTAATGGATCAGGATATAATTCATAATAGAGGCTCACAAACATAACCTGTATGAGAAGACTGTGACAATTGCCACAAACGAAACAATAACGAGGCGTTTACGTGGGCGATTGGACGCCCTGTTGTTATTTGGGATGAGTGAATATAGATCCATCACTATGGCCAATTTTTGAGGTTTCCAGGGATGTTAAACATGAATTGTTGTTTACTTAGATAAGGCTAGTACGTTTTTATGTAAAAGTGGTCATTTAAAGCACAGCGAAAGTTTCAAAGTATTTTTGTAAGATAAACATGGCCATGGCCGCGATTGGCCATGTCTGACCGCACCAAGTGAGCGCGGCCATGTGTGAGCAGGATAGTTCTTGATACGTCCCATAGGATTAGGAAATACTACATGCGTTCAGATGGGCTTTTTAGTAAAATTTAGGGTTAGGCTTTAGGATACGAAGTCGTTTAAAGCATTTTTTCCCCGGCATAGAGTTAAAACACGCCAAAACAGCAGAATTTATTTGTGCAAATAAATTTTGAGAGCGCTTATCAACTGCCTCCGCTCTGTACATGAATAACGAAATATTTAGAGAACGCATCATTTTAAATTTTCACAAAATTGATAAAAGCAAGGTTGTGTTAACGTGGTTGATAGTCAATAGTTGTGTTATCCTACATACGGCGGGAGAAACAACTAGCAGCTAGCTCAAAGATAAAAATTAGTTTCACAAGTTTATATTTCGTCTGGTCTTAACGTTTAATTTTAGTCTTATACGTCATTATAGTCACAAAGGATAAATAATGAGATTTCGAGTCCTTTTGTATGTCCAGAGCAAAACGGTTTGTTCATAAAAGATGATTCTGCCTCATATATGTGATGGCCATTTTTGAGGAGAACATTATAGCCTGTCTAGGTACCGACATAAATGCCTATACATTTAGTTAGCTCACGTCCATTTGCACTTTTAAAATGCCTTAAAAGCTCAAAAATCGATCGATATTCGAATAACCCGGCATATATTACCGTCTTCTAATCAACTGACTAAAATATACCTAGGCAGCAACCCATTTACCTGTCAAGATACCATTATGAACTAATATTCTAGCTCGAGACAACTTAAGGGAAAAGAAAAATACCAAATTAAAACTACAGGCCTGCATATGAAAAGGTTGGGGTTCCATCAGTCGCAACAGGGGCAGCTAATTTCCAAATTTTCACCAATTTTCTCCAACCAGACACTCATAACCACAACGGAAGAAAAGAAGTCTTAGCTAGCTATTCAAACAGGCAATTATTTTGTGCTAGCCTGCACCCTACTACAGAGCTGCAAACAAACACAACTTGCCTTTTCAGAATGAACATAACAGGTAGTTAGATGCACCGCCCTCGAAAAGGTTCAAAGGCACGCAACTAAACTTCTTATGGTGTAGGGCTCGCAGTCTTATGAAATAGGCTGTCGAATGTCAACTTCTTTCTATTGCGCTACAGGCAGCTTCAGGGGGACCTGATACTAGCATTCCGCACATTACGTGTTCGGGACTGTTTTCTTGTATCAGGAGATTTCTTCGAGTTAGCACCAACAAGGAACTTGAGAGGTCATTCTCTCAAAGTGAGTGTGGCTGAGGCCAGATTCGACGCTCGAAAGCACTTCTTCTCCAAAAGGGTGTTCACAGTTTGCAATAGTCTTCCTCAGGATGTCTTTATGTCGGAATCCCTTGAGTTTTTTAAGCGAAAGTTGATCGATATAGCAGTGCGCGCTAAATATGAACTGACCACCGTCGAACATTTACAATTGTAATAATTCAGAAGATGAATTGGCGAACATACGTTTGTTTTCGATAATTCGCATCAGGCCTTTACATTTATAGGGTAATTAAGTAAATTGACTATGCGGGTTAGTAGAAAAAAGGAAGGATGTTTGTCAGGGGAGGGGGAATGGGGGGGGTCAAAACGGGATCAAAATTATGCTCCACCTTATTACTGGGTCCTAAGTTTTGTTGTCCCCGTCAGAAACCCAACCAACTAGAGCTGGAAACACAGTTCGAGAATCTGCTTAATCAAACGCATGACCTTCAGCCACTTTCGACCGAGAGTTTACAGCACTTTAAGTCTACTCTAGTTAACTGTTCGTATCAGTATTTAAACAGTGGCCAGAAACATCGGGGTCTGCTAACGAAGGCACACATGGAAAAATTGAAACTTCTTCGGCAGAATAAAGATGTACTCATCACAAGACCAGATAAGGGAACGGGCGTTGTTCTAATGGATAGAACAGACTATCTTGCAAAAATGCAATCCATTCTCTCAGACAAAGACAAGTTTAGCAAGACGGAAAATGAGAAAGATAACACTGATGCAGTTGAAACGCAGCTGACTGATTGTCTGAAACGACTTCAAAAGACGGTAGCATAAGCGAGTACGACTTAGAACGTCTCCGCCCCGTTGGCACGCACATACCTCGACTGTACGGTTTACCGAAGATTCACAAAGCCGGCGTACCGGTGAGTCCCATCCTAGATATGAGAAATTCGCCATACCATACGACAGCGAAATGGCTAGCGGACAAAGTGAAACCCATACAGAGTCAACTAGCCCCATACAGTCTCCGAGACACCTTCGAATTCGTAGACGGTGTGAAAGAGCTCGACCTGAACGGGACAGTGATGTTTTCACTGGATGTCTCCTCCCTGTTCACAAACGTGCCGGTCACAGAAAGAGTAGATTACATCTGTGACTTCATTAGCTCAAATCACCAGGACATAGGAGTGCCAGTAAACGCACTCAGGGAATTGCTACTAAAATGTACCTTGAATGTACAGTTCCTTTTCGACAACAAGATGTACAGGCAATTAGACGGAGTAGCTATGGGCTCACCCCTGGGTCCGCTTCTAGCAAATATATTCATGGGCAAACTAGAGGCTACGCAACTTAGACACCAGATAAATAATCTGATGTACTACAAACGTTACGTAGATGACATATTTGCTGTTGCATCAGACCAAACCGACTTTTCAGCTCTAATGAATAAAGTGAATCAGGTGCATCCGTCTATCAAATTTACAGTAGAAGTAGAAGAATCTGGATCACTCCCATTCCTTGATGTACTACTGAGTAGAAGGGCTGATGGGAGCATTCAACGGAAGGTACATCGTAAGAAGACGTGGTCCGGGCAATATATCTATTTTGCTAGCTTCGTACCGTTAAACTTCAAACGTAATTTAGAACGATGTTTGACGCAAAGGGCGCGAAGGATCTGCTCAAATGATAGCATAGAAGAGGAGCTGAGGATTGTTGAATGTGTATTTCGACAAAATGGGTACCCCAGTGGATTTTTTTGCTAAGCACATGGCTGAAAGACCACCAAAACCTGCAATGCTAACAGCAGAAAAGAAACAAATATTTATCAGGGTCCCATTTCAAGGGCACGGCCCAAGCGAACTTCTAAGGAGGCACCTGAGTCAAGCTGTAGCAACCACCTTCCCAGCAGCCAACGCCCACGTACTCTTCTCGACTGCTCCCATCCTATACGGAGAGATCAAGGACAAACTGCCAGCCCAGACCACATCCATGTGCATTTATTCATTTACCTGTTCCTGTGGGGCGGGGTACATTGGTCGCACAAGTCGGCGTTTGTCCAAAAGAGTCCGAGAACACATCCCAGCATGGTTAGGAAAGGGTCAAATAAAGGGTGTTAACAGTTCCATTCTAGCGCATCAAGTAGACTCTGACCATCGCGTGGATGCCAAAGAGGCGTTCCGAGTTATCTACAAGGTACGCTCAAGCTACTCAAAATGCCTTGGACAGCGTCTCCTGGCTACGGCAGAAGCGGCCGCAATCAGGCTACGCCAACCCATCCTTTGCGCCCAAAAGAATTTCGTTGCGGCACCACAGTTACCATGGTCAAAAGCTGCTAATCCAACAGCCAGTGGCTTAACACCTCAACCGACTACCAGCTCCCCCTAACGTGGAGCAAAATTTTGATCCCGTTTTGACCCCCCCATTCCCCCTCCCCTGACAACCATCCTTCCTTTTTTCTACTAACCCGCATAGTCAATTTACCTAATTACCCCATAAATGTAAAGGCCTGATGAGAATTATCGAAAACAAACGTATGTTCGCCAATTCATCTTCTGAATTTTTCAATGGGAATTTTCGCAAAAATTATAATAATACTAGTTAAATTTAAGTAGCATTTGTATATGCTCTTTTTCACAGGACTAGTTCTTCCATCCGTACTGCGTACTGCTATGACCCTGTCAGCGATCGCATCAGCCGAACCTGGCGGCCTAAGCGCTCACCCTTGGTTTGACCTGCATCGAACTGTCAACGATATGGGTAAGTATTCCTGCCTTTCCAACCTGTCGGTGGAATCTGCAATCAGCAAGGAAGTATCAAGCCGCATCTTCCCCACTCGGTGATGATCTCGGTGACCTCTGCAATGTCCCTCCACCCCACCCCGCAACAGCGACAGTTTTTTCCTGAAAAATCCCAAGGATTTTTCACCGTCTGCTCAAAAAAACCGCATACCACCTCAAGGCTCATGAAAATTGGCCTCGCCAAAAATCTGAGGTAACTTTTATGCTACCATGACACATATATACAAACAGGAAACTCAAATGTGCCTGTGTCTGTGTTATGTTACCCAAAACCGTCCGCGCGATACATGCATCGGACCAACACGGAAACAGACAAAGGTACGACAGGCGTTATCTGACAGATGCTGTGACAAGCGTTGGCTCCGTTCACTTAATATAATACATGACTATTATCACTGAAAACGGCAACAGTTGTTGATGTAGTGCACCTCTTTAATCCGTAGTCCCAGCATTTTGTCCTACAAAAACGGTGACGAAAGGTTTTATGGGTAGGGAATTAAGATACGCAGTGGAATCTACTTTAATGACTGCTAGATGAATTTTATTTTATGTAGAAATATTCATTTATATCTGCAGATTTGTACTGTCGTTTGACATTTTGCAAAGAAACTTGATTATCAAATTTTAGGTGTCTTGAAGTTCCTAAAAGATGGAAATGGTGGTTAGTAGGTCGTCTTCTTCAACATACCTGAGGTCCAACTTGTCGTTCTGGAGAAACATTAGTATATTCAACGGCGCGAACTGCCGCGTTCGCCTTCAATTTACTTGCGGAACAACTTACTCCCAACGGCCGCGGGAAATAAATTAAACTGTATTTTGTTTTCAATTTACACTTACTTCCAAAAATAATACTTCTCT
>JAYGXS010000002.1:86197351-86241145 GCA_036362985.1 Ligula intestinalis
GATTACTGTCATCCAGTGTCTCCGTGGAGGAGTTGATTAGACGCTCAACTTGGTGTTCGTAAATTGAGTCTACTGAACTCGAGAGACTTTTAGCCCTTTTAGCGCGGGGTGATTTCGTCGCATCAGTCTTGCGACATCTGCCCTCGAAATTACGACTAGGGGTTTATATCCAAATTAAATTAGGGTCTGCTGTTGACGCTGGTGGTGTAGTGGTAACGACTGATACCGACGAATTACAGGTTTTGGGTTCGAGTCCCTCTCGCGCCGCAGCTTTTACAAGCTGATCTACACGTTTATTTTTGTCTCCCATAATCGATCAGACTGACGATAAACGAGATTAAAGCTCTATGCAATATGTATAAAGCGTTCAACTGTATGAAAAAGGTTATTGAAACGACTCAGCCGTTTGTAGAGAGCTGGAATCCGGGAGAATTGTTGACAGAAGGCAGTGACGGAGATGATGCTCGTTTTGACTAAGGTCCTGTCGTGTCTTCTGAGGCTGGAGTTATTGCGAAAGTGAATCCAATAGCTAACAACGAAAGTCCGCCAGAGGGCTAGGTGAACCGAAATCCCGAAAATAATATTTCCTACGAAGGACGAGAAATTTAAACCGCAATTCGAAGCGCGCGCCTATCCAATCATTTCTGACTCCTCCCTTATCATAGACAAGTATGATCTCTATCGTCATGATCACATAAATTAGCGTGTTGGTGGTTGTCTTCTCCATACTAGAAGGTCATTAAGGCACTTTCTGTTTTATCTAAATAGCAAAAGTTTCTCTGGAAATTACTCTTTCGCTTCCATTATCCTGTCGCCCCGGCAAAAGGCGATTATCGGATGTGTATATAATCCTCCCAACTCTTAATCTGAAGAAGATGCAAATCTGTGTGAGATATTCCAATTTATTTCAGAATCCACTTTTTTAGTTAAAATTATTGCTGGAGATTTTAATTTTCCTGAAATCGACTGGCTTCTAAACTGTTGTCCACCTAGATTTCAGCCTTTCCTAGATATCATTAATTTTTCTTACTGGTCTCAACTGGTTCGTTCCCCAACAAGACGGAATCATGTCCTAGATCTTATTTTTACAAACGGTATTGCTCCTCTCTTCGTTGACTGTAACCTGGACATCTTCCAAAGTGATCACACATTAATTTACTGTTGTCTTTCGTTTCCTTCTGCGGAAAAGGCTAGTGCTAATCGTACCTATCATGCTTTTGACCTCGCAGACATTAGCTTAATCAACAATTTTTTTGACTCATTAGACTGGCAGAATCTCTCCCGATATTAACGACGCTGCATATCTTGCTGAACTCATATCAGTCATTTCTAATAAAATGCTGGAATTTGTGCCCACTAAAATTGCGAAACCCTACGCACCAAAATCGACCTTCCCCCATTTTCTTTTGCCCCGACTAAAAATAATGAGGAAGCAGCTGAAAGATCGATCTAGTAGTTCGATGTCTGTGCATGCTAGGATCGCCGAGATTTTTGAATTAGCGTCCAAGATTCGTCTTGCACATGATCAGCACAGGGAATCTTGTGCCCTGAGCGAGTCAAACTCTGTGAAATCGGTTGCTCTACTGTTTCGTCGTAGTTCCTCCGCAAAACAAGGAATTGAAATGTCCTAATTGCTTAATGAAAGTTAAACATTTGTACTCGATGAGTCTGACAGGGCTGAATTGTTAAATGCTTTCTTTGCAAAGCATTTTGACAGAATCCGAACCGGTCCCGTCGTTTCAACCATACTCAGACAATACTCTCAAGAACATTTATTTTTCCATCGCATTTATTCGAAAGCATATACTTCGTCTAAAAAACTCGCACTGTTCGGGAAGTGATGATATTTTCAACTCAGTTATCAAAAGAGTGTTGACCTTTCCCAAATAACTAAGCCATATATTTTCAGTCTATCTCTCAAATGGTTTTCTTTCATGAATCTTGGAAGACATCCATTTTTTCCAGTCTTTAAGTCAGGATCTCGTTCGGACCTAAATAACTACTGTGGTGTTCATAAGACCCGGCACTAGCCAAACTTCTGGAACAGATAATTTTTAATCAAATTCTTGATTTTTGCTAGAAAACAAGCTTTTAAGTGACTCGCAGCGTGGTTTTCTACCCGGGCGATCATGCGGGACGTGTCACTTAGCTTTTCGTAACCACGTCACTTCCCTCATAACGAGCGGCAATCCGTAGTTGTTATCTACTTTGACCTGAGCAAAGCCTTTGACAAGGTACCACACAGATGGCTTCTGGTAAAATTGGAAGCCATTGGCATCCGTGCCCGTCTCCTTGACTTCATCGGCTCCTCTTTGTCTAACCAAAGCCAGAAGGTCTTAGTAGGTCAGAGTTACTCCACTGCTCAGCTGATCACGAGTGGCGTTTCTCAAGGCACTGTATTAGGTCATTTGCTCTTCATTCTATATATAAGTGAAATGTCGACTGTTCTGAAAAATGCACACAATCTCATTTATGCAGACGACCTCAAATGCGTATACTCATTTTCTTAGGACACAGCCAATATATGCGTTGATAAAATAAACGTGGAATTGCTTACACTCTCACGTTGGGGTGCTACCTGGTAGATGGAATTCTCTCCATCCAAGTCTAGTTTCATGTGTTTCGGTCCCGCCAAGCTTCCACGTCCACTAGTCTTCCAAAATACTCCACTTTTAGAACGATCCACCATAAAAGACTTAGGTCTAAGCTACACAAATAAACTAGCATTGTCCCCTCATGCGGATCGAATATCTGCGAAGGCTGCACAGATATGTGATTTTACATCACATAATTTCGTCCTGTTGAAAATAAAGTTAAAAAATTTTGCATGTATGTTTTTCCCATCCTAGAATACTGTTGTACCCTCTTTGGTCTAATGAATGCTTCTGACCGCGGTAAGGTTGAAAATGTGCAGAGGATGTTTACTCGCAAAATATTCGCTCTTCCTCGATCTACTATTTTTCATACAGAGAGATGACATTTCGTTGGGTCAGAAGAATCGAAGCAGGCCTCTGCTTCCTGTTTCGCGTTAACTCTACCCCTAACCTCCCACGAATCGACGCTCTTATTCCCACAGATAGAACTTATGCCACAAGTAATTCATCCAGGATTATTGCACCCCCCTTAAGATCCACTTTGAACCATTCTCACTTCTATGCCTCCAAATATTCCTTCCTCTGGAATAATATTCCCCTCAAAATTAGGCCGTCGTCGAACTTAGCAGTTTTTCAAGTTAAATTACGTAAACACTTAACATCGGAAGCTTAAAAAGTCCTTGTTATCCGTCTCCTTCCCAAACACACAACTTTTGGACTTTGAAAAGGGTCTCCTGGTATCTATGGTGGTTATGTTTATATCAAATTTTTTTCCAAACATGTCTATTTCTTCCTCCTTTGAGTGATATTAACAACGATGTTTCGTCCACTTCTCTGTACAGTCATCATTGCCGTTTTCTCCATTCTCCGTTTTACAACCCTGACGATGGGCTTCATGGTCTTTAGTCATGCTCCTGGCGGTTCTGCTATTTTCGGCAGCTCGTCGCTGGAGTCTGCAGTCTCCAAGGTCACATCCACGGCGTTTCGTGGTTGATCAGGTGACCTCTGCCGCTCACTCTCTTGTCGACCCTGTTGTCCGCGATGGCATCATCCGGTCTCACCTCCTTGATGGTTGATTATGAAGCCAGTCGGGCGATGTTACAGTGGTGAACGACAGCCTCTGATGCTTTATGATTTCTCCAATTGACAATAAGCATTTCCAACCCTCATTCGTTCTCATCAACAGTCCTGTCTCATTGCACTACAATCAATCCTATCAACCAACCTCCTTAATTTTGAACTGCAGTTTTTTTCTCCTACGTTTTGTTTTGTTTTTAAGTGGGGTTCTCATACTCTATTCCTACCGCTATTTTAAGCGGTGTCCTTCAAGGTACCGTTCTGGGCCCCCTGTTGTTCTTGCTTTATATAAATGAGATTTCAACAATAGCTAAACACTCTCAATCGTATATATACGCGGAAGACTTGAAATGTGTATACTCCTTCCCTAATTCTACGGCTGAGGAATGCTTAGAACGCATTCATTCGGATTTGGACGCTCTATCTGCGTGGAGCTCCACTTGGCAGATGGAGTTGTCGCCTTCTAAGTGCCAGTCCATGTGTTTTGGACCTGCAAGGCTGCCACAGTCTATCATTTTTCAAGGTTGCCCCATGACTGAATGTTCTAACATTAAGGACTTAAGTTTAAGTTACACCAATAATATTAGATCTTTCACCTCACGCTGATAGAATTACAGCGAAAGCTGCTCAGATATGCGGCTTCATCTCTTATAATTTCTACCTTCCCGAAATGAAGCTAAGACTTTATCGTATGTACGTGCTTCCTATTCTCGAATACTGTTGTCCATTCTTCGGTCTAATGAACGAACCTAGCCGTTCAAAAATAGAAAGTGTCCAAAGAAGATTCACTAAAAAGGTCCTCTATCCGGCATTTTCAGATACTTCCTACTCAGATAGATGTGAGATAACGAAACTGAAATTTCTTTGGGTCAGGAGACTGGAAGCAAGGTTTTGTCTCCTGTTTCGCCTTAATAATAGTTCAAATCTCCCCAAGATTTCTGCCCTTACTCCCGTTACTCGCCCTTACAACCTAAGAAATTCAACGTTGATTATACCTCCTCCTGCTTCTTCCACTTCTAAGCGATCTCTATTTTTTGCTTCTAGGTATAGCTTTCTTTGGAATAACTTTCTGATTGATATTCGGATGTTGACTAGTCTATGTGCATTCAAGCGAAGACTGCACATTTATCTTAACACAGAATCTATTAACCTTTTGTTTTCCTCATCTTTTACGGGCAGCTTTCTCCACAATCCGGAGAAAGGACCATCGGAAATTTAGGATCCCTTCTTGAAACTACCTTCGTCTGACTCGTGTCCCCCGGAATCAGGACGCAGTCGTGACGGCTCTCGTTTCGCTGGTCATCAACCATCATTAGGGCCTTATATTTGGTCACATCTCAGACATCCCCAACGATGGTCTTGTAGATTTGACGGACTTTTGGATATGATACGGCGGTGCCCATCATGATCATAAACTGGTGGGTTCCCTATGTTCCATTATGCCGCACCGGTTTGGGAACCCGAGTGTAGTGCCGGGAACCCGTCTATACCAGTAATGTTGCGTTAATACCTATTGTTCTGCCCCACACTCAGCTTCGACTGAGTTTGCTTCCAAGCCCCCCCCCCTTACTAACAGAGGCAGTGGGTACCAGAATACAGAGTCAGAATTCTAGATAAAGATGTGGCTCATATGTGTGTGCCCTTTAATTTCACCTTCCGCATGACACTGCTATATTCATTTTTTTTCGAATCTAACAAATTCGCCTCTAAACAGTTATACTCGTCTTATAGCTATAGACTGCGGATACTGTTTGTTGAACCAATTATTATTAACTCTACTCCCGTTTTAATGGTAGGTGTTTTTTTCACTGCTTCCTCCTTAGTTCACCATGCATTTTCAGAGAGTGTTGACTACTATTTTAAAATGAGGATATGTTGGTGGGTATTAATTTTATTTGCCATTACTACTAAACGCTCTCGCTGCCTATGTGGTTGTTCACGGAGAGCAGCATTTATCAATTTTATATTAATTTTTCCGCAGCACTAAGTTTGCAATGACAAGGCCCTTCGGGCCTAAAATATAATTTTTTATTTATTCTTCTACTTTTAAACGATCTCTATTTTTGCTTCTAGGTATAGCTATCTGTGGAATAATTTGCCGATTGATATTTGGGCGTTGACTAGTCTATATGCATTTAAGCGAAGAATGCACATTTATCTTTCACTGAATCTATTAACCTTTTGTTCTCCTCATCTTTTTCGGGCATCTTTTTCCACGATCCCGAGAAAGGACCATCGGGAATTTAGGATTCCATCAACCATCATCAAGGCATTATATTTGGTCGCATCTCAGGCATTCCCACCGATGGTCCTGTGGTGTCGACGGACTTTTGGATCTCATTCGGCGGTGCCCATCACGATGATAAAGTGGTGGGGTTCTATTTTCTATTATGCCGCACCGGTTTGGGAACCGGAGTGAAGTGCGGGAACCCGTCTATACCAGTAATGTTTCGTTAACACCAATCGTTCTGCCCCACGCTCAGCTTCGGCTGAGTTTGCTTCCAGGCCCCCTACTAACAGAGGCAGTAGGGGATCAGGATACATGTTCAAAATATGAATAAAGATGTGGCCCGTCTGTGTATGCCCTGGAATTTCACTTTCTACATGGCATTGCTATATGAATTTTTTCGCATCTACAAAATTCACTCCTGAACATTTGCACTCATGACATAGCTATAGACAACCGATACTGTTTGTTAAACCAATTATTCCTAGAACTTCCTGTTTTCGAATTTTCGGTTTATTGATGAGACCCAATGGGCCTGAAATACACAACTTATTTTTATTATTATTATGATCAACCATCAGAGGGGGGAGACAGGAGGAGGTCATAGTGGACAACCAGGTCAAAACGATGAGGGAACGGTAGAGGTCATGTGATCAACACCTAAACGCCTGAGCCGCGATCTTTTGTACTGCAGAGTCCAGCAACGAGCTGGCGAAAATGAAGAACCGCCTCGACCATGACTAGACACCGTGAAGCCCATCGTCAGGGTTGTGAAACGGAAAACGGCAATAATGATTGGGCAGAATAGGGGACGAAACACGACTAAAAATATCACTCTATTGAGAAAAAATCGACAAAGATGGAAGACAATTAAATACAAACTAGCACGGAAGCCCGGCTTCGCCTTGGGCTTCCTTATTTGTTGTTGTTCCTTTAAGTAGGCAAAGCGAACATGACGTTTCTTGGGGTTCGAAGACTCGAAGCGGGCCTTTGCTTCCTTTTTCGCGTTAACTCTACCCCTAACCTCCCACGAATCAACGCTCTCATTCCCACAGATAGACCTTATGCCACTCGTAATTCGTCTAGGATAATTGCACCCCAGTTTAGCTCCACATCGAACCACACTCGCTTCTCTACCTCCAAATATATAATAATATGTTTCTCATGCCAGTTTACAGGCAATTGTAAAGGATTGGTAATGAACCTCTTGGGCGCCTTCCAAAACCTCGAATACCAGAAAAAAATTCCCTATTTTGCAGCCAGTATTGGTTTTGTTTCAGGTTTTGTGTTTTTTCAATACTGGGTGAGATAGGGAGTTTGTTTCAAGTGAAAAAACCTGACTTCAGAGGTATGATACAAACGGAATATATGTTCAGTTGTAAGCTGAGTTGACATATCAGCAGGAGAAATGTTGCATATCGTTTAAGGACATTAGTTCGAGACGGAGGTGGTTGGCACAAGAACACAGTGTTCTCAGCATTCCTTCAATGGTTGTCAGCCAAAGCTGCGCGCAGTCGGCTTATTCTTCATCCTACAGCAAGCAGCTGTTCACCGACACGCATTTCTCTGCTGCTGATCACCGTACCCGTAACTCTCAAGGGAAACTGAAAACATCGTGCTCATATACCAATCCTACCCCACTCCAAATCTCAACGAACTGCAGTTTTGTTTCCTAAAAACACTAGAAAAAATGATCACGAATTTTTCGATATCAGCTTAATCCTTTTTGTATATATTTTTTGGTCTTGCCTGTGAACAGGCAATCAATCAATGAATTAAATCAATGCTTTTAACGCAAATTCCGTCACACAGTTTGGCTGACAGACTTTTGCCTTCGGACAGTCCTACGATTTATTCCTACCAGAGGAATTTCGTGATCTTGCTTAAAGTACAAAAATTTATCGTAAAAAAAGAAATAGTAATAACAAGGTTTATTTGTTTATTAATACCACAAGAAAGGTTTACTGTGAGAGCAGGGGATGGATTGGGAGGTGATGCCGACAAGACCTTTAAGTAAACAATTGGGACCGCAGCACTGTGAACAGATGTTGGGGCGGACAATGTAAAATACCAACTAAGAGTGAAAAATATAGGGGTGCGGCGTGTCCCGCGGGGTTTCGACGATATTAAGGTTTGCATAATCTTTGTCCTGCATTTACACAAAAGTATTTTACTTCGATTATATAATTTAAAATTTCTATGATGCGTTCGGGCGTGAGATAATGATTATGACTTGCAGTAAGCTAAAGACTTGTGATTAATGAGGTGGTACATCCAGTCGTCAGCTGATGCAGACATGGATAAGGTAACCTTGCGTATGGGATTTACCTAAATATGGCATTTCTTTCATTAAAAAATTATTCTTAGGTTACTATTTTTACTACCGATGATAGTGTGTATTTCCCCAGTTAGACTTGCAATTTACTTTGTTTGCTTGTATCACTGTGTCTCAAACACTCTGGTGTATTGGCTGTTCCATTTTGTGCTAGGTATGTTGGCGATCCTTAATCTGATCAGATAGCTTATAGTTTTTAATGTAGACGCAGTATAGATCTTGGATCTATGACCTACCTTAAGGAGTAAGCGTCTCGGTCCCTGTTGGGACATTGCAACATTAATAACTTTTTACAAGTTCTTTCCTCCATAGCGACTGTGTTTCCTTTCTTTTTCGTATTATTTGAACGACAGCACTTGTTACTTCATTTCTCTCGCTTTCCATTGTTAAGTTCTCCTGTTATTATATTATTTTACTATTCAAGTCTGGTTTAACCCTATGGGCGTGTGATACTTGGTGCATGTACTGATATCCCCCTTTACCTCTGCCTTTGTAGGTCCCCACAGCTTGCGTATCCTAACAGCATTTCTTGATATAGGCTACATTCCAGGATGCCTGAAACGAAGCCAGAACGCATACTGAGTTTCAGCACAGAGGACAAGGTGCGCTGTTCATAGCTTATAGCTATTATTATTTATCTAGCCGAATTTTTTATTTAGGCGTGATGGGTAATTCCACAAGACTATTTAAAGTATTTGCGGATCCCGTTTAACTATCATATGGAAGACATTTTTTAGCTCATCCGTACATTTTGTGTTGCGTCGTGTTGAACATTCTAGTTCGTGAGAAAAACCTCGTCAATATTATTGTACGCATAGACAGGTTCATAGTGTCAGACTTAGATTTTTCCTTCGCCTTATTCCATAGATTTAAAGTGCCCTTATGACGTTTTAAAGTTAGTTTTATGAGCATAACGCTGGGCAAACAGATAGCGCTATGAGCTCCAGGGCAAAGAGGGACTTATTTGTTCCTCTACCAGATCGGCGAAGCCCGTATATTCACTGCTGTATCTGCCTGTCACTTGTATATGAAAAATACTAGAGACAATGAGTTTATTAAAATCCAATATTGTCAAAAAATGCAATAGAAGGACAATTTTGATCATCGGAATGGCACCTATGCTAGCCTGAACTTCTGACTGCGTAAAGGAACCTTTATTTAGAGACAGTACCCAATGCATATTTAAATAGCCTATAGCGAAAGGTACTGTGTTTATGTTTTGGTTGAACTCTCTGTTCTCACGGTGCGGTAATCGTGTGCTCCCGTGGCCGAAAACTAGGCTGTCTGAATGTAACGCGTGGTAGCCCGTGGTATATCAATGTACTGTTCATAGAGTTAATATCAAAGAGCCTAGCTTCCAGCGGTTCTAGCTGTGTTTTATTGCCTGCCTGGCCCATTATCTGCGTGCCGTGTAGTCGAATTCGTGGTCTCCTCGCATGGGGACAAGGACTTGAGACAGTGGCCCGCCTGTCCGAACGCCCTGTTTATGGTCACATATTATCTAACCGAGTCATACTTTCGGGACTGACCGATAGAAGAGAAAGTTGTGGCATGGCATTTTATAAACGACACCGATTGCCCATCTGTGCCCAAGTGGTGCGACTGAAAGTCGTCGGGAGATCGGCAATACCTGTGGCAATGTGTGCTGTGCTTCCGATAAATTCCATTTGTATAGTAGAAAATGCTAAACGCTTTTTGGCTAACTTCGCTTCTCCTTCGTGGGTGCGTAAGAAGGTCGCAGTCGATGTTGTCTGGGTAGTCAGTCCCTGCTTATTGGATATTGGGAGTCATTGGTTTTTGGGTCTCTTGAGTATCTGTGCTTTCGCGTTGTACTAGACTGGGTTCATGACGACGGTTGCTCCCTCTCTGAGGGAAAGCACTGGCCATATAAGGTTAAGGTAATTTATCGAGCATGATTAGTGCTGTACTATTTGTTTTCTTTTTCTTTCTTCCGCCTAGTGAAACCACTTTGTCGTGTCCCAGTCACTTTAGGTAGATGATTACTGATTTGGTCAACTAAGGGGTCATTGGTTTTTGGGTCTCTTGATCAGCCAAGAGGACCTGTGCTATCGCGTTGTGATAGCCTCGGTTCATGATGACGGTTGCTCCCTCTCTAAATTTTATACTCAAAGAAAGGGTAGCTTTTAGTTATAAAAAGTCGCTAATTATGGGCTTTTTTACAATTGTGAGCTGTTTATTTATAATACATCGTATCCGCGAATTCGTTAATGCTGCCTTTACTGCATAAAATATGTTCCACATCTATTTTAATATTTTATGACAACTATGTGACTTCTTCCTAAAACAGTAGGCGAAAACGTACTTTTCCTTAAACAGGATCTTCACAGTGCGCAGTGTTTAAACCTTGAATTCCAGTGTAGCAGTCACTAGATTAGAAAATTATTCGGCTATTGAGCAACTTTTTTATAACCGAAAGCTACCCTTTTTGAGTATAAATTTAAAGAAGGCGTAATTTGCTATCAAACAAGTACAATAAATAATTCTTTCGTGCATGTTTTCCATAAAATATATTTGAATTTATAAAGGCAGTCAAAATCAATGATAAAAAGGTATGCTACTTAAGTAGCCAGTTTTTACCATCGATACTTTTTGCTGGTAGTCAAAACGAAGCTCTTTAAAAGGGCCGCATCCTATCATGATGGAATAAACTTCAAAATAGACCACACGATAATCAGTATCACAACCTGAGTCAGTACCGATTAGCGAAAGAGTATCAATATTTTGCCTATGTCGAAATGTTGCGTGATCCGTGGCGTCTACTGTACGCGCCCGAGGTCAGAAGTTATGTCAAAGGTCAGTCAGGTAACTTGGTTATTCTTCGTGTAGTTCTATAGAAATAAACAATAAGGTTAACAGGGTATGATAGGTGTAAAATGCGAGGTAGAAATCTATAGGAGGGTGGACATACATTCAATATGCTTAGACAAGCAATCGGGAATGACGTAGACGCGTTGCTGCCAGTTTATAAGGGAATACCTACATGGGGAGGGAGTAAGATTAAGATGTAAGCGATAAAGAGCGTGGGAAGTGGTGAATAAGCACACGGAAATAAAGCTCGCAGTGTGTCTGCGAATGGGAATTCAGTCAACGGGGTCAAGGGGTCAGAATGGGCAGGATGAAACAAAGGTGGCTATGCCATCAGTGGATAAATAAACGGGCTTAGGGACACATGTTTCGGCCAAGTGGGCCAAGTCCTACACACAGTTAACAGCAAATAAAATCCGAATACGACATTGACGTGATGAATGCCACGCATATCTTCATCATCTTATACTTTGGCCTAATCGACGAATGCCGCTTCGAAGTTATTACCTATTCAGGGATCAACTGATTGCGCATGAGCCTCTGGGCCCTGGATCGAATGACCAGCTGGATCCAAGTTAAAATCTCGGGTTACACCGATCGGGTGCTGGGGCTACGTCAGTTAATAGCGTTAGATAAGCCAAGAATGGTCATCCCAATTCCCCTGTTCTTGCCGGTATTACTTTTTTTAATTATTTATCTAACTAGAGCCCGTTTTAGTAGAACTGTCTTGTAGGGCCGCCTTCATATCTATTCCTCCGTCCAACTGTCTTGCGGGAGTAGTGGTCAAAAATTTAGCTCTTGGTTAACGAGTCTAAATAGATATTTAATTGTGTTAAAAGGGATCAAAGAATATTGAGTTAAAGCCACTTTTATTTGTTTTAATGAGCTAAATATAATCAATTCCATGGACATAAACTTCTGTTGCTCGGGCAGTTGATGCCTATTGATGTAAATTCGACCTTATATCGCCGTAATTTAACGAAAAGGCAAATTCGGGCTACTGAAAATATAAAAGTAGTTAACCATTATAATTAAAAGGTATAAAGAACCTCTAAAGACAGTCCTACCCTGTTTTTTTCTTCAGGCTTTTCCCGCCAGTAATCTTCTCAAGGTAAACGCCTTCTACAAGTGGAAATGTGAAGAAGCCGGAGCCAAGCAGGCCTTCGTGACCTTTAAGGTACACCATCTTCAGTACATTCCTCTACTCGCAAACTCCTAGTTCGACCAGCCGTACCAATTTAACCGCCTCGATATCGGCAATGAGGGCTCGGCTTTTGTTGAGGTGCAGGTCTCCCGGTCAACCGCCGATGACACCTTTGAGGTAGTTCTGCTCATCCTTCTGACCGTCACTCCTATTCATGTAGGTTCTCCTCCCCTCCTCGTCCTTTATGTCACCCCTGGATGCCAAACAGGGCAGTGGCCTAAATCGTGTGCGCATTTTCGGCGGCGATGAACTCACCAAGTCCATCGCTGCCCAGAAGTGGGACGTTGTGAAGGTGGTGTGCACCCAGCCCTTTAACAAGACCATCCAATACGGCCTCTCATTTATTCGGTTTTATCATGTGGCAGCGGTGGAGGAGGCACCTGCTGAGGAGGGCGGTGAGAAGGCGAGGGGTGCCTGGTTCTTTAAGGGTCTAGGCGGCAAAGTTGGCGAACCGTCTACCTCGACGGCTGCAGGCGAGACTGCGTCCAATACGGATGTTCTGAAACCGGGCGGCCTTTTCAAGATGGCGCGCCAAAGCAGTAATGAGCCCCCCACCACGACACTGGCCCAGAAGTTGTTGGAGGAAAAGCGCACAGGTTGGTATACATTTGCTCTATTTCTCTCTCCACTACCCCAGTGCCAAACCAGTTATTTCACTGTTTTCAATAATGAGCACCAGGAATATGCAGTTTGTCAATAGGCAACATTATCTACAGCCACTTACGCAGCCTCCATAGTGACATCTGGGCAAAAGTAGCTTTTGTAGTCCCACTTATGTACCCCTACTCCTAGCATTTTGACCTACGAAAACGGTGGTTATACGGTTTCGGGGAGTGGGAAGGTAGGATTGAAAGAAAAAACAAGAAAGAATATGTCCGTGCATGGTTTTTATACATATATTTAAATTTATAAGGGCCATCAAAATCACGGATAAAAATGAATACTACTTAAGTAGCCTTTTTTTACAGTAGATACGTTTTGTTAGCTGTCAGAAAGAAGCTCGCTAAAAAGCTCCCATCATATCGTGAATGGAGTGACTTGAAAATAGGCTACACGATAATAATTAAAACATTACTAAATGCTGGTTAGCGATTATCAAGTTTTGTGCAAATTTTGGCGTGTTGCACGAATTCTGAGCCGTAGTGTAGTCAAGTCACCATCAAGTGCAAATAATTTTCTGTTATAATCGTTTTAAGGTAGACTGCGCTTTTGATGCGTTCGAAAAGTCTCACTCACAGTCAGTACCACCTACCTTGCCTTGGATGCTGTTCGGAGCAATATAGGATCTTTACTGTAGACAACTGTAAACTGACCGTGTTCTCTGCTTCTATGTTGGTGCTCTGAAGAACACAAATTAGGCAAGCATACTGTTTCTGTGAATTGTAAGTTCTAGGCCGGGCCGAAGAAGAAGACTCGATCGCTGGGACAATATGTTTATTCGCCTGACGTTTCGATATCCGTCGCATATTCGTCATCAGAGACATGAGTAGCAGAAAGGTCAAGCATTCACAGAAGTTTGCAGTATTTATAGGACACAGTCATTACTGCAAGCATACAGCGAAAATCAACGTTAATTGCCTTCTTGTGCATGGACTGCTTGTTGGACGGCACGCGGGCTCTGACCTGTTGAACTTTCGTCACGGGCGGTGAGCTCGGGCATGCTGATTGCCCGGCCGTCTGGCTCCCCGGTGTTGGCGTACGATGAGGCGGTGGCCTGTCCGTTCCTCAAGTGACGGCTTGCTTTGGCCAAATTGAATCTCAGGATTGAATATGGATTGGGCAAATCGTTGCACTTGTTGATGGATTGGGGACCGTGAACCATGACTCAAGTAGTTCTCGGTTCATCCGATTGTCACCTCTTGCGATAATTTCGGCATCATCAAATTTGAAGGTGTGGCCGGGTCTCCTCGAATGAGCCGCAACTTGAGAATTGGCATCCTTTCACCGCACTGCAGCCGCGTGTTCGGCAATTCGCGTCCTGAGAAGTCTGCCAGTTTCTCCGACATAGTTGCTTTGACCGCAACTGCACCAGATCCTGTAGACGACCCCAGATGTTTCTTGCCGTGGCAGTGGGTCTTTTGGCTTCATTATCTGACGCCTTATGGTTGCCTCCGGCCTGTGTACGACTCCAACTCCAAGTGGTGCGAGAAGGCGGCCGACTGCTTCCGATACGTTTTTGACATACGGGATCGAACGCCAAATCTTGGGGTCGGTGCGCTTTTGTTGGCCAGCTCGTTTGCGCAAGCACCGTTTGACGAAGTTGCGCGGGTAGCCATTTTCTCTGAACACCCGTCGGATGTATTCTACCTCGGCAACTTTGTCTTCTTCTTCGCTGCAGTGCGTCTCAACACGCCGATAGTGTTTTTACAAACGCAGTTGCGATTTGCCCAATCCATATTCAATCCTGAGATTCAATTTGGCCAAAGCAAGCCGTCACTTGAGGAACGGGCAGGCCACCGCCAACACCGGGGAGCTAGAAGGCCGAGCAATCATCATGCCCGAGCTCACCACCCGTGACGAAAGTTCAACAGGTCAGAGCCCGCATGCCGTCAAACAAGCAGTCCACGCCCAAGAAGGCAATTAACGTTAATTGTCGCTGTGTGCTTGCAGTAATGACTGTTTCCTATAAATACTGCAAACGTCTGTGCATGCTTAACCTTTTTGCTACTCATGTCTCTGATGACGAATCCGCGACGGATATCGAAACGTCAGGCGAATAAACATATTGTCCCAGCGATCGAGTCTTCTTCTCAATTGCTTCCTGGGACACGGATGTTCGCTTGTATTGTCCAAAGACTGCTTATTGTTGGGAGTCTAGCCTAACCGAATGGCAGCATAGCACTGCAGGCTGTCCTGAGACGTCGTCCCTGTGGCCGACTGCCACAATTATTCCTTTGTCACTGCGGACTGCCGCAAGGTCTTGCGTGTTCGCTGTGACTGTTCTCACGTGATGACCTTAAACCGCTAAAACCGCACACGTATGTGCGCAAATGCACGCGTGCCCACTAGTCGCAGTTCCCCAAGGGCCACTTAGTTGCGTCACACGGCAGGTGAACTTATTCCAAGGCGCCCAATCATGCCACGAGCGAACGCGCTTGACAATCACTTATAAGCCACTGTCACCTCTCAGACAGTGAGTTGCAACACATACTGGGTACGGCCAGTCCACCTTAGGCCTGGTCATCGCCCCTGCGGACAGGCATTCAGCCCTGGACAACGCCAGCGGTGCAACTGCCACCCGAGACATCAACACCAGGTTTTGTACACAGTAAACTCTCCTGCGGGTGGATTCCGTAGTTACGCCCTTTTTATTGTGTTCATCCTTGGGGATTCCAAAGGGCGTAATTAGCCGGTAATACCACACAGATGTCACCGTCACAACATTTTTAATATGCAATGCGTGTGTGCGTGGGCTTTAAAAATGACAAGTATCCAACAGCGACAGTTTTAGTCGTTTCATTTCTCCAATGCTCTCCTTCCTAGCCAGATTTGTGTGCATCTTTTTAGTTACCCCACCGACCTCACCTGCGGTGGCAGCCTCACCACCACCGTCCCAGCCGCGTGCGCCGACCAGTTCGTCGGCCGCAAACTCTGCCAAGCCGAAGGAATCTGCAGCCACCAGCGATGACGCACCTGCTGGGCCCTCCTCCTCCTCCTCCACCAATGCCAATCGAAGGCCCATTCTCTCGGGTGTAGTGGTGGCCTTCAGCGGCTACCAAAATCCCTTTCGGTCAGAATTAAGGACCCTCTGCCTGCGCCTCGGTGCAAAGTACTGTCAGGACTGGACAGACCAGTGTACTCACCTAATGTAAGTCGGGCACATGCCCCACGCCTGTGCCTATTCTATTAGTAGCTTCGTAGGTAATCTTGCCAAAAACCTCTCTGGGAGTTGTGCTGGACTAACACAGAGGTGGATGGTGGGGCACAGTATGCCTTATTGGGAATGCGCACTCACAAAATATGCCGTACGGAGGGATGGGGGTGTGGTAGCACGCCTAGGTGCAGATTCCCGCCTCACCAGCTACCTGCGCCCGATCCCGTCTCCAGTCTACCTGAATTGACCAATGACACCAAGCCAAGCGCAGAGAGTGCGTGGCTGCAGCACACGTCACCCTGCCTGTACCACCATGTTGTGGGCCACATTATTGACGTCGTCGTCGAAATCGAAGGTCTAACTGTCACGTATGCTGCTTACAGTACGAAGGTCTTCATCATACAGACGGATGCTGACCGTGCTGCGACTGTGCAAACGGTGGAACCTCCTTACGAACTTTGTACTTGATGCACTTATGGTCGTGCCTGACCTAACCACTGCGTGCCTCACAGCGCGGGGGACACAGGGCGGTGACTGACGAGTGAATTTGTTTACAGTGGGATAGACTTGCAAAGCATCTACCACACTCCCTTTTTCGTCACTTACCGTTCTTCGGTTGTAAGATTGCGCTGCGGGCGCTTTGACTGACGAAGCTTACCCAACAGTCTGCGCATGTCTCCCCGATCTGCTCCCTCAGTAATGGATGTTCAGTTCTTACCTGTGTGAGAGATTGCCCTAAAGGCCCAATTAAGAAGGGACCACTGGGGTTTTGCTCTCAGTTCTATTATTAATCCAAAATACTCTAACGAGGATTTGGTTCTTCCGTCAGTTGTAAACCTTTAAAACCACAATTTCCTCTGCTTGTATTACTACTAGAGAAGTCAAGGCAAATAGATACCTGTATCTGCAAAAAGCAATCCTTAAGAAAGACTAGGAGAAAATCACTCGGTCCTTGCCGCCATATTCTTATGCACAATAAGTAGTCAAACAGATGCTGAAAAAAAACAAAACTTGGCTTTGTTCAAGTTCCCTGTAAGCAGCTGTCTAAGCAAGCCGCCATATTTGCAGGTGTTGCCATATTATTCTCAATCAGCTGAGCATCTCAGCAGAAGGTTAAAGTTTGTATAACGTCTAATTGGGTTCGTAAAGCTTATTCTCAGCTGATACAAGGAGCGGTAGCGAGTAAGAAGTGCGGCTATTCGAAGTTCCGTAAGTCGGTAAGGTGTGATCGCAGACACAATTAATCTGGTCCTGCTTTGGCTGTTTGGCCTACATCTCTCGCATGCGATTATATAGCAACACTCCAGGCAACTGGGATCTCGGCAGTAGACTTATTGACGAACAACCCAACCCCATTTCGCAGTTGGACGGTTCCCCACGTAGATTTGGCACAGTACTGGTTGGCGACACTTACGACTCAGACAATTCTGTCAGCAAGTATTCTCGCTTCTTGTGGAGACTGAGTTGCACACTATCCATCTCGCAATGTATAACTTGTTCTAACCTGTTATGATAACTTTCTCGCGCAGTCACGCTGTGGTCAGAACGCAGTCATCTGTTTTGAATGCACACTTTCGTTTTGTGTTTCCTTTCACTGTCCAATGGTTAACGGTTTACGCCAGTTCTAAGCAATGAATCATCTACCCACGAAATAGCAAGACTGGCGGACCTGCTGGTCGAAAGAAAGCACTGCACGATTTAAAAAAAGCCTGTTGCTGTGGTTCGCAGTCATTGGGCTCGGTGAACTGTGTGATTGAACTTTCTAATGTTTTCACTTTCCAACACCTGACAACCGTCTGTTTGCGCGAAAACATTGCGTAATTTGCTATCTGATTGGCTGACTGCGCTCAAATTACGCACGAGGCTGTTAGGATGACGCAACTGACCAGCAAATCGGCGCGCACGGCGCAAACCGACTATTTTCTGTTGGCCTTTTAACGGGCCTTGATTCTGGCAAAGTTAAATTCCAGCCACCGTTTTACTTCTCCAGCCTTTATTATTAAGGGGGTTCTAACGTGACGGTGAGTCTTCTCGGAAATTCAACAGTTTACTCATGGACTCTTGAGGTATAAAAGACAACCCGTTTTCAGGCAAGGTGACAAAGTTTGTTGCCTTCGCAGTAGATGATGAGCCTATCATTCCAATTTTTTTAGCAAACAAATCCTCCATTTATCATAAATAAAATAAGGGACAGAAGCCACACAACACCCGGCAATCACAAGCAATTCGTTATGTCCAAAGACTGCAATTTTCGACATCGTGGAGAAATTTCCTTGAATATGTCGCAAAACTTAGGCAAAATTGGACTTTCTTCAAACCGGCGATAGTGTCGTGCGCTGATATTTTAATTGTTGTAGTTCAACTAAACAATGAGGAGTAAAAATGGATTTCTAATGGGCATACTGAATATATAAGAAAAGCAACATGTGAATGGAGGACAGAAAGAAAATAGCGGCTCAATTTTAAAAGCCGATCTGTGGTTGCTAGTGATAAAAATGGACTCATGATTATGATTAGCGGATACTGCAGCTGAAAGAGTAAAAACTTGGTTCATGTGTTATAGGGACGCCGGTGTCCATGCACTCTGCCTACGGCCTGGAGTCATGCGTACAGGCAAACAGCGAACGCTAACGACCGTTCACACAGCGTGAGGGACTATCGATTAGAGGGCATACGTAAGGACCACTTATACAGCGCGGTAAACTATCGATCAGCAGCAGGTCGGAACAGTGGTCGCATGCTATTGGGCCAGGCGTATTCTAGAAAACCAGAGCCTGTATTAGAGAACTTAAGGATTCTGCCGTCTCTGTGTTTTCGGAATAAAGGCTTGCTAATAAGAGCCGGTCTTGCTTTCTTCTGCCTACCAAAAGCGGACGTAGTAATATGAAAAATGGATAACGCTTGATCATCGTGAACTAGAAATTTGGAGGGCAAGTGACAGCCTACCGAGGAGATGTCATACGTCTTCGTACTTCAAGCCAAAGCTCGTGTCATCAGCAATGCTTTCCTATACTTATAATAAGCCTAAAATATGTTTATACGGTTCATATAATTACCTTTAATAAAAATCTAGAAAAATTAATCACCTTTATTAACTGTGTGCACACATTCGGCGAACAGGGAGTCGCATCACCCCTTTAGCTTGTGTATCCACCGGTGCGTCCTCTAGATGCGCTGCGCCAAAATAGAGGCCAGACAGGCGTGATTATGTTTTCTCTCCCATAGCTAATGCTAAACCTGGGAGAGACTTTGATGGCACGCGTAAGTGCAGACTCAATCATCAGCCACCCGTAGCTTTTATGGCACAACCACTCCGAAGGATCTGAGTCCGGTTTGGTGGCTCCGGCCGGCTGCGCCCGGTCCTATTGGATCTCTCTTGACACCGGGCGAAAGAAGCGAGAGTACAGTAGATGCAACGCAAATCTACCACACCGTCGCTACACCACCACGCGGGCATTGTCTGAATCGACGGTCAAACCGACACTAACCTTGAGGCGTCGGCTCGGTTTTTTCACGTACGCACACCAGCAGCTCACACACGAGATTTAACTCGCGTTGTTTTTTTGGAATTAGAGGAGAAGGACATAGCTAGGCAAACAGTATTTCCGGGAGACTGAAATGGACACTTCTGCCTTACTAGCCGTCCTCAGCCAGTCATACCCAGATTCAAATGGCGTCCTATCCGGGCCTCAAACTCGCGACCTCTTTGATCAGGGTCAAACGCACCAACCAGCTGCCACAGCTGTCAGGTCCTCTGTCGAGACCCCAAGCAGAGCGGATCCGATGAGTTCCGTTAGTAGTCAGGTGAAAGTTCATCAATGAGTGTCACTATCCTCCTGTCCTAAACTGGTGAGACAACGAGCTCGTGGCTCAATGGTTAGGGCGTTTGACTGATCAAAATTGTCGCGAGTTGGAGGCGCGGGTGGAATGCCACTTTGGTAGGACTGGCTGACGGCGGCTAATAAGCCAGAAATGGCCATTCTAGTCTTCCTTTGTTATGCCGGGTATGCTATCTGTCTATACTGCCAGCTGCTACGGCTATCAGAGCCTCTGTTAAGAACATAAGCAGAGCGGAACAGATGACTTCCGTTAGCGATCGGGCGAACGTTCATCAATGAGGACATAGGTCTTTGTAAAATGTACATGCTAACACCATTCTGCCGCAGGATTACCGAAATCAAATTTATATGGGGTAGCATAAAAACTGTTTGTGTCGCTCCCGCGTCTTCTGCTCTGCTTAATGGTCTCGGGCCTACACGATAGAGACGTTTTTTTTTGCGAAACCTGTTGACTACAAATTAGACTTGAATGAGTAATTCAAATGAGGTAGCGTGCCCTTAACCAGGTCGTCGACTACATGACGCGCGGCGGATATTGAAGCGTTCTTCAGTCAAAGCCTGTTACGCTCTTACACCAAGTCCATTCAACTATGTAACGCAAAACTTACTTGAGAGTAAGCAAAACTAACCATATTCTAGTATAGTTTTATCTTGAAGCCTTTTTGTAGACAGTCGTCTGGCCATAGCCGTACCCAGTCATGCATGTAGGCAGTATCATTGAGCGGTCCGAAAACGAGTATTTTTTAAATCTGAAAACTTGCTCATTTCATAGAAAGTACTCACTGACGGCTGACATTGTTGATCACCCATTAACGCACCGGATAGCCCACACAAAGCTGTTGGACAGGTTTCGCCTCCTCGGGGTTTCGGCCACCGTGTCTCTGTTGTGATTTGATCGTCACCTCTAAGCACTTGGAAAGGTGGTGATTCCCCTTTCATGATTGTCTCCGCTTTATTAATTCCTGCTAACTTTTTATGCCGTCCACCGATTGTGCCAGCGTATTTTCGAGGGAACTGAGAGCTCACGTTAGCTGCTGAACCCATTTACACGGGTATGTGCAATTTGGCTTCGAACTGTTGCTTATTTCTAGATAAAAACGGCCAAAAATTCTATGGTACTATTCAGTTGCTCTGTCAAATGTCTTATTTTTGAGAACTTTCTGGCAACCTCAACTGTAGTCCTTACCTTCAAAGTCCTCTTTGCTTGTTTTTTTGTGCAGCTGTGCGTTCCCTAACACGCCCAAGTTTAATTCAGTGCGTGGAAAAGGCATAATTGTCTCTCATAAGTGGATTCAAGCATGCAATACGGCTAAGAAAAAAGTGTCCTGGCGCCCTTATCGTGTTGGTCGAGCCCCCAGTCCAGTTGGCCACGTTTCCGACGACAATGAGGACGAAGAGGGCTCATTCTCCGAGTAAGCTATTATATTTTCACAAATATGTTTACTTATTAGTGTAAGTAGTATTTATTTTGCCAAACAAAATTATCTTGTACGGTATATTTAGGGTAGTAGGCAATGCCTTTGAAGACCCTACTGAAAACAGTATGCATGAAATATCCAACATAAACTATGTTAATATAAACGAGTAAGTAACATATACATGTACAAATTTGGCCGCAGGTGTGTTACCGTGGCGTGAGGTGGACTCTTGTGTGCATAATATTGCAAGATAAAATATGTTACTATAAATAGTGAGTAGCATCTACATATGTAAAGTATTATCTATAAGTTTGTGCAAGGCGCAAATTATTGCTCCTTCCTTGTGCCTATGAACGGTAAGTGTTCAGTAAGTGTCCATCCAATTTCCGTTTGAATGCATCTGTGGAGTTCGCCATTACGACCTCCTCGGGCAGTCCGTTCCACGCACCCGTGACTCGTTGTGAGAACGATTGCTTGCGGACCTCTAGATTGGATAGGGTTCCCCGCAGTTTGAAGGAATTCCCACGGAGGTTGGTTGACGTGGCGAAGGCGAAGATGTCATCAAACTTCACGGCACACTCCCGATTCCTCATGAGGTGGTACGTTTGTATGAGGTCGCCGCGGATTTGTCTATACTCAAGGGGGAAAACGTTAAGTGCTTCTAGTCTACATTCGTAAGATGAAGAATTAAGGCCCCTCACAATTTTCGTTGCCCTTCACTGAATTCTTCCCAGCACCTGGTTATCTTTTTGCATCCATGGTCGCCACACCTGAACGCCATACTCCAGATGTGAACGAATAAATGTTCCATATATTTTGCCAAATAGTTCTTTATCTATGTCGACAAAAGTCCGCTTAATGGCAAACAGAACACTGTTCGCTCTCTTGGCTGCCCTAACTAACTGTAAAGACGGCTTCAGGGATGGCACAATAGTGATACCCAGATCTTTTTGTTCATTGACGTTCGACAGGCACCTTCCATCGAGTACGTAGATGTGCGAGTTATCCGTCGCGCTCACTTTTTTCGTCTTGAGCCGCAATGTGACACACTTAAACCGCATTAACCATTTTTCGGACCATTCACCTTGTTCATCATAAGCGTTTCTGGTGGGTTGCCATATCTTAATATTATCTGCAAACAAGACTCCATTGCTGACCAGTCTATGCCTACAGTCGTTGACATAGATTGGGAAAAATAATGGCCCAAGGACGTAGCCCTGAGGCACTCCACTCGCAACTGGCACTGAAGAGGATTTTGCGTTTCCGACGCACATGGACTGTGATCGGCCTATGAGAAAATTTCCTACCCAATTTAGTGAATAACCCCTTATCCCAGATTCGCCAACCTTTTAGAGTAGCCGTTGGTGAGGTACACTATCGAAGGCTTTTTTAAAGTCTATCTAAACGACATCTGCGGTAGTATTTTCGTCTAATGACCTGGAACACTGCTTCATAGAATAAAGCATATTAGTCAGGCAGGAGTGGTTTCCTCGAAACCCGTGTTGGGCACTGTCAATGAAATTTTTTTCCTTCGAGGAACTTCATGGTGGCCTTTTTGATAATCCTTTCCATAACTATACAACAGTTGCAAGTTAGGCTCACTTGTCGACAGTTATTCGCGCTGGTTATGGCTCCACCCTTGTGAATAGGATGTATGTTCGCAATTTTCCAATCGGATGGGAGGAGGCCTCGATCAAAGGACAACTGAAAAATGTGCGTAAGCGGTCTGGAAAGTTCCGAAGCCAGCTCTTGCAGTACCTTTGCTGGTATTTTGTCTGGACCCGGAGACTTAGCTTCATTAAGTGCAAGAAGTTAATTCCTCACATCTTCTGCGAAACGGAGGTCCTCCGGGATTCTGCCATTCCTCTCAGCATTGAAGTCTGGCAGATTAAAAATGCAGTTCCTCAGCGAAAACAGGTGCAAAAACTCGCTAAGGTGTTCTGCCTTTTCGAGATTGTCTATAATTTCCTCATTATTTTCACCTTTTGGTACTGCAACTGTGTCTTTGATTTTTAGCCTGCTGTTGATGTAACTGTAGAGCACCTTTGGCTTAGTTACGGCCCGCTCTATAATTTGAGCTTCATAGTCTTTCCGCGCTTTTCGAATGTTCAATCTAACTTCGTTTCGCTTTTGGCGGAATTCTTCGTAGTGTGAAGGTTGGCGTGTTGATGCGTGCCTACTCCAGAGTTTGTTCTTCCGATTTATTTCACTCTTCAGATCTCGCGTTAAGCAGATAGACCTGCTCATCTTTTGTACTTTTTTCAGCGGACAGTTTCGATGCATAACTTCACTTACAAGATCCCTGGCAATGTTCCAGTCGGCATCCGGACTACTGTTTAGGAGGTCATCCCAATTTGTTGCTGCTAGTTCACTTCTCATTGCGGTGTAATTTCCACGCCAGTAGTCTAACCAAACCTCCGTATTTCTCGGTTGATTGATGTTTGAAGCCGTGTGCCTCTTGACTTGACTTACAGGGCTCGACTCCCGGGTCTTCTACATTTTCGTGGATTTCCGACTGTTCGACTAGGACGAGTTCCACTACTGGTTCTGCTGTAGTTTGCTTATGGAGGATAGAAACCTCCTCTTTTTTCTTTGTCTTGGCCTTTTCTCGGCTTTCAGTCGTCTCCGACATGGAGCCATGCGTTAGAATATGCAAAACTGACTTCAGTTCCGCTAATTCCGTTTTGAGGCATACCATATCCTTCTGCATGATGGAAAACGTTTTGGAAAGTTCCATGTCTGATATGCCATTTCGGTCTTCGTACTTTGTGTCTATTGAGCTCCGAGGACTTCTAGGCCTTTTAGCAGGGCACGATTTCGTTGCACCAACCATGTGGTTTCTAGCCTCGAAATTGCGATTTGGGCTTATATCCTGAATTAAATCAGTGAAAACCGTGCGCCCTCGTGGGCTAATGGTAACGACCGATGCCCGCGAACCACGGGTTTCGGGTTCGAATCCCAATCGCGGCAGACTCTTTACTTGTTGCGCTGTACGTTTATTTTTGTTTCCCATCATAGATCGAAGTGAAGTTAAACGGTATTAAAGCTCTATGCAATATGGATAAAGCGATTAACTGTTTGGAAAGGATATTGGAACGACTCAGCCGTTTGTAGATAGCTGGAATCCCTGAGAATTGTTGACGGAAGGCGGTCACGGAGATGTTGCTCGTTTTGACTAGTGCCTGCCGTGGCTTCTGAGACTGGGGATGTTGTGAAAACGAATCCAATAGCTAACAACGAGTGTCCGCCAGAGTGCTAGTTACTGCCGAAGCTCAGGTGGTCCGAAATCCCGAAAATAATATTTCTCACGGAGGACCAGAAATTTGAATCGCAATATGTTTAGTGTACACTGAGCCTTTGCGCTTGCGTTCCAGAACGGTATTTTGGTCATTTGGCTATTTTATATGTTTTATGCCCTTATAACTTACTTATATACAGGAGCAGCACTATTATACAGTATAAAGCCTTTACATTCTGTCAGATATTTGGTGAGATTCGTTAGTTTTTATATAATAAGCACAAACTTACTTGTAGTGCGTCACTGTTAAGTTTTCTTTAGCACGCGTTACAGTTTTAAACACACTTAAATGTACAGAGGTACACTCCTTTTACTTTCTTACTCACTTGTACTGGAAGTATTATACCATCCGAGATAAGTGAACCCGCAACAGTTAGAACGCTATATAGCAAGGGATTATTCTGTTGTACACGCGTGTGGTATTCTTGTACTTGTATTAGCTCAATTTTCTGCCATTTTCATGATACTCTCAAAGTGCGGGTCTGCACTATTAGATCATATTCAGTACAGAATAATCGTTTCAGACCCTAGTCGGTTGTATTTTCATTCACTTGTTACTGCTGTTGCTCCAAAGTCGTAACTGAATTATGTGACAGCAATAAGAAGAGGAATTTGTGGTGTTGTCGCAAACATTTGCGCAGGCAATGATTGTGAACCAGACTGTTTCTCTCCTCGACCCCTTCTTATGTCCTAACTTAGCCCTGAAACGCACCTAAATTCGTCTTCGTGTCGTTTATGGTCCAAGTTAGTTACTGTTGTACCTAAGGCACGTACATTTTTGCACACTTTCCAGCTAAGAGAATTATACTGACTAGTTTTTTGTCGAGCTACCTTCTAGCAGGAATGTTGCATGACTTTGAGGCAGTGGGCGTCGAACGAGGAAGCCGGACAGCATTGTTGACTGTCCACCACCCTCTTCTGAAATCTCCTCATGGTTCTGGTCAAAATATCAATTTGTTTGCAGCTCATAAACTTCCATTTCGATTGAATCGCGTGGCTAATTTCTAATTTCTTATTTGCTTCCACTTCGACCAATAAGCCCTTGTGCTGGTCGAAGCAAGGCGACGAGTTCTAGAAGGTATTTTCAAAGACAATGCGACTACGAGGACAAGACATTTATTCGTTTGATGTTTCCGACTCTTTCCTCGTCAGAGAATCTCACAGTTGATTAACGCACTTGGGCCACATTATTTGTAGGATGCAGTCGTTATTCCATCATATACTGATGTGTTAGAGTGGAAATCTGAGGCGTCAGACGACTATATTTCTTGCTTCGTCATCTGAGCCCCGTGCGTGTTTGGGCTTTTCAACAAAACCTTACTTTGAGAGACCCTTCTAGTCTTTCCTTTGCCGCGAATGTCGCCTGGCACCGTAAGTGTATTTCGATTTTCTTGAACTTGGTGTCTTTGTTTTCGCCAGCTTATCGTTCTGTCAACCTTCGTCGATATGGCATTATTGTGAAGATGAATGCTCCTGGCATTCTATAGTTTTTACAATGCACCCTTTTGTCCTCATATTTATTAAAAACTTGTTCCTTTTTGCCCCTTCTCTCTCCTCCCCCCTCCGAAAACATTTTGCTCGCGTTGCGGATGTGCTGAAACAGAGGTTAGTTCTTATTCTTCTGTATGGCTTGGCTGACTACTTAACTACCCATCAACAAGTATGGCCCTTATTTGCTTCGGATTTCCTGCTAAAAACCCCTTTTATTCGGACTCTAGGCTCAATGATTGCTGACGATGAGGAAGATGACTGGAAACCAGGGAATTCTGACGTTGGAGAAGACGATGATGAATCTGAATCAATGGATTCGGATGCCTCCGCTGAGGCTGAGGAAGATGAAGACGCGGATGATGCTGATGACGATGATGATTACACTGGTTCTGCCAGACGCCAAAAAGCAACTTCATCGACGAAAAAGGCTCCAAGTAGGAGAAAGCGGAGGGCTGCCGGCTCCCCCGACCATATCCGTAAGTTGATATCCGTCCTATTACATCTTCACTTTTTTCCTGCATTTGATAAATGCTGATTTCCAGTCCAAATAGTATGACCAATCATAATTAAATAGTTTGAGATATTCTTTCGGCATAACGAAATCCTTTTCGGATTTATTGAAACGGTAAATGTATCTGTCTGCAGAGCCTAAAAAGCAACAATGCTTAACTCTTTCTTCTGAAGGCGTCAACCGCAATTTTCGAGAGTAGTCGCTTGGTCCGCGATCCCTCGTGATGTCAAATAAAACAGCTACTGAAAACATTTCGGTAAAACATTTGTACGTGAGGAACCGTAAATTAAAAAGTAAATCCGCTCCAAGCTTAACACTTTCTTGCTAATGACTGTTGGATTTAGGTATTCCCCCGACTATTGAGGAATTATGCGGTTCATAGTGAAATGTATCTGACATTTATGTCATCTAAACTTATATAGTTATACCGTATTACTGCCTCAAACTGCGTATGTCATATTCATGCTCGCAACGTTTGCGTAGACAAGAAGTCCCAAGTTTAAATCAAAATGCTTTTCTTATTCTGGTGGACACTGAGTCCATTATGACCTTCATTTTTTGACTAATATAATCTCAGGTATTTCAATGAACGAACTGGTCATAGAGAAGGAAGTATATCATCCACAACTTTCGAATTCATCACTGAAAAAAGAACAACTTTTGACGTTATCATCCTGTTAAATGTATTGACTGACCAGCTGTCTATAGTAAGATTATTTCAGCATGTGAGGTTATTCCCCAACCGCACCTTCAGTTTGGGACGCCACATTATAATTGTGTCAGCGACTTTAACACTTGATATGGAAGGGCTTTTTTCAACCCACCTTTCAAAATCTTCTGTCCGAAGTTTTGGACATACTAACTTGAAGTTATAATGATGGCTTTAAGGCCTGTGTTGTTTCTACATGTGAGCATTTATCGTGCTACATATTAGCAGGTGTCAATTTCAGTATCAGTATCATTTCTTTGAATGAAGGATAGTCGAACGTCTGTGAGCCCCCTATCGGTTACAAGATGCTATGAAATATATGGATACAAAAAGGGCATTTCTTTACTACCTTAAATACACTGAACCAGTACGTCAACTATATGCTTGTTGGCCAAAACAGAGCAGTCGTTGGTTAGTCGTGACACTAACAAAACATGGCTACTTGCTTATCACGAGTAGTAAAATGCGTATCTGTAATGTCTGTGTATGTCTGTCCGTTGGATTAGCAGATGAATGAGGTGTTTGGCGCATGTCTAGTTTGCTCTTCAATGCATTAACCCAGATGGAGACGGCTACCTCCTTCAGAAGAGCGTCAATCCTTGCTTTGGCTGGGTGTAGTTTACGGGGAAAAGCGCGCACCGAGGGCGTAAAAAATAATCGGGGACGAAGCAACAAACCAGGCCATTCATAATACTGAAGACTAGTATGAGATCCCCTCGTAGATGCCTGTAGGAAAGGTTAAATAGTTGAGGGTTAATAGTTTACTTTCATAGAGCAGTGTTCACAGGCCGTTGACAATTTTTTGTCGTTCACCCTTGGATCTTCTCCAAGACGGTGTAGTCTTTGAAAGCCCAAGGTCTCCATACCTCTATAGCGATTTCTAGGTCCGAAAAAAGTAAGCTTCCACATATTTTTGAAAAAACTGTCATTTTTAGGATTGACTCTCGAAAAAAATGGACCAAGTGCTTAGGCAGATGATATCAAATTGGTATACAGCTTTGGAAGTGAAATATCCTCGTCAATCTGATGAGTGCAAATCGCATGTTGCGTGTACATGTGCTTCTACGTTTTTGGATTTAAACAAGGGGACCATGCAGACATGACACATGCGTTTTAGTGAGCTTTCAGTACCCACGTGGACTTAGGAAAATTTGTAGGGAGAAACCGGCAGTGCCACCAATGCCACCAATCTTCCTCTTTTGGGCCGTCCATCTGGAGACCGCATACGCCGTCAGTCTTTTTGTCCACTGAGCTTGCTGTTTTTCTATTCCGACGTTTGCATCTCCCGACTTATGTTAACTATGTCAAACCCGTACGGGAACAGGGGCATGCCCGAACATGACCCACGTGAGGACGAGGAGGAATGTGATTGTCACGCCAATCTTCCCTCCCTCCCACCCACCCACGGTCGATAAGCTATCTCGCAGAGAGACATATCTGCTGAGTCATGTCAAAAACACATGATATGCCCACCGTGCAAGTGGTTTGGCTGCCTGTCTGTGTTTTAGTCACCCCCTGCCCACTTATGTTGAGCCCTGGGTCTGTGTGTTTGCGGCAGCGGCGGCTGTGGGGCAATTTGGCGCCCTGTGTTGCGTGCACTGCTTGTTTTATCTTATCAATTGCATTAAAGATTTGTCATCTAACCCCCCCCCCCCAATTCCCACTCTTATGTGCCGCTGCGGGATACGTCTCGCTTTATGCAGTAAACGCCAGTTCTCTATACTCATATGGGGCAGATATGCGTACACCGATCTGTCAGAGGACCCACTCGTCCGTCCATGTTGCCATTAGAGCTCTCTCTCTCTCGAGTCTCCACCGCGAGGTGGCTAAGATATAGGCAGAAGTACATTACCAGCAAAGACATAGGACACTAGAAAGTCCTCTTCTGCCTTATTGGGCGTCATCAGCTAGTGATAACCAACCCCAGTGTCGCCGCTGAAATTGCTGCCACACCGAGAATTTAAACTCGCGATCTCTCTGGTCAGGTTGAACGTCCTAACAGTTGAGATACTCATATGTGTGTGTGTGTCTTCGGCCATCGGTTTCTATTAAGTCCACCGTGTGCACCATCAGGTGCAACACAACACAACAACACCTGACTTCAACATTCGTGATGAAAAACCTCGTCTGACAGAAAGTTGCTGTCCTCTGTAACTTGACCCTGCCTTTTTTACACAACCCAGTTAGTTAACTGCAGGCTTGCCGTCAGTTGGTTTCAATCAAACAGACTACTTTTGCGCCGTGATGTACCGAACTGCATGTAACAGGAATCAGCTTCTACAAATGTGCCTTGGCCGCATTTGAACAGGAAAAACTGAAAGGTAGGACTGTCGCATCAGAAGGCGTCATTATTGACAATGACAATAACTCAACGTTCCATTATTCGAGCAGTACCCTCAGTCTTGCTGTTGTATGTCAGTCGCGAATTCCCCGTCATCTATTAGTCTCCTCAGAATTTCCTCTTCATATTCTGTCGCCCGTTTAAATCACTCGGATGAGGATTCGATTCTGGCTTCGTAGGGCGCATAGTCGGCATCCTACTTTTCAAGGTTGCTCCCAGTCGACGTTAAGTGCGTTCCATCCTCTCCCCATACCACCTCCGGATGCATGCGCATTAGAGAAAATGCGTGAATTTTAGGCCACACGATACCGTTTGACAATTGTTAGTAGACTTCATGTAACAAAGCCATCCTGCTAGCTTAACCTTCACTAGTTTCGCTGCAAGTTTTCCCTTATATACGAAAGTTTTGCATCAGAGTCTTTTGCATGTCCAGGTTAAGACACACAGTTCTCTGTCCATGATGTGGCTCGAACCATTTTTCGGACACGAGTGATCTTTCACGCCTGACCTGACAGGTAAACCCCCTGTGAATCCTGTCTGTCCGCAATTTGGAACTGACAGACAAAGAAAGAAGAGATTGTTCGCGAAAGAAATGAATAAAAAAAACCCTAGAAGTTTATAGTCAGAAATCGGGCAGGAGTCCCACCTCAGAGACAGTCAGAAAGCAGTTGCGAAATTCGTTACTTGACAGCGTCTCTTAAGGTGTCGTACGTCCATGCCCGTGTCCTCCCGAACAATTCAACAACGACAGCACAACACGTGATGGGTGGGAGGCAGGCCGTTGTACCAGTTTAGGGAGTTGTCCTTGAAATTGTCCGAGTCGCGCAGCAAGTCTGCTCATCTCCCGGACGTTCGCGCAGAAACTGATGGTAGGCAGGCAAGTAGCCCTTGTTGGATCCGGAACCCCGCCGGGTGGGCCTCAATCCCGGCGGCGGCGAGGAGGAGGAGGAGGAGCAGCATGGTCAGGAGTGGCTGCTCTGTCATAAAAAACAGATTGAGAGGAGAAGAGATAGATTCACCGCAGGAAGGTTTGGTGTAGCAGACCTTGGCCGCCCTGAGGGCGGGTGGAAACGCGGTCGAAGACGCGTCTGCTGTGGTTCCCAGAAACTGGTGGTACGGAGGCGTGGTCCGCTCTTCCTTTTCGCTGGTGAGAGCCTGCTGTCACGTCAAGACTTCGGTTTTACGAGCAAATAACTTCAAAGTGATAGCGGCCATCACTGATGGTCCCTTGCGTACTGGTCAACAGTGCACCGTTTGAGAAGAAGAAGAAGAAGAAGAAGAAGAAGAAGAAGAAGAAGAAGAAGAGGAAGAAGAAGAGAAGAAGAAGAAGAAGAAGAAGAAGAGAAGAAGAAGAAGAATAAGAAGAAGAAGAAGAAGAAGAAGAAGAAGAAGAAGAAGAAGAAGGAGAAGAAGAAGAAGAAGAAGAAGAAGAAGAAGGGGGAGAAGAAGAAGAAGACTCGATCGCTTTCATTTCTTCTTCAACGTACATTTACCCATTTCGACGAATTTCTACAAAGTTTTGGGTTCTTTTATCTACTTGTCCTCTGCAAAAAAGTCACTAATAGGGTTGAGTACATTTGGGTTCAGGTAGTATTAATCAGTATGTTTGGATTGAATGCCAGAGGCCCTTAAAAACTGCATCGAAGTGACACGAGTATGCATAACAAGTTGTGAAGTTTCACACATTCTTACAGGTCGCATAAGCATGGAAAATACATAAAAATGACAATTAAATGTAAATGGTAAAAAGATGGGGCGTTTGCGAACTAGCAGCGCATTTTCAATCTGAAATTTTCACCTATTTCAACTTTAATGTAAAAAACGGTCCATTAAGATCAGTTGTAGAACTTAAGACATCTTTGTCGGGATCTTATCTTATAAGCAGACTTCACCGTCAGAAATGTCCGAAAAGATGTCGACAGTGCTTTAAAGTTTTTCTTCAGAAGTTTTATCCTTGCTTTTCCAATGTGAGATCGTAGACTGCGCAAGTTCTTCGTGCCCGCTAGTCAGATGGGAGCTAAAATAAGCAGTGGTTTATATGCCCGTTTATATGTGTTCCTTTCTTTTGTTGTCCACCTTTACCACCTGACAATCTTCATTTCTTGCCTCCGAATCTCCAAATCATTCCTCTCAACCTTCCCAGCCACCTACGCATCCAATTGTTTCGTTTAATTTAAAGCTAACGAAGCTTGTAGTATGTGCTGTTTTTTTGTTCTACTCGCTTTTAAGCTATTTGTCGCTGCCGTCGTCGTAGCTACTGACCACATGCTCCTCAGTCATGTGCTTGTTCTTTTTTAAACAATAAAAATTTAGGTAAACGACCTGCAAAGACATCCGCGGCGGCAACAGCAGGTGGCGATGATGGGTCGAAGGATTGGGAACCGGTTCGTCGTAAGAAGGCTGCTGGTATGCAAGTGACTTTTATGCCTCCTAACCCCATGCGTGCGTACTTTTGATGTAATTTTTCATTCAAAACATTTGCATGAACCCTGCACTTTCTCCCTTGGAAGTCTTAACATACACACGGAACTAGTTTATGCGATAACCCTATTCATCGAGTCAAACTGCCTTCAGTTAAAATTACGGATTGATGGTGAAGGAACATGCGTCAACAGAACAAACGGCCAGGGTCCACTGCGCGCTCCCTTCCAACTTCCATCAAAATTCATTTGAAAGGGGCGGTCAAAAATATCCCTGCGATTTCGCCTATGCAGAGGCAATCCTATAAATGAAGCTGCTATGTTTGAGGTGTCGTGTCTGTCAAATACACCTACACCTACAGTAGATGCTGACTAATATCTGAAAGTTTTAACCATAATTGGGGCATACTTTTTTCACCCAGAAAGGATTTCTAAAGGTGGCTTTGTTATACTGAGAAAGAAAGAAAGACGCCAACTCCCAGGTTGCAGCTCACTCGACGGGAACCGGCCATATTTTCAAGTTTTACGAAGCCAAAATCCTCGCAAGAGGTGACAACCGCGTGAGCGGTGAGCTCCTCCAGTCATGGTTCTCAGGCCCCCAGTCCATCAACAAGCGCAACGATTTGGCGTTCCCATACGGTGTAGTGAGACATTTCGCGAGCAACCGAATCAGTCACGTGGGAAGGACAGGGCGCAGCATCAACTCCGACGACAGCTTGCATAATTGCCCTGCAATTATCAAGCCCGCATCCGACGCTAACGAGCAAACTGTGGCAATTAGTGAGTCGAACGCGAAGTGTCAAGCTAGTACCGCATCAATTAAGACCCAAGCTGTGGCTACAGAAGTGAGCAATTATCACACACATGCGGATGACCACTATGAACTATCAATATCGTGCAGCCTGTGCATGTCTCCACCCTATCTGCGCATGACCGTGACTGTATTATCATCACCTATGGTTAAGGATTCCCGAGGGAATCCGAAACGTCAGGAAAATAAAGTCCTTGTTCCAGTGATCGCATCTTCTTCTTCTGACCTGCTGCCTGGAACTCGTATATTCTCCTCTATTGGTAATGCTGATTATTTTGCAGCATAATTCCAAGACATTTTAGTCACGACGGAATGCCGGTTTTTGAATGCTCTTCATTATGACCGCCTGAAAAAGCTGCGTTCTTTAAAAAATCGACAGCTTGAATAGTATGAATTATTCATCTTGATACTTGATGCCACTGCGAAGTCAATGATATCTTGTAGAAGTATTTTTTTCTTATGCTCATTTGGTGGCGACTTGCATGTTATTCGAATTTATGCTTCCGAAACGTATATCTTCTCCTTTTAATTTTTTTCGAATCCCCGAGTTATGCTCAAGCTGATCTGCAGTTGCGCTTACGCATGCAGTTTCCAAACTGCATGCTTTATGTACATATATTCCATTTAATGAAAATCATATGGTTTTCTACCCTATTAAGAAGAAGTCCTATGGGACTAATAACATTTTTGTTACGACCTGCGCCTGATAGTAGCACGAACGGTACCCAAAGCGATAGGCGGGAAGCCAATCGACCAGAGAGAGAGAGAGAGAGCGTGCATTCACACAAAGCACTTTAGCACAAGTCGTTCAAACACAAAGGTTAAGTTTCCCAATACAAGCGAACATACGTGTCCCAGGAAGCAATTGAGAAGAAGAAAACCCGATCGCTGGGACAATATGTTTATTCGCCTGACCTTTCGACATCCGTCGTGGATTCGTCACCAGAGACATGAGTAGCATGTGCAAGCTTAACCTGTTTCTGCTACTCATGTCTCTGATGACGAATCCGCGACGGATATCGAAACGTCAGGCGAATAAACATATTGTCCCAGCGATCGAGTCTTCATCTTCACAAAGGTTAAGTGTATTTAAGAGGGAACGCGAGAGACATAGCCGAGATAATGAACCAATACGCTATGAGGAAGCATCGATAGTCACGGCGCGCTCTTATGACAGCGGCGTAAGATGCACTTGCGGGCCTTTCTGTAGATGAGTAATCATGGGAATGAGCACATTCCCAACAATTTTATTCTGAATGTGGATCACGTTGTATACTTCTTAACCAGCATTTATAGACAAACAGATACAACGTTCTGCAGATGGGCATTTAATTATCTAAAATATCTCATAAGTGCGGACCTTTTCTAAAACGAAAGAGGTAAGAGTTCGATTCACGTAATTGTGAAAAATTCGAGGCCTCGAACCCACACAACAGGGAAGACTTTTGCGCAGCCAACATTTTACCATCGAGCGAGGCCGCGAATTTTTCACAATTTGGCCAACTGAATTGAGCAAATCAGCCAACCCTCCTTACAGTTTCGTGAGTCCAGTAGTCATTCTGGTGGATTCTAGGTGATTGCTTAGGAAATCCTGCTTGGGCAGTCAGATTGCTGTATTCTATCCAAGCAGTAAGTTTGGCGGGTAAAATCGATCCAAGTGTGATTAAATTCACGGTGCAACGTGCGCCTCGTAGCTCAATAGTAGAACATTGGCTGCAGAAAAGCCTTCTCTCCTGTGTGGGTTCGACTCCCATCGAGGCCGCCAATTTTGCACAATTGGGTCAACTAATATATTATATTTTCGCTTCTGTGCACCCCGGATAACCCCCTTTTACCGCCGGTACCTTAATGCAAGGTTCGGGGGTTTGGTTTCCCATCATAGAATAGAATAATAGGATTTTACCCGAAATAAATTTGAGGGCTGAAGAAGACGTATTCACATTTGCTGAAAATTATGTTGGAATATGGAAGGGCATCGCAAATCAATGTGAAAATTTCATACACTTTGAGTAGCGTTTTTTACTGAGTGTGGCTTCTTCAAGCGACCCGCAAGAAGCTCATCCATGAGCCGGCATGCTGTTTTTGCTAACATTTCATGAGATAAACCCAGTTACTGAAGATTGGTCAAATTTTAATGTCCACTTTTTCTCGGTGAAATGGACTGAATTACTCCAATCCTAAGCATCAGGTAGACAGGAGACCCTACCTACTACTCCTCCTCCATATGTGCGACTTTTTGTCTGATAATCTTACACGTTAATGCTTGTGATGGTGGCAACTGGAGCCTAGGCGCAACGCCGTGCAGGAACAAAACAAGTTTAAGACTTGAGTTGTGATAAACGACACAAATAAACAGTCCACAAGAGTACAGGTTTCGTTTAGCCGGGTTTCACAGCTGCTGCATTGAATACTCGTTCCATGGTATCAATCACTCGTTTCACATGCCACACAGACCTGAGTTAGTCATCGTGGTTTGTTTGCTGTGTGGTACGGCTCCGTGGACCGAGTAATTGGTTGTGCTCGGACACGGATGTGTGATGCCTGTCTTTCTGTAACACGGGAATGCTGGTGCTGGGAGCTTTTGGGAGAGCAAACGTAATGTTCTTAAGGAAAGAATCGTATTTGCACTGCATAAAAATCATATTTAAGGTAGGAGATAAGGGGCACACCTATCTGTGTCCAATCTTAGTTGTGATGCGTTTAGTCCTCTGACAATTGTACCTAATATGTTCTTTGCAGGTTGCAGCAGATGGGGCAATGTTTGTGGTCCGACTCAGCGAACAAAATCTCATCACTCCCAACTCTCCTGTCTATGTGTGTGTGGGGGGTCGCCTTTTTATTTCTGACTGATCCAGTTTCAAGCCTTGTGATTTTAGTCTAACTGTTATTCCTGAATTCTCTATCTTTCTTACCATCGGAGGACTGGGATCAACTCCCCCTGCAAACGGTGGATCCACACAAACCCGACCGACGCGGGCTGATGAGGATGAAGACACCGACGAGGAGATTCACCGGTAGGCTGTTGCAATCTCTTTCCCACAAACACGCTCGAGTCGATGGTGTTCATTAATTAGAAGCCGCGCATATGGGGTCAGAGACACGGTACCACCCTGTACAACTCGTTTCCCTTTGTTCTCCTCGTGTCGCCGCGTGCATGCGTATGTGTGTGTGCTAATTCTCGCATCATTCCACGCCCTGCCTATCGGAACATGAAAGTGGCGAGCCATTACGGTAACTGCAGAGGGGGGGAGGGCAAACGATAAATCCATTTCCCGACCTGCTGTGATCACTAATCACTACTGTCGGATCAGACTGGCTCTAGCTATCTCATCTGCTTCTCTGCCTTGTTATTCCTCCCTGTTCGGTTTGGACGAGTGCCAAAATAGGGCCTGCTGAGGTGGTCCTGGATTACCCAGGCAATTGGGTTGCTTTGTTTTTATCTAGTATTCGAGCTTTATTTCTGCCTGTCTTTGTTCGCACTCCTGCAATTTGTTCAGTTTACTCTAGCGGCATGCTGTCCCCCCTAAGTGTCCACATGTTTTGTCTTCAAAACAAAGAAAAGGGAGACTGTTATAGCCATTTGCAGCATGTTTGCCGTTCTCGACCAACCTCCCTCGGACCGGGGTTCAGCAGACCTTTCAGAAGAATGGTCGAGCAGTTTAGTCGCGGGCTCCCGTCTGCGTTTGAGGTCACGCAGAGAGGGTGACGCTAGCCGTTATATTTTCACCACGATGCGAAATGTGGGCCTTCATTCTTATCTTGTTCTTCTTCTTCTCCTCTTCTTCTTCTCCCTCCTCCTCCTCTTCTTTTTCTTCCCCTTTTCTTCTTCTTCTTCTTACCCCTCCTCCTCCTCTTCTTCCTCTTCTTCTTCCACCATTGAAAAATGGTCTCAGTAGACGTTTATTGGGTGAATTTGTTTGTTTTTTTAACGAACTTACGCGTATCTCCTTCACTCTCCCTTCACATACCGTCTGTGATCCCATGGAACTGGGTATGAATGCAGTGGTCGATGAGTTCGCACATCTGCTGGTCCCGACCTCCACGCCAGCTTATCTCCAATCCGGATGGGTTTTTATATCACATATTGATGTCATAGCGGTCACGTTGAGAAGGCGTCAATGCAGACTGACTCTCAGCGCCCCTCTATATCCCCAATGCTTAACGGGGATTTATGCTTTTACTTTCAAGAAGCTCTTCTTTATAAAACTGACGTGACAGTCCACCACGTCACCGATGCTAGATGCGCCAGAGACCATCGGGACGACCGTACTTCCCCACCATACTCTCTTTTGCCAGCCTCTGGCTCTTGCTTGCAACTTTTAGGCATGTTGCCGACTATAACAGCTGTCTATATATCATGTAATTTGACTTAAGCTTTTTTATGCTTTTTCCTCTTGGCTTGTTCTGATTCGGACTTGCATAGACCAGTCTGCTGTCTGACCGACCCATTACTTCATTTTCATTTTCCGTTTAGGATGACCGTGTCCGTAGCTTATTTTATTCTGCCCCCACAACGGGCCCTACAGTAAATGCACTGGACCAGCACAGAGCCAGATTAGGGTACGGCGCACTGCGCACTCATAAAAACTCCCCTACATGTGGGGCTTATTGACACCCCTAGGAGCAGACTCACGCTGCGCCAGCCACCTGCGTACAATTCCCGCACCAGGTGATTGACCCATTCATCTGGTGTCTATAAGAGGAGACGGAGAAAGAGTGGCCAGTCCGGATGACTGCACCCCCACGGCATTTAAAACAGATCTTTCGTTATAAACAATCTGATGCGCTTTTAAGCTCCCCTGGTCTGCTGAAAGCCGTGGTCTGGACGAATGCCAACTTAATCGATGATATGGCTGGCCCTCTCAAAAATCAGGCTGGAGTAACTCTTTAACGTGCCCTCTGTCGCACTTCCAGTCACCTGGGCGTGAGTGTGTTAGATGCTGTGCAAGTCTCCTACAACTTTGCAGTAATTTACGTGCCGGCCACCGTCCTTGCGCTTGCTCTTTTGCGGATCATGTAATCCGCAAGGGTAGAGCTGTGGTGCTTCAATTTCAATGCTTATTTGATTAAGCCACCATTGGGTTTAGTCGACGAAGACCTTTGTGCAGCTATTTTTCGCCCTTGCCTAAAGCGTATAAGTGCTTCGCTTTTAAGTGCCGGACTAATTTCTGCATGATTTGGACACATCAATTTCGTCGCGGCAAATCATCATCATCATCTTGCCGGGTTCAGTCTTCTGACCTTACAGTCATAGTGTGACTCCGAAGGAGGACAGCCTTTTTACTTTGCAAATGTGTCAAGCTTATATCTACACTTGTACTTTAGGGATCATTCTGTGTCCGGTACTAAAGTCTGTAACCGCATTTGCCTCAGGTAAACTGAAACCAAAGGGATGAGTGACACAGCAGCCAACGCCGCCCGAATCGCCGTATGACTGCCTAAGCTGTCTTTGAAACGGAATGATAGCCAAATATCGGGTGGATAATTTGAATTCACTGCATTAACCCACTCCCCAGTATTGGGCGAGACTCTTAGAAGAGGGAACGATGCATATGTCATGCCACATTGTGCCTTTTCCGACTCCCCTAACTTCTGCCTAAACTCATGGCCAAAATGGTGTGGCGCTCTCTAACGGAACCTTTCAGTCTCTTTGCCTTAGGCTCGTAGCTTTCAGATTTGCCCCAGTAACTCATCCGCGGTCTTAAAAACCTACTAGTTCTTTCCTCATAAAGATTAAATAACAGTGTGCTTGTTCAATGGTACTTGACTCGCAGTCCTTTTCTTTGTCCATCCTTAGACGCCTCGGTGGCCAGGACAGCCCCAGCCCGACCCCTCTTCCCGATCTGCCCGACTTCTTTGCAGATAAATCCTTCTTCATCTTCTCAAAGGGCATGCCAGAAAAAGAGGAGTCAATTTTGCGTCGATTGATTATCGCCTTCGCTGGGTATGAGCTACCTGATATTTTCTACATGTTCGCTGTAGCTGTTTTTTCCAAGAAATTAGCTCACTTCTCCTGCACGCCTTTTTAAACATCTTTTGAGCATTGTTCCCTCATCAGTTATAGGGGACACCAGCACCAGCGCCTATACAGTAATAACCCGAGCTCCCCGCGAATGTCCAAAATGCGCAAATTGTTGTCGGACTAATAGAAGAAGCCTCAAACTAAGTACACCCCCAAAACACCTCAAGCTCACTTCAAAATGTGTGTTATAGTTTGTACAAGTAAAAGTAGGCATGTGCAGTACTTTGGCGCACGAAATAGACGTATTTCGTCTCGGACCCCACTATATATTTAGCGAAGGCCTACACAGTTTCACTGTAAATATTGCTGAATTTACGGTAAAATATTGCCATCCAGTAATGATCCGTTTAATTTAATAATCTCAACAATTATTCTGGCTTAGGTAATTTGGATGCAGTAGCTTCCGTTGTAGTCCCTTTAAACGTGCATACTAATACAAATGGTATCTATGCTTGTGCTTGATAGTAAAATTATAAGCATGCTATTAGCAAATGCAGTATAAGTAGACACAGTAAGCAGAAATTTATTTTCACAATGTTCGAAGTTATATGCAGGTAGTAGTCGCGATCAGATCATGTTGGAATTAGAAACAAGGGAAATAGCCTATGATTTTTGTTTATATTTGATAGTACGACGATAATATATGATAATAATGCATGCAGTATTATTGCATACAGGAATATATCATTTTTATAAAGTTTTCTTTGTTTATTATTATTAAATTAACCGTAATAGTGATCAATACAACTTAACAGTCGTGAAAAAATTAACAAATACATTCACTACGCCCGCGCAATTTAAGTCTGAGGTTACGAGGAAAATAGGCGCATTCTCGAATACCGAAGGTCCAAGAATAGCTTTCGTATCCTGACGGACTATGTTTAGCCAGCTTTTTAGCTGACCGCCTCTTTGACATCTCCCATTGGGCAATGGTGTCAGATCGAGGGCAGTAACACTGATCTCGTCGTGAAGCGGACGTCGGAGAACGTGCTCAGACCAGTTTACCCACTTGTATGCTTGCGAGGAATTCCTGCCCCCTCTCCCACCGTAATCTGCATCGAAATAGTTTTCTTAAAACAGGGTTCTCCTCGTCGATAACGCCGAAAACGGTGCCAAGACGCAGAAGGCGGAAGTCTTTTTGAAGGTCGTGTGCATTCAAGGCCAAAATCGATGTTTATAAATGTATACTTAGTTGGCGCCTTGTGGCCCTTCAACTAGCCACGTGGTAGATGCGCTAGGTCAACACAGATGCCAGATCAGATCAAGTGCCAGTGCAGGCGTTATTCCGGTTGCACGCCGGTAACTAATTTCAAACGCCGGAGAGGGGCCTGGCGACACGCCCGGGGACGGCGCCCGTTACCACCTCCGGTCTTTTTGACACAGGTGGTTAAGGGAAGGAGGGGAGTGCTTTAGATGCTTTGCAAGTCTACTATCAGCTAAAACTAATTAATTCACACGCAATTCAGCGTCCCTGAAGCATACGGTGGACATCGCCAGAATCGATGGTCGACATATAGTAATTGGCGTCTGACGACCCATGTTCCTCCACTCTGCATCAGCAGAGAATAATAAATCCAGTGTGATCTCCACATTATAAGGCCCTGACTGGGAGATAGTTAAGTAGTTAAAAACTCGCGGTGTCGGTGGGAGTCGAACCCGCGCAGCAGGGAAATCCTTTACGCGAAGCCAACGCTCTACCAATTTGAGCTACGACGCCACGCTGGCGCCGTAAATTGAATCACACTTGGATCGATTTTATCCACCCAACTTACCGCTCGTATGAAATCCACCATTACGGAACAGCATAGAGCGTTGGCTGCGTGAAGGCTTTCCCTGCTGTATGGGTTCGAATCTTACCGAAGCCGCCAGAGTTTTTCACAATTGTGTATACCAAATTAAGCAAAATCTTGGCGGCGTTTGAGTGCACCCCAACATGAGGAAGTGTTACTTCCAATGCGTGATATTGGTGTCCAGTAGTCGTGTGTATCTTGCCTCGTCGCATGTCCTCCCCAACTGACCCCTCCCCCTCTCCCCTGCTTCTTTTGCTCCCTTGTGGAAGTACATTTTTCTTCTTTTTACTTTTCGGTTTGTTTAGAAAAGTGGAGAATTACATGACGTCGGCCGTGAATTTCGTTGTTTCACGCGCATCCTGGTGCTCCGACTTTGACGACGTAATGTTTACTACCTTCATTTTTTTCATGGCCTCTTTAATTACTCCTTTTTTACTCGTTTACGTACACTGCTTGTAACCCCCCCCCCTCCACGCCGTCTTTTCAGACTTTTTTCTCCAAGGTTGTCTGATACAGATGCTTTGTCGTCCACTGTCCTTGTAATTTTATAGGCGAGGGCATTTTGTTTTTCGTACTTTAGCATGTCGACCATCATGCCCTCAAGCGTGATACGCTTGGCCTTCTGCGGGATGTTGAGTAAAAAAGAGGTAAACGTTGAAGCGGGCCGGAAATGTCGAGGTTAGCACACACCTAAAGGAGTAATTCACGCATATGATTCTCCGGAAGTAACGCCGAACGGGGTCGTCAATCACCACAACATGCAATCGTAGAAAGAGATAGAAGAATAACGCGATAGTAAGAAATAAGGTCTGTTCATATAAATTGAATGGTAAACAATAAAGAGTGGAAAGGATACGATACGGGGGATTGCCAAGGGTCTGTACAAATGATCCGTTTGGAGTGAGGGGTGATCACAGAATATCAGTTAGATACTGGTGGGGAGTGCAGCGCTGTGGGCAACTGCGGGTGAGGGCCATGGTGGTGCTGACGGCAGGAGGAGTGTATAACGGCGACACAGAATGGCGGGAAGAGCGTGTAATGGCGACACGGAACGGAGGGAAATAGTGCCAGCAGAGGGAGAGAGAAGGAAGACCGGTATCTTCACCAAAAGACGTTCACACCAACCGGATCCGCGCCAAGTGTGACCTTGGTGCGTTCAAACACCCATGGTTCGGGTTGGCTCGTTACAACGTGATAGTTGGGACACTCAATTTATGCGCCTGACGTTTCCGATTCCAGCTCGAGCCCATCTTCAGAGACACAGGAAGTTGAAGCATTTACAGGATGCTGTCGCTATGCTAGTGCATACCTATGCCAATAAACGCCTCGTTCTAATCGATCATAGTTGCTCGCTTGAGCGTTAATTACTCGGATGGCCGGCGTGCAAGTTGTGGCCTGGTGCAATTAGATCACTCGTGCTAAATTTTGTCGTAATTATTGCTCGACTCACCGGCACTCCAGTGGCGTAGCGGCTGCATCCTAAATGCTCTTGTCCCAGCGATTGCCTCTACTTCTTTTCAATTACTTCCTAGGACTCAAATTTTAGCCTGTATCATATCTTAAACAGCTATCTGTGATCCACTTTTTATTTAACTATTTTTAGTGAATACACGACTTTCTCGAGGCAGTTTAAAGGGAGGGCATGCGACCGCTGAGACATGAGTGTTCCTTGCCTAACCTTTCATACCCCACTCACAGCAATCAATCCGGCCATACTGTCGGATAAGAGGAATGTGAGCAAGCAGCTAAAAAGTTCCATTTTTCCAGTGATCACGCGCCCCCCCCCTCTCTTTACAGCTCCTTCCCGGAACTGCTCGGCATAAGCGGCATGCGCTTTTCGTACTTGCTTTACCTTGACGACCACCGCTGTCCTCAAGCGGGAGTGCGGTACCGGCTTGCATTTGTTTGTAGTTCAGGGGACTTGTGCGGTACTTCGCACGCTTTTCAGAAGCCCTGGAAAGGCAAAGTGCAGACGACTGGAGAAAACATCATCTATTGTATGCACATGCTAAACACATCTTGGTATTTCCCCCAGTAGCTTGACACTTGGATTGCTTGTGACCTGGAGGAAAATGGGACAAGCCTCCTCTTCGAAAGTGTGGAATCCTAAATTTGCACAGGGCATTTCTTGGCTGGCGGACTGTCTGCATTAATCTTCGTTTAATCGCACACGTACTTCACACCCGTTGCCAAAGGAACATGGAGAGGGGAGACGGCGTCTAAAAGTACAGTTTCTGCAGCCACCTGTCGCGATGTCTAAGCCACTACTTCGACGCGGGCATGTATTTGATGTCCTTACTGGTCAGAGTTTTTCCCTGGTTTGTTAATTCTGGGCTCTGTGCAGGAAAAGCGAACGAAAACTCGAGGACATTGACCTAAAAACGATCCGTCAAATGGAGTTCGCTGATCTCACCCCGGAGGACAGTATAAAGGATATAGCACGCGTATCTTAGGCCGACTCTTGTCTTGATCGCCTATGTCTTTGTGCCGACAATATAAGAGACGCTCGGGATTGAGCCCCAAGACACGGCGAGGTAAAGGAGTTCCATCAGCGATCGGTCCTATCCTTCTGTATTACAGGACCGAGTGTAATGCAGAGTATCCAGCCACGGCAGAGGAAAGGAGATCTCAATAAAATATTGTGAAATAATTTAATTAAAAAATAACTAACAATAAAACGTCACTTGAGTATAAAATGCTCGGCTAGAATAATTATAGAAGCCGAAAAATCCCATGGACTTATAATGAAAAAATAACTTTTCAATGTTCGGTAGCCTGACTTTACATTTTTTCGTTAAATTTCACCAATATGAAGACGAATTCTCATTTTCGTTAAATTCTGTCTATATAAGGTCAAATTTCCCTCACTTGGCTTTCGTATTCTACGCAATAGAGGTTTAAGTTGATTGAATTTAATTCTATTTAGCATATTTAAACAAATATAATCTTATTTAATTCAATTTTTTGATTACTTTTGGCACAATTACATATTAAGTTCTGCAAATATTCCCATTCTTAAGTTGAGAAGTCAAGTTGGCAAACATATGTTTTCAGCAAATCATCATCA
>JAYGXS010000002.1:86246145-86268172 GCA_036362985.1 Ligula intestinalis
CAGAACGGCGCACTCTGCACAATCACGGGCTGCTATAAAATGTCACCCATCGATCAACTTCATGGGGAAGCTTCTGTCCTGCCGGTCGCCGTGCACAACAGCAGTTTTGGTGAACCTGTTCACAACCTGGCCATCCGAATCACCATCGTTGCCACGCTCCTGGGCCTAGATGCAACGTTCGGCCGTCTATTCGAGCTCTCCACGAGGTAACTGTCGCCTCTTCTCTCTCTGATCTACCCGCTGGTGGCTCTGTCGTCAAGACGGGCTTTCAGCGTCTTCACCAGAGAGCTGTTGTCGATGCAAAATTCAGCTACCACCCCCGGTCCTTTCAGGTAGCGGCCACGGAATGACAGCTTTCGTGGTCACTCGCTGTACTCTGGCGCAGCTACGCAGGGGCTACTGCATGCTCCTTCGCCAGTACCGACACCGGCTCGACCCGTCCATACCCGAATGCGGCGTCTGGCCGCATGACTGCCGGCAGCTCTTTGCCTGCAGTTCCCGGCGAGGCACCCAACTCACCCCGTGGACCTTTGGCTCAAGCCGGCTGAGGTCGCGGCTTTTCTCCATCTCCCAACTGCACCCAGTTTGGACTCCGGCGGGGACCCCTGATCCAACAATGGCTACCAACCAACCAATACAGCTTCTGTCGCTCCGAGATGAATTTGACTGTCAGAGCCTGGTGACTAGGGGGAGGGAGAGGGAGTGCGATAACCGCTGCGCAAGTCGGTCGTTGGTGTTGCACCACAGACAGCTTGTGATCCTTAAATGGGTCTTCCAATTACCAGCCGGTTTATCCAATCCAGGTCTGAAAGTATTGTCTTTACATAGCCCGCGGTGCTTTTGAATCGGACGCAAACTAGCCTAGACGCTGTTGTCATCCACCACCATCATCATTACGTGCGCCGATTTATTTATAGCTATTTTGAAAGACCCTTCGCTTTCTCTTGGCACGGTTTATTTGATCCTTTTGCCACGCTGTAGGTGGTCAGCAGTTTGCTATTTTGCCCGCCAAATGAAAGATAATTTGTTCGGCGACACCAATTAAGCGTTTTAAAAAGTTCAACACTTTTTAACTTTGTCTGGCTTTCTGCTCCTGGAGCCTTCAAATTGGGGTAATGATGACTCATCTGGTCGCTTAAACTAGACACGAAAACGGCAGCCGCCCACAATATTCGTGACATTGCGCCAATTTCCCGCTGATTTAGTTTTAGTATTACGGTGAGATCCCTTTTCTAAACACAATAAGTTCAGCGATGATACCCGTGTAAGCATTTAAAAAGGCGAACGAACGTTTTCGATTGATTCATTATCAGGTAAATACAATGATATAAAGGAGGGTAGAGTTAACAAATTCAAGCAACCGGCAACAGTAGCCTATGTAAGCCCACTCATTTATCCCTACTCCCTGCATGTTTTCGTACGAAAACGGTGGTTATAAGGTTTCATGGGTAGGAAATTTGGGACACGCAGTGGAATATACTTAAATAAATGCTACACGCATTTTTATTTTATTGTATTTAGAAGTGTTAATGATTTAAATCTGTAGATTTTTCTTATCTGTATTATCGTTTAACTTATTGCGGAAAAACTCGATTATGAAATTGCAGGTTTCTTGAATTCCCCGAAAAATTGAAATTGTGGTTAAGAGGTCGTCTACTTCAACTTACCTGAGATCCAAGTTACCGTTCTGGAGTTAGTTTAGTAGAGTCCGCGGTGCGAAGCGCCACGCACACCTGCAATTTACATGCGGAACAACTTACTGCCAGCGGCCGCTAGAGGCAACTTCGAAGAATTTGTTTGCACTTAACACTTGCTTCTAAAAATTTCCGTCTATGCCTACCCTATTTCCCCACCCCCCCCCAAACTCTATCACCACCGTTTTTGCAGGACAAAATGCTGGGACTAGGGGTATATGAGTGTGCCTACATAAGCTACTTTTGCCAAGCAACCAATCAGTAGTAATTAGGGGGAGAGGGGTAAATGTGTTAAGGGATCAAAGGGGGCTAGATTTTAGTCATAATTAGGGAATAGAGAGGAGAAGGGGTCCGACAATTATTCCATGTTGCCCCGTCGTCCTTATCTCACGTTTTTGTGGGAGGCGTGAAGACGCAATGTGTTAAGGTCAGGGTTGTGTTAACAGTTACTACTTGGGTTCGTGTTAAATGCCAGTTTTAGATTTAGGGCAGGACTGGAGGTAAGATTAAGGTAATTTCGATAGAGGATAGTTAAGCCTCTGTTATTATTGTTCGGTCTGAAAGGCCATCTTTTCACCCGTCAGGTAAGGTTGTTATCAATCTAGATCCGGCCAGCTTTCTAAAATTCACAGCGACCGTCTTTCTGTAGGCAATGCTGTATGTCTTTGTTAGTCGAGAAAGGTCAATGGGTCTGTTGTTGAAGCCGTCATTTAAAAAACACGACTCGTGTGTAAGTCGTCTTCCTGTCAAAAGTCTTGCCATTTTTTTCCAATGTGGTTCGCAAGCTCTGAATTTGAGGCAAACCTCCGAGAGGCCAGTTTAACGCTTTGGATTAGAGCTGGGATACGGCTACTTTTGTCAAATAAGAGGAAGCCTATTCTTGAAGTGAGCCAGCTGTCTTTTGTTTGCGACTTTTCTGACTACCGTTGGTTGAAGTTTTCTAGTCCCACACCGATGCACAGGAACGTCTAGGAACGACAGTTGGTTGTTCATTGCAGTTTCTGTCGTTACTTGGATATGCGAATTAACTGAGTTCAGTAATCCTTTAAAATGTTATTTGTTTTGGCAGCAACGAACTTTCGTCGATATAACGAGCCCTAAAATATGTGTTAGTCCAAGTGTCCTATCCGTCTTTGAAGGACCACTTTAGCAATCAGCGCCCATGGGCAGGATGCCTTACGACTGTGTGTGCCCTTTTTTCATACATCTGTCCATCAAATTTGAAGTATACTTTCAAGCCTCACCTCCGGCTCGTTTCATTTTGTAGAACTGCGCCCATCCCACCTCAGGCGACCGATCAGCTAGGCGGTGCCCTGTTGCTGGCGGTGGGGGCAGAGCGTGAGGTCGACCCTCAGCAAATTTCTTTCCTCACTAAAAGCAATATTATGCGCTTGAAGCTATCAAGGTGCGCTAAAGGCCGTGGTTTGCAGGGTTGCCAACTGACGGGATAACTTGGACACCTTAGTCAGTCCAGTGTGTGTTATGTTGTGTGGAGTGGCCAAGTGTGGCGGGTTGAGAGTCAGACTGCAATGGCTCCTGAACTTGGCCTTTGTGGCGCTTCCTCGCGGGAGTATATCTAGCAAGATGGTGCTGCTGTGACGCGTGTTGAAGTGTGTTTCGCGCACACCGCCTGCGGCCTCCCCCATCTCTGGTCTTCTTGATGTTTGTCTTTACGGCCAAAACATTTGCAGGGTAATTAAAACTATACAAATGGACAGGGTTAACTAGTGTAGTCTAATAACAATTCATCGTTTACGCGTCGCCCGCATGGCGAGGTTGGCGGGTAGAGGTTTGTGCGTCCGGGGAGGGGAGGGGGAGGTAATAGGGTTAGGTTGTGGGGGTTGATCAGAGGGCAGATACATGGGGGGATGATTGCTGCTATTTGCGCGTAGCAAACGACTGTCACTGGGGCGTGACAGTGCGATCGCACTTTGCCCCCATGCCCCAGTGACAGTCGTTCGCTGTGCGCAAATAGCCGCAATCATCCCCCCATGCCTCTGCCCTCTGATCAACTCCCACAACCTAACCCTATTACCCCCCCCCTACTCCTCCTCCCCTCCCCGGACGCACAAACCTCTACTCGCCAACCTCGCCATGCGGGCGACGCGTAAACGATGAATTGTTATTAGACTACACTATTTAACCCTGCAAATGTTCTGGCCTAACGGCGATTTGCTGAAAACATATGTTTGCCAATATTGATTTCTCAACTTAAGAATGGGAATATTTGCAGAGTTTGTCTTTACATTGGACACAGGTTTGGAAGTGGTCAGAGAGTGGTGTAGATCTGGCGAGTTTACTTTGACTATAATTCAGCTGTAGTCATCGCGTCTGCTTTCAGTTTGCTTAAGCTCGTGGTGGACATCGTTAAAAGCAACGGTCGAAATGTCGGAGACTTCAAAGCAGTGTCTTAGAAGCTCGAAGAGATATTCCGGCTCGTAATGTTTAACCGGAGGCTGCCTCACAATGTATGTTGGCAGTTGCTTTCTTTTTCTCTCTGCCGGCGGCACACACATAGCCTTCTTTGTGACCGGCGAATGCTAACCTGGCGTCGCTCCACCAGTTATATGTGCGCTTTTTGATCCATACTGGTGTACACTCTCAAGTGCTGATAGTAGCCACTTCTCGGTGATGGTGTGTTTTACCCAGTCCTGGGGTTGGGGAAGGGAGGAGGTGGCTGGTCTCCCATCCTGCATTTGTGTGTAAACAGTCCAACTAAACTGGGCTTCGCGTCATACTCGCGTGTTTGGCATGACAAATGGTTCTTTCCTTCTTTTTTGTGACCAGTCTACGGCACTTCTTGGCTCCCGCTCAAACCCCTCCTTCTCCGTAAAGCCTTCAGGCGGGGGCTGTGGTTTTTTCATGGAGCCATTGACGATTTGTTTCATCCATCATGTTTGGCTATAACTTCGTTTTTTTATGTAACAGTTGCAGTTTTCCACCATCTTCCCGGTGCCTGTGTAGATGCTGCCTAAGTCCTGTTATTGCTGTCTGTCGTGAGAGTAACCGAACTGCAAAATTGGACCTAGGCAGTTCAGCGACCAACTCGTTTTTGTCGACTCCCCTCGATTGTGATAAAATAATCAATTAACTTTTGCTATCGTGCTGACATGAACCGGTTAAGTGCTTGTCAAAAATGTATTAAGATTCCCACTCAGTGACAGATAGGATTTTCGATTGGCGCTTAAGGACTGATCCATTGTGCGGCTTACGATGTTGCCCTTTTTTATACCTTCACCTTTTTTGGGGCAGTTTGTGTAACTGCTTCCATGCTTGACTGGAAGCGGTGTGCTGCATTTGAAGTAAGGTCGACTTCAAGAGAAACTGGTATGTTTATAATACATCAGTTAATCAAATGGGTACGGACAGTTTATATGTACCACACCTCCCCGTAATACAAGTGACTTTGCACTGCATTTAAAGTAGACCAAAGCTGCGGTGAGGTTAGGGTTAAGTATAGAGTTTCCTTTTGATTTAGGACTAGGAAACGGGAACATGTACCCTTCGTGAAACTAAGGGCAAGACCACGCTATAATGTGCAACTATGCAAATATCGGAAACTACTCAAATTTGCGGAACATCGCTACGAATTACAGACTTTCGAGATGAGAGTAAAGTGGAGTAAAAAAATACGATAAAAACTGCATTTTACTAACAAAGCTAAAATACACTGCAAACTATAGTAAGCAAACTAAAACTATAATAAAACGCAATCATGAACTAAAATATTAATAATGTATTCCTTTCATCATCCCCAGAAGAGAATGAAGAAGAGACGATTTCTGGGACCAAGGTGTATTTTGGCTGACGTTTCAAAAGCGTGCTAGCTTCCATCGTGAGACCGTTGTCTCTGTACTCTTGTTCGTGTCAGATGAATGTGTCCAACCACTGGCCGTGCCTAATGCACATGTGTCAATCGATTGCACCGATCGATTTCTGTGGCTGTTTGAATTGTTCGTGCCCTCACGGCTGTCTTCATGAGCTGTGTCAAGTCGTTTTTGTGTCTAATGAGCCTTTCCACCCTCCTTGCTCGCGGCTGTCGGCCCTGTTTATCTCTCTCCGCCCAACCTATTGCTCCGTTTTGAGCCGATGTTAGCCTTCTGCGGAGCGCTTGGTAGGCGGGATGAAGGTCCATGGCTCTGTTTAGTGTGCTAGTCGAGGACCAACTTTCTAGCAGCAGTCTGGCCATCTTGTCGTTGGCCCGGCCTATTACCCTTGCTTTCTCAAAGGCGAATTTGTAGTTCTTCTGCTATACGTGGTCATAGACCCATGACAGCTTATCCTTGCGGTTGATTGCGAGCTGATGCTCATGCAACCTTGTGCCAAGACGTCTGCCCGTTTCACCAACATACCTTGCAGTGCAGTCTTGGCATGGTATGCTATAGACCACAGCTGATTGTTCTGTCAACGGTAGCGGGTCTTTGGGCCTCATATTCTGCTGTCTGATGATTGACTCCGGCCTATGAGCCACACCGATCCCAAATGGTTTCAGAATTGCCAATGCAAGCGAACATGGATAAGGAAGAACATGTGTGTCCCAGGAAGCAATTGAGAAGAAGAAGAAGTCTCGATCGTGGGGACAATATGTTTATTCGCGTGAAGTTTCGACATCCGTCGCGGATTCATCATCAGAAACGTGAACAGAAGCAGAAACAGGTTTCTGCAACTGTTTCTGCTTCTGTTCATGTTTCTGATGATGAATCCGCGACGGATGTCGAAACGTCCGGCGAATAAACATATTGTCCCAGCGATTGAGTCTTCTTCTTCTCGGTTTCAGGATTACTGCAGCCGCCTCTGATGAATTCTTTTTCTTTCTCTTCTGGAGATGATGAAAGGAGTATTTTATCTGGACCTCGAATTTTTGCGCATGTCAATAATTTGAATAAACTAAACTAAGGTAAAGTAAAATAGTAGAGGTCTTAACTGAAAAATCAATCGCACATGGCTTATAAATTTAAACCCCTAACTAAAAAAAGGTAAAGAAAACTAAAATAAAATTATCAAAAGTTAATAATAAACTGCAAGCAAGGCTAGAACGAAACAGAAAAATTAACAATGAGTAAATTGGTTGTGTTACTGCATTTATGGCGTGCATGTCTCCAGTGTCCTACCTCGATTAGTGCTCAATCTGCTTGCTATATTGTCTCCAAGAGAGCCTTAGACAAGTCAACTAATAGTCGTTGACACCGCTTCAGACAAGCACTTTATCCTGCCCTCCTCCTTTTTCCCTTGACAGGCTCTCAGCGCTAGTCCTACTGTGGTCTTCGTGAAGCCCGACTGGATCTACGCCTGTGACAAGACAGCCAAATATGTACCCTATCAACGTTTCCAGATTGTCGATTGAGATTATATCTCCTCTGAACTCCCCCCCCCCTTCCCCTCCCAACCACTAGCTCTTTACCGCACATCTGCTTTTTGTGTATTTTTACTTACCAAATTCTTTTCCGATAGTCAGACATCCTGTATGCATCCCGTCCTATGCGTACACACGCACACAGGTCCATTTATCTATCCCTCCAACCTTTATGTTAAGATGTCCAGGGGCGTTTTGTGCTGTCTGCTTTTTATGCCTTTTTGCCCCATGCATAAAAAAGCCTTTGCTTTTCAGCACTGCTAGTCTTGTTGAAAATCTGCAGGCAGGAGTCAGGTCAGAAAATTCTGCGACGATGGCAAACAAAAAATGTGGTTCGTGAGGTTTCCGGAGACGAAAGCAGCACGCAGTTATTTTAGGTGTGTATTTAGTTGAACACTGAGAAGGCTGAAGTGAGGCAAGAAAAAAGAAGGCGATGTATGCCTGGGCCGAAGGTCAGCCGATTTTACCTATAGCATATTTTACGTCCACGCGAAGTAAACTAAGGCAGCGCGTTCAATGGGGGTATCAAGATTTAAGTTTACTATAAGAGGCATACATTTCCTCATTTTTTCGACGTACTTTTCTCCTGGATCTCGGAGCGTAAATAGAATGCATTTTTTTTGCGCGCGCACTCCTGTCTCATGAAAATTCAGTAGGATATGAAAGCGTACACTTTCCACCAACAGTTCGACCGATGATGGATGACGACTTGCGTGTAAGTAGTGTGTAGTTCTCACCGGAATATATTCATAGATTTTTTGACGTTTCGGACAGCTGGAGCGGCTGTCCTTTGTCGAAGCGAATACTGACTTTATCGATCAGCAAGTTTAAAGTTGTGGCTGTGCTTGTTGGTCTTGGGCTGATCGATTTTTCTCCGATCGCTGTTTGCCCCTCCATGTGGATTTAGGCTTGGCGTGACGGCAGTTGGTGTTCTGTTTCGTCATTATGGTAGAGGATGCTGGTTATCCTGCTTGCCCAGAATCCACCGCACTATCTTATCCCATCCCACCCCCCCCTTCCCCAAGCTCGTATCAAGACAGATTGGGACCCGACGTGGGATGAGGCGCAGTGCTTGACGAGACGTAACCGCTGTTTTACGTGTGCTGCACGCGTCCTGGTCGGCGCACCATGGAAGAGGAGGGACGGCTTGCATCCCAGGTGAGGGGGGGCGCCGAAGAAGCCTCCTTGAACAGGAGCTATTGCAGGCTGGAGATCGATTTAGTTCCCCGTGGTAACTTAGCCATGCGGTTATAACGAGGAATATGCACGGAGTAAGTCTAAACGACCGTTAGCATAACTTTGCGGGCTGTTCTGATTAATCGCGCCTGTGGCCGACGACAAGCAATGCCTCCTGGAACTCGCATATTCAATTCTATTGGCAGTGCTTCAATGTGAACGGCCTCACGGTCATGCGTCTGCGCCAGTGACTGTCCCCATCGATGACCTTAAACCGCTGGATGGATATTCACTCGCACGCGCGCGTGCCCAAGTAGTCGCAGTTCCACATGAGCGCACAACCCTGCGGCCACCCAGCAGGTGACCTCAATGCTTGATACCCCTTCGAGTGATGGAACGCACCACCCAAGCAACGCTTGAATTCAACCAACTGTCACATCTCACGCAGGGACTTGCAGATACCCTCAGGCGTGGCTGGACGCAGTCCTGGGCTTCGCGCGTGGCCACTGCCACCCTAGGCAGCAACTCCAGGTTCTCTACTCAATCAAACCCCCATTCGGGTGGGTTTTATGCCTTATTTGTTGTGTTCTTCCTGGGAGATTCAAACGGGCTGTAATCAGGCGGTTTTATCTCAGCTTGTCATTGTTACAACACTAAGTGCCGTAGCGATGCCGTCTCACGGTCAGCCTCTTGCCCATCCGAGGCACCAATCCCTTGTCCGAAGCGGTCAGTCATCGGAAGTGGGGATAAGGTGCTCCTAACTAGCGCGGCGTGAACCCGCGCCTAGGTGTGCTGCTCCGTCCCCCCCCTCCCTCCATTGTTTGGCGCGCAGCTCGAATAACGCGTGCTGCGCCCTAAACTAAACCCCGTTTTGGTCAAGCGCATTAGGAGTTTGAGACTGCTGCGAAGGACCACCTCTACAAGGGAAATTGTGGTTGGTAGCGATTTTTTATGTTAGCCTCGGTCGGTAGCACCAGAAACCGCCCGTAATACAGTTGACGATACGCAGAAATCTAGGAGAATAAGGCTTAAGCTATGAATTTGTGTTGTTTTGGGAAAGCTATAGGATGAGAACACGGAAATATTAAAATTTAACGCAAGCTTACCCGTGTTACCTGTGTGAAACACGCCGTTCCTGTTAGGGGGGATGCATACTCCATTCTGACCAAAGCAGTTGTAGGGGTGGGGGAACTTGCAGCCTTAGCGAACTCTCCTTGGCAATTCGGCTTCTACCTTATGCATTCCCAAAATTAGGTATGCAGCATATTCTGTAGTGGCCCTAGCAGCCAGTTGGAACACAAGATCTGACGCATGGCGCCTTTGGCCTGTGCGTCTTATGCCGCCTGCGGTCAGGCACTAATTGCCAGCACCCTGTCCGTTCTCGCTCAATGGTCTGAGCGACTCACGAACACAAGCCCACACCGAGCCCAGCTTGCGCACTCCAATCACCATCAAGCTACCTGACACAAAGCGAACCTTCGGTGGCCACCCGAGGTTACGGCCGCTAGACACCACTAGGGAATCCGCCTTCACTTGGCGCGCCGACGCCGCTCTGTCCCGCGGGCCTCACTGTCGGCGCCCTGCAAGACCTATTGACAACTTTCTCCTAACACTTCTGTACACAATACATTGTTCTTCCTACTCTTGCCTTCCCAAGACTTTGCCCATCTCCTAAGGAACCGGGCCTGGAAGATTGTAGCGGTTAGGGTTAACAACTATAATTTTATGCCGTTTTGTTGGCCGAATTCACAGTTACCTAATACACTAAAACAGAATATGTTACTGGGGCATCATCCTTGCTTACTGCATGATTTCCCTTCTATCATCTATTCCTTTAATGGGCCACTGGTTTAAAATATCGTTTAGTAATATTAAATGCCTTTAAACGTGGTCTTGTGTTCGAAAACGGTGAGGCTCACGCATACACTCACATCGGATCATTCTTGAATGAACGTCCTCCTGACTGCCTGCTTTCATTTGATGACAATCCGCACGTATGACCTAGACCTGGGCTCGAAGGTAGATGAAACATCTGATTGAGATCTGCAATAAGAACAGAGTGATGGGCAGAAATTCATCCTAGCTTTGCCCGACCAACAGGACGGAGCCCCGCACTTCGTGGTAGAAAATCTGTTCCCCGGTTCCCCAATAACTTAGCATTTTTGATCGGTAAACATTGTATTTCTAATGGCAATCGACTCAAGTACTATGCCATACAGTTTTTTAAGACTAGGTAACTGAAAAAAGGGCATTTTTCCGGAAGAAGATACGAAACTTTATTTTGTGGACTGTGCAAAAACAAGACTTTTCAATGTTGTCTTCATATTCTTTAAACATTATTAACATTATTATGCAATTTTCGCCCTTTTCTGACCGAAATGTGGCTCATATTTGACTCCATAACAGACATTGTTCCTGGCACTTTTATTCACAGAAATCGCATCCTTTGAAGCCTTATCTGAAAGCCAGCTGTACACTGAAATCTTCCGACTGAATTCGTCGTCTGAATTCGCCTCTAAAATGCAAAATTTAATGAAAATTCGCACTAAGGCTGGACAATTTATTGTCTACTGTTTTCTCTAGCGCAGTATGCTCTCCCACCACCTGTAGAATGTTTTCCATCAAATGGGGAGCCACCACCTAGAATAACACACAAACTCAAGATCGTGTCTCGGTTGGCATGGTTTTTGTTCTTATTTTATTGGCGTTTAACATTTGCGATACTGCTATCTTACATTTCACGATAGACTGCTTCGTTATAGTTGATGATTTGCTACCAGGGATGAATTCGTTGGTTTTATGACGTTCCGGACAGCTGAATCGGCTGTCCTTTGTGGAAGCGTATACTGATTTTATCGATTAGCAAATGTAAATTTGCGGCTGCACTTGTTGTCCCGGGGTTTATCTATTTTCTCCGCTCGCTGCTTGGCCCCACCGTGTGGAGTTTGGTAAAGCTTGACGGCATTTGATGTTCTGCTTTGTCCCTACAGTAGAGGATGCTGGTAATCCTGCTCACTCTTTCGGTGGTCTCATCGTAGGGCTCTCTTCGTTCGCAAATCCTTCGTTTCTATTGACTTTGTCCTGTTATTTACTAAAGTAATGGCGAAGGACTTTGTAGGCCGTGGGTAGGTCCAGATGCCTGTCGACAGAATTGGCGCCTGAGTACCACGACTCAAGCTTTAGTCTTTCCGCTTTTGAGCCTCCTCGGCTTACGATGGTCAATCCTTGAATATAGAAGCTGTGGCCAGTCTCTCCAATTTGTGGTGCAAGCTGCGAGTTTGCGTCTAGTCTCCGGGCCGCCACTTTGTGTTCGTGTAGGCGGGTCTGCAATTTGTGCCCTTATACTCCAACGTAATTGCATTCTCCATCGTTGCAACGTATTTTGTAGACAACGGCGGAGGTTTCAGTCAGATGCAGTCCGTGTTTGCGTTGCATCACTCGGTGGTGTAATGTCGCCTGTGGTCGATGGACTAGGCCTACTCCCGCGGGTCGTAACCGTTGAGAGACTGCTTCGGAGAGTCCATCTATGTAGGGAATGGTCCTCCAGACTTCGATTTGCTGTTTTGCTGCCCGCCGGCTGTTCAATCTACCGTGGGGACGAAAAAGGACACCAACTGCCGTCAAGCTATGCCAAAATCCACATTGAGGGCCAAGCAGCGAGCGGATAAAAATCGATCAACCCAACGCTAACATGTACAGCCGTAAATTTGAGTTTGCTGACCGATAAAGTCAGTATACACTTCGACAAAGGACAGCCCGCCCAGCTGCCCAAAACATCAGAAAACCAACAAATTTATTCCAGTGAGCAAAACTTTAACTTTAATTCTTATCTCGGAATCCAGATTTTTCACATTTCAGTATCCTCTAGTGTTATGCGAGAGCCGGAAGACCGAAATGAGGGTTTGATGCGTGTGGCTGGCTGGCTGGCGCAGCGTGAGTCTGTGCCAAACCCTATGTGCGTGCCCCACACGTCGTCGGATCAGCCCAAAACGGACTAATTTTGCATCATGCAACAAAGAGGCAGCAGCTCGGAGTTTAATTTCCTGGGATTATCACAAAAAGCGCAGTAGGAGGGAGATATTACAGTCAGACTCCTCCTCTTTGTAGGGGAAAGGAACTATCCCGTCGATTGGTAACGCACGAAGCCACTGCTTTTAGCGCACCATGATAGATTCAAGTGCTAGTAGTATAGAAAGAAGAACTATCATTGTAGGATATGAAGTAATCCGGCCGGATAATAGATGATAGAACGTATCCCAATGATTATAAACTAGTTGAAAAGATAAGACATGGAAGGCCAGTGTTATGAATAATTTATTTAATTGTAGATGGAGTAGAATGCGAGTAATAATTAATTTACTCCCAGACGAGCGCAGTTCAGCCATGATCGGGCCGAATCCACAGTCGCATGCCGATGGGTGTACTCGCCGGGTCCGTACGTCTGCAACCGAACGTGAATTTGTTGGCTCCGGGAGTGTCTGAGCGTAAGCAATCTCGACAGTTAGGCCCTTTTTGAACTGGCTTTGGAACGTGATTGGCCCGTCAGGACCAGACACATCGGAGGTTTGACGGTATCTGGCGCGCACGGGCTGGTGGACAGGAGAGTCAGACACAGGGGCCATGCTCCACAGGGATGTGAGCAAGCCTGGCTTAGAATAGGAGGTCGCTACATCATCAAAAAAGACAAGGAAATTCAGAATTCAAGGAAGTTTGGAATAGGGATATCTGGCGCATTGGCCATCATCAGCCAGTCATATCCAACCCCCGCTGGTGCACCACACGAGGCTCGAACCCGCAACCGGTCGGTTAGAAAAATAACGCTCACCCTTTGAACCCTGGGCTCGTTGTCTTGCCAGTTTCGACCGCACGAGCTGGTGCCTATCCAGAAGAATAAAGGAACACCTCCCGGCATGGCGGAGAAAGGGCGAAGTTAGGAGCATAAAAAGCCCTATTCTGGCGCAAGTGGTCGATTTCGGGCATCGGGTGGACCCCAACGAGGCTTTCCGAGTAATCTACAAGGCACATCAAATTATCAAAAGTCCCGGGGTCAGCGCCTACTAGCAAATGCAGAAGCAACCGCTATCATGGTAAAGCCGGCGTTGTGTGCGCAAAAGAACTTCGTGCAAGCTCCACATCTGGCGTGACCCGCAGTCATTTAGCAGCCTGCACTCACCCGCGCTCTGGTTGTCTCCCACTCGTTAGAAAAGACGAGCATTATCGACCGATTGTTTCAATTTTACCCTACCCATATAAATGTATTGGCCTGAAGAAAATTTATCAAAAGTGCACGCGTGCTCGCCAAACTAGTCTTCTGAATTCTCTGATGGGAATTTTTGCAACTCTGAAAGTGTTAACGTTAGTGAGTTACGATCACTGGTCGGTTACGAAGCGCACTCGAGAGTAAGCTGCAAGGTAGAACTGACCAAGTTTTTCGATTTTTTCCCTTCCATTGCGTCAGTCGATAATCTGAGATGGGTGTACGCTCGAGTAGGTTAATGCAGTGACTTAGCGTGCGTAGGCAATGTGGTCAACTGAGGGGAATGCAAGTGGTCTGTGTTGGTGCTCTCGGCACTGGTTTGCCAATCTCTGTACGATGGATTCGGAAGCAGTCGACCAGGCCAATGTGGGAGGTATATGTGCGGCTGCAATATGGACAGGGTAGGTTGCAGGCTGCTGATTTGATCGCAGTGGTGCTTCTTCCACTGTTCGGCTCGATTTTGAAGGAAAAAATAAGTAGCGCTGGAGGTTGGATACTTTTCGAATATGCAGGGAAAATTTGACGCTGTAATAGTGCGGTGAAATTCCGTTGTTGTGAATGCACGGGCGACTGGGCAGATCCGTGCGATTAAAGACGGTCAGAAGGCAGTGAGGCAGTCAAGGCGGAGGCTGGGAATGTAGGTTGGAGCTCCTGGCGCTGGTGAGCCAGGCTCGGTGCAACAGATTCGCGTGTGACCGACCAGTCCGATGCGTGAGCCGAAGGCGCGATTACAATGGGGACAAATAGAGATCGAGTCTACATCGATGGGAGAAGTGTTTGACTCGTCATCTGAAATGCTCTTATCAGTGGTGGGCATGGCAACGGTGGTAGTCCTAATCGCTGTCGTCACGGGGTTGGTGGTGGGGGTCGACAACATCAATGGCAGAGCAGTTAAAGTAAATTCATCACTGATGATGGTGATAGTGTTCGATGTAAGGGTGGGGACATTTGCGGAGGCAAACGTCAAGTTGTTGTTGCACCAGATCCAAGGTCGCCCGACGAGGCCGAGCTGTGCGCGGAATGATCGTTTTCAGTTTGGGCATGTCGTACGGGCTTGGAGGAGCCATTCTCTTTGTTTTGGCAGCGGCGACGGGTATGTCTTCCTAATTATTCTCCACGCCAGTCAGTTTTGGTCAGGGTCGTCCCAGGTTGCCGGATTGATTTGTATGACCTTCGGGGAGGTCCGCGAATTGTTGTCCATGTTCTCTTCGTGCACCCGTAGCGATGTAAACTAACTGCTTGGGAAATTGCTCGTGATCCATTTTGACGAATTAACCACCTAGGATTCCTCTCTGTTCCAAGGTTTCCGTGTTCGGTATCCTGGCCTGCCACTTCGGCTTCATTATGCATAGAAAATAGCTACGGCGAAGGTGACTAAGTTTTATTGGCGTAGATGGTCCGCTTTGTGCACGAGTGTTCTCAAAAGGGTAGCTTTATACATATGAAGTTTCGTGTTAGGGGGGGAGCTGTGGCAATTCAACACTAGGACTTGTAGCCAATTTAAGGCCTTTCCGATTTCGGATATCCGGTGGTCAACTTCATCGTCAATTTTGCTACCAAGTCACAGGTCACTGCTTGTATAGACGAATCTAGAAGAAGAATTTATCACTGGAACATGAAGTTTATTGGCCTGAACTTTCGAATTATCACTCAAACCGATCATCAGAAACAGTCGTAGATTGGGGCTTAAGGAGAGGATTATTTACATAAGCATTTGCCGTACAACCACATTTCTGATACAATTAGCCGCTCTTGTGTTCGTCGCCAGGGTTATTACTTAATGTGATGATTGCTCATTCGACGAGTGTTCAGAGCAAACCACTACGCACTCAACTTTATTGACAGCTGCATGTGCAATCAAGGTGAGAGACCGAACCGTACCAGCTCCAAATTTTGGCAAGCGCTACCGTACGTGAGGAACACCTCGGTAGCCCTTAGTTGCCTTCGTGCATCATTCGGAGTTGGAATTACACACCGACCTGTCCCGACGCAACTACCAGGCACCAAGTGATGAGGCCGAAAGACGCGCTGCCGCGGCAGACGACGTCTGGAGTTGTTTACCAATTCTAATGCAGTTGTTTAGTTCACAACTACTTCTGCCAAACTGAGAAACTATTCTGCACGCGGGTAGCCGAACATGCGGCAGTAGTGAGCGGGAAGGACGTTAACGCTCCGGTCGCGGCTCTCGCGACCGGACCCCGGCACACCCTTTATTTAGATGACGCACAACTTTTTGGAAGGGCTGACGAACGCGTGAGCTGTCAATTGATTGCGAATTCTTCTCCTGTCCACAGTCGATTAGTAAACGCAATGACCTGGCGGCTCCATATTCTGTACGGAGACTTTACCTTGGCAGACTAATTGGACACGCCAGGAGAATGTAGGTGGCCAAAATTTCCGCTTACAAATTATCGAGCAATTATGACATATGAATCGAGAACGGTGATAAAATTTTTGACCATTAATGACGCGGAAGTGGCCCAATGAACAATCAGCGGAACCTTTACGACCACCAGCGATGAAAGCAAGATCTACTAATTGGAGTAGGCATGTGTAAGCAAGATAACTACGTCCAAGAAATACTGCACCTTTGGCGCCATAAGCAACCTTTATCTGCAACCGTCTTTGATGCTGCGTTTGAGTGGGAATTCGAAAGGTCAGGCCAGCGATCACAGCGTCTTCTTAAGGAGGGTTGTCATGTTACTTATAGTGTGGCATAATCTCATGATATTTTAGTCACGTCAAAATGCCAGCTTTAAAAACAGTCTCCTCAATTAGTATTAATAAAAATCAGTTCCGAGGATATTTTGGACGCAGAATTAGGCTGTCTCAAAGATACTTTACTGAAGCGTGGATATCCACCTCAGTTTATAGACAAATATAGCAAACGTTTGCGACCCAAAATGAACGAACATTTAGCTCCTATAAAGCCAGTATTTGTATTCTTGCCCTTTAAGGGTGATAACATCTTAAACACTATTAAGAAGCGCCTACTTAAGGCTATAGAAAGAAACTATTACGCCGTTGAACTTATATTCTGCTCTCCAACAAAGCCCTTGCCAATTCCTTGTGTTAAGGATGCCTTACCTTTGCACGCCACCTCCAACTGCGTTTATGAATTCACATGCACTTGCGGATGCAAGTACAAAGGGCGAACGCAAAGGCAACTGGCAGCCAGGGCCGCTGAGCACTTGCCTAATTGGTTATTTAAGCAAGAAAACCGATCCCCTCGTTCCTCTATTACAGAACACTTGCTGGACACGGGTTAATTTGTAGACCCTATAACATCATTCCAAGTTTTTGTTCGAGCACGAACATCTCGAATCTTGCGCTACCTGGAGGCAGCCTGTATAAGACGCTTTAAACCTATGCAAGCAGTTGGAGCATGTGGTTAACCTGGCCTTGCCTTGGTATCTACAGGCCCCCCTTTATTCCCGCAACCCAATTTCCCCGTTGCCCCTCACCTCGTTTAACCTTCCTTCTATACTAATTAGCCTTAATTAGCCTTAGTGCTTATGAACTATGACATTTTTGTGCAAACTCAATTTCGTAATTTTCTCGTTCATGAACCTTTAGCGCACTGAGTGGATGCAACTGACGAGCACTCATGAAATTTTATGGATCCATTAAAATTTTGCATCACTATTTTCAGGTATGAGTAATCTTTTTACGGAGGGTAGTTTTGTGCAGACGGCCAGAATGTTGGCTTCTTGACGTGACTGAGCTGTCGCACGATAATTCCTATTATAACCCTACTTGCATAGTATTTTCGAAACGAAAAAAAATGTCAGAATTCCAACTAACATTTCATGTGATTCGAACGATAATTTGGCGACCATTTGTTCGCTTTCCATAACTTGGGCCTTTGCATTTAAATGGAAACGGATTGAAAGTTAAAACATTTGGAAAAATATTTTCGCCAGTTCATCCAAGTGAGTCAGGTTAATAGGTGGGGGGGAGGGAGGAAGGGAGGTTGCGGGGGTCGATATTTGAAGGCTGATTAATCGGCGGTGAGGTTTTGGCGAAACCAGTACACAGGGTAATGGTGAAGGGGGAGGGGAGAGAACGTAGAAGAGTACGTGCAGTTAAGCGACCGTCGGCCATGCTAGGCGCAGAGCCGTAGGTTCTTTTGTGCACACAATGCCGGCTTCGTCAGCCTGAGAGCGGTCCCTTCTGCTGTTGCTAGCAGGCGCTGACCCAGGAACTTTGGATAATTTGATGGGACCTAGTAAAGCACCCAGGGGACATCATTTGGGTCCACACGATAACAGGAATCAGCACTGCACGCAAGAATAGCGCTATTTATGCTCCCGACTTCGTCTTTTCTCGGCCATGCCGGGAGAGCTGTTCCTTTCTTCTTTTAGACAGGCGCTGACTTCATATTTTTTCCCGGAAATTAAGTGAAATATACGGGTGAGTGGAAAAAATCGTACGATTGTCAGGTTAGAGGTGGAGACGAGATTGCAGTCTGCGACAGGGGACACTGGTAATTAGCTGCGAGCGACTGAACTGGTGGCTTTCAGTCACGGTAACTGCGACACCCTTACGAAGTCCTTTTTGACGTATACTGACGGTTTGCGTAAGCAGATTGCATCTGTTTCTCTCGTAGTCAACAGATGCTGTCCAAGGAATGGTGAATAGCTTGAGGAGACCTCGTGACTTAATCGGAAAGCCCCTCTGATGAGAATGGGCTGACTATGAGCTGAGTCCACCATGCGCGCGAGAGAAGAGCTGTTTGTTTTCTTTATTTGGCTCTTTCTTAAACAAGCTGGAATGTTTGCTCTGCTCCATTTAGACAAACGTCGGCTCGTACTAGCACTATTTTCTGCTCCGCAGGAGCAAGTTAATGAATAAATGCACATGTTCTGGTCAAACGACGAAAAAATGAAATCATGCACTTCCTTCACCTTTCGAACCGGCCTATGTGCCCATCAGCAAAGTCGCTAGGCGCAAGCACACAGGCAGTACTAGTGGGAACTCTTAGCAAATGAAACCCCGCTGCTGCATGCTTACAGATGACTGCCCAGGCCAGCCGGTAGATGTGCTGTTTGGGTGGTCTCGCATCCAAGCCCGAGCAATTTCACGATTGCGAAATTGAAAGCCAAAGGAGTAAAAACCTCACGGATAATGTATGTTCCCATCGTTCAAGCGATTTATTCTTCTGCACGTTTTTATCCCAGTTTTCCATCTACGTGGGTGGGGGGTTCCAGCCTGAGATTAAATGAACATTTTCCAAAACACCGAACCAACAACGCAGAAAGCGCGTGCAAATTTTAGGCTCAGTACAGGTACACTGATTATTTAAACACTTTGGGTATACCGTATCCTCCTGTAAACCTCCCTGTGGAATTAGTTGAGGTAAAACAGATAGATATTTGGCACTTTCTGATGTACATAACGAAACTGTCGGGTTCAATTGAAGTTAGTGTTATTGGACTGGGTATAAAGTCTGCACACCGTCCACCGAACGCAGCTGTGTCATAAAAAGCGAGCATTGATTAAACTGTGTTGAGCACTCTGATATGATGTATCATACTTCATGCAACCAAAGTGTTTTGACTTACATAGGGCAAATAGAACAAAGTTTGGACTCATATATGAATGAGCACAATCTGACTGTCCGATGAGATGCAAATAATAGCCAACTGCCGTTTAAACTCTGTCGACCGTTAGCGCCCTCAGTTTCGCAAACAGGAAAATAACCTCTCGAGCCGAGAGACGCAGAGCCCATGTGGTGAATGTTTATTAAGCCTTCATATCTAACGCCCACCCTGTACAGCCCTCTCCATACGCCTACGTTCATCATATATTTCTTTAGGCACCTCTCAAATATTGCTCATCTACTTGTTCATATAAGCTCTGACGACGAACGCCGGCAGCAAATCGAAGGTTCCAGTATCCGATTAGGTTCTTCCTTCGTGGAATGAATACGATGTCCTGTAGGATCACAGAAAGCTCATTAAGTAAGTCTATCGCATTCCCGCAAAGTCTTAAAATAGTCCGTGCATGACACGAAGGTGTGCTGACTTTTAATATAGTACCATTGCTCACAAATGTACGAGTTACAGAGATTCTTCGATGGCGACTAAAGAAAGATCCAACAATAGAACTGAAGGCTTTGCCAGAAGTTAATGCGTTTTTCTTCTGATACAGCAAAGGAAAATTGTCCTACGAGATCGTCACGGTCTTCTTGATCAATAAGCTCTTTTCAAGCAAAATAAATACGCACTAAGATAGTTCTGTAAATAAGGCAAAAGTAACCCATAAACCTGCGCAAGAAGTGAAGTAACAAACATTTAAACCGATCCTTTACGTATTCGAAAAAAAGGAACCACGAAAAATTTTAGGTAACGTACAGTTCTGCGAGTGCTGCAAGCAAATTTCCTAAATTTGTGAATGTTGATTATTTCTCCCATACCAGCGTGAACGCATTTACGAAAACTTATAACTAATAATGAGCAACATTAGGCATATTAAGTACTTAAAAGAACTGTAAGAAGTACTAAGTGTTTGTTGAGAAAAATAAAATTTCTCGATAATTCCCAGCTTTTGGAGGCGTCGAAAATAGCAATAAATTAGAACAGTAAATGTTAATAGTTTGTTAAGTATAACACTTAAAGCAACCAATTTCTTTATACAAAAAGAACTTGCCTTTAGTTAAAATATTTTGTTTGTTTGAGAATGATTACGTTCGTAGTTATTCAATATCGTTGAATAAATTCTCTCTTCCTTTCCGTAATTTTTGGTGTATTTATTCATACGTTTACTAATTGTCCGTTTGTTCGACATTTACATCAAATCCTACAAAATAAGATATAACTAAGCAGCATTTACCGAATAAAAACGAGCTTTTGGATATTATTTCCTACGCAGATGGTCATGTCGGTCAAATTTGGAAATGCTTCAAAACAGCAAACCACATTTTCGAGCATGCAACATGCGTGTTAGATACCACGAATATTGTTTTTCCTATGATTAATAAACAAAGTTTCCATAATAGGTTACCTTTTTAAAAAGTGTTCTTATTGGATATCTAGCTGACGAACTTCTGCGTCTATTAACTTTTTCCAAGGTAATCTCACAGGGAAATTGGGGATGTTTGACAATTTCTTTAAACTATCTGAAGGAAAAGATTAAATTTGACTGGACATGAAAGATCATACCTTTCTCTTTATAACGGATTATTTTTCACTTGAGGAAATTCATTACAAGATCCGCAATAAACTTGCGAATGCAAAGAAACAGGCCACGTATATGACCATTTTTTGAAATGCCTATTATTCTTCTGTCTGTTCCGTTTCTAAATAACGCTTGAGCGTTGCCCCTTGTTTACAAAAAAACTATATTTCTACATGACTTACATTCAATAACCCTTTCTATTGGCTGTCTGCGCGGTTACATGTAGGAACTTTGTTTACGCGCACGACCAGCTCTGCGGTAAAAGAAAATGGTCCACCAAGAACTTTTTGTTGCTGCATTTTTTGCAAAAAAACTTCACATGATAGCTAAATATAATTTTTTAAACTTCTATTGCTGTTTGCTTCTGAAAATAAATGCGATTCCTTAAACTCTGCTTTAGTTCCATTGGATCAACTTCGCACAAAATTTTCCAGTACTGGAAGGGATTATTCCACCTTTTTTTACTAATTATGGAATTCTTCCACAGCACAATGTATGTGAGAAGAAAGTTTGGTTCTGTCTTTCCTTATAGCATACGGAATTCCTTTTATATCAGCATCCTCATGATTTAGCCAAAATGAGAGCCTATTTCCCCAAATAACTTTAAGTAAGAGGGCAGTTTTCCAAACCAAAGCCCTTATTATTATTAGATCCACTCAGTTGATCAAAATAACCTGTCCAGATATACGCTTCAATACAAAGTTTAATTTCGTCCTGAAATTTGTTTGCTGGATTCACAGAACTGTAGCTAACAGAATGAGCCAAATGATTTTAAATAAAAGTACATCAAGAAGGTCACTTGGTACCTACCCTCTGCAAGTGGACAGTTGTAACCAGCAGATAGAAATGTGCTGACTGGGGTACATACTCCTTAGGTGAACACTGGCTCGCACAAGCAGCCGCACTGTACCTGCGATGAATCAAATCGAGGCTAGATCGGCATGTTGCACTTGTCAATTAGGCGGCATAGAGTTCGCACGCACCCGTAACTACGTGAGTACATGAGAGCGGTGTGTGGTCGGACGCCTGACCGTAACTCTTCATGTCATGCCAACCACTGCGACTGATCACATTGCCAGCTCGCTGACAGGCCCGGACAGCTGGTCGGAGAAGATAGACAGTGTGCAGTCGATTCAGGCGAATCCACCTTCAACGCATTCTTCACTAGAAGAAATCTGAGGTGCTGAAATCTCTCGGGCTTGAAAGACCGCTAACTCACCGCGAAGCTCGGTCCACTTCAGATGGAGTGACAGACTGAAATTTCTGCTATTCAGTGTGAAATCTATGGCAATCCCGCTCAGCTGGGATTCTAGCCACCCCCTTCTTGTGTTTGTGTCACCCTGTTTCATCGCGCGCGGAAGAGGTGCG
>JAYGXS010000002.1:86283172-86334312 GCA_036362985.1 Ligula intestinalis
GGAATTCAACCTCGCAGCTCCGAGGATAATTGCCCACGCTGAAATAAAGATGGGCCGGGAACGGACTGTAGCCTGGGCATCAGATGGCAAGTCAGTTAACCGATGTATCGAGCTGGTGCCTGAATATGTTGTCCTGCGCAAATATCTCCAGACTCACAGCACTGGTAGTTAATTGGTCTTCATCCTCCCCCCGCCCCTATGACGGTTAATTGGCCCCTTTCTCCTATAAATGTTGCTTATTTTCGTTGGCGATTTTATCTCTGACGATGGACTCCCGCAAGAGTTCGAAAGCTCCGGTGATCGGCATGACTTCTTCTCAATCTGTACTTGATTCTATTTAGTAAATTTTAACAAGTATACGTTTCCTTAATTTAATATTTTCTGATCACTTGCAACACAATTAAATATATATTTATACTCGCTAACTGAGAATCAAATGTTTGAGCACAAATTGCGTTGGACAGTTGGGTGGGGGGAGCATATGTATATTTAGGCGGCCCTACAAGAAAGTTTTGCCAAATTGTGTAATGAGCATGGGCCATGTGGTACGCTGTTTGATGAGCACGTATACAAGAGCAGCTCTGGCGTTACTCGAGCGGAAATTGCACGGTCTTCCATGAACCGCCTAATAAGAGGTTGTATTTGAAAATACAAAAGATTCCCTTACTTTGAGTACAAAATTTAAAAGAGACCTGACTGGCTATCAAGTGAGCATTTTTGCTGTACAATATGTTTTAATTTATGAAAAACATCGCAAATGATAAAAAGAATGCTAAGTAAGTAGGAATTTTTACAGAGGGTGGTTTTCGTCGGCAGCCGAAATGAAGTGCATTCAAAAGCCAAGGTCCTTTTGTGTCCAAAATATCATCGCATTGTGGTGGATATTACAACCGTACTTAATTATTACCGAAGGCTTTTGAAACATCCACCATTTTCTGCTATATTTTAGCATATAAATTCCTAATTTATACATTGGTTGGCCTATTGCCTGCATTTTAATCCTCTTTTTTATCCTGACTGCAACAATTAGCGCAGGATGCCAGAAGCGTTTTGAGAGAAGTCCAATTTTGCCTGAATGTTGTGATTCGTTAAAGAACGATTCGTCATGATGTGGGTGACTGCCGTATTCGGCCATTATGATCTCTCGGTGTCATATGGTTTGCGTGATCCTTTTTGCTGAAAATTTTGTAAAGGTACTTTAAAAAAGCCTATCTCTCTCTCCTTTTCCTCTCGCATGCAACCGAAATGAGGTGCATTCAAAAACGAACATCCTTTGCTGTACGAAACATCATGGGATTCCATTCGATATGTCAACCTAAGTTAATTAATAGGAGCAGGGGGAGTTTGGCAGATTTTAATAATTCATTTGAAATAATTGTCATGAACTCGGCGTTGAATGCTACTAGCTCAATAAACCGACTGTCAACTCTGATGAATGGTCGCTTGAAAACTGCGCAATGACTGAGCACTAGTCTGCCAAGTCAGTTGTCTAAGAACGGACTGCAGACCGTGTCGATACTTGGATTTGGCTAGTTTGTTCGTCCTTTAAAGCAAGCCTTCATCCGCCACCATCGGGCAGAGGCCTAGAATTAGTTTAAACTGGCGTATCACCAGGTTGGATGACACTGTCAATCCTCGTATATACAGTATGGCACGGGCTGTAGGCAACATTCCGCAGTTAGAAAAAGACTGATTATCACTCGCAAACCAACATTGAGTAGGGTTTCAATGCTGTTTATCGTGTAGTCCAATTTCAATTATTTTCATTCAGGCTAGGATGCCAACTCTATGATGAGCTTCTTTCTGACCGCTGCGAAAAAGTTGATTATGTAAAAAACGGCTCCTTAAATAGTATGCATTTTTATCATTGATTTTGACTGCCTTTATACATTCAAATATATTTTATGGAAAGCATGCACGGAAAAATCTTTTCTTGTACTTATTTTATAGAAAATTAAACCTTTAAATTTTTATTCTTATAAGAAGGGTTTCCTTCAGTTTTAAAAAATATTCGAGATTGCCGAATTATTTTGAAACCTACCGACTGCTAAAAGTGAATTCAAGTTTTACAAACTGAATGCTGTGCTCATCCTGTTTAAGGAAAAGTACGTTCTTGACTACGGTTTGAGGAATTGGTTACATAGCTCTCATAGAATTTCGCAATAGACATGGATCATGCTGTATATATTAGGGCAGCATACATAAATTGTGGGAAACGATGTATTATGAATCAACAACGCAGTCCTAAACAATCAAAATTGGAAAATTTCTTAAGACTGATGGAAACCCTTCGTATAAGGGTACAGCTTTAAAGAAGGCGTAATTTGCTATCAAATAAGTACAAGAAAAGATTTTTTCGTGCATGCTTTCTATAAAATATATTTGAATTTATACAGGCAGTCAAAATCAATGATAAAAATGCATGCTATTTAATTAGCCATTTTTTACATAATCAACTTTTTTGCAGCGTTCATATCACAGAGTCGGTATCCTAGCGTGACTGAAAATAATTGAAATTGGACTGCGCTGATAAACAGTATTGCAACCATACTCAATGTTGGTTTGCGAATGATAACCGGTCTTTTTCAAATTCTGGAATTTCGCTTGCAACACTTGCAATGCTATATGCAAAGTGTCCACGAAGTCTGGGTACATAGGGTATAAATACATACCTCTAGAACAAAACAATTTTATTTCATCATCATGTTAAGAAATTTTATTTTCAATATGATTTCCATTATTTGCAATGCATAATTCGATGCGCCTTGCTAAATTCTGGTGAACTCCATTGAATAGGTGTACATTGCCGTCGATTTGAGCACACTGACTTATAATGCGTTCTCTCAAGTGGTTTAGATTTGCAATTTTCAGTGAGTAAACTCTCTCTTTTAACATACCCCAGGAAAAGAAATTAAGAGGAGAAAGATTTGGTGAACGAGGAGACCACTCCACAGGACCTCTTCTTCGATTTTTTCTTCTTTAAACAGAGCCATCATTCGATCTGGGGAGGAAAATTTGTTATGACCTGCACTAGACGAACGCCGAACTACCCGCTTAGTTCCGACGCCCACGGAGAGAGAACAACAGAAGTCCGATCACTCGAATAGCGTTTATTGAGCCACAGAGCACTTGAGAGCAAGCAGAGCGAGTCAGCAAGTCAGAATGCAAGAGTGCAAGTCAGTCACAGAAAAAGGCTCCAGGTTATTTATCAGTGCGCATAGCGAGGAGGCGTCAGTATTCACGGTCCAATCAGATAGGGCGGGAAATCGATAATTATTGACGCGTTGTCAAGCCACGGCGTGGGACTTTGCGCTGCAGCTGCGATGAGAGCCTGAGCGTTGTTGACTAATCATGGGACTCTGCCATCCCAAATAAATTAACATCAATAAATAAAATATTAAAATTACTATATACCCAGACTTTGTGGACACCCTGTATACACCATAGCAAACCGCATCAGAGGACCCCTAATTGGATCTTTTGACGAGTGTAGGGAGGCGATTTTCGTGCTCTGGTTTTATATACCGACAACCAAAAGGGCTGAAAAAACCATTTTCTGTCCAAGGAATAAAAATAACGTCTCCAAACATGGAGGAATTAAAATTCTGGCATGTTTGCATTTCCGATTATGCAGGCTTCTCCCTTCTGGCCTTTCTACTTAGAAGTAGCACATTTGCTGGCACAATGCGTAGAAATATATTTTTCGAGAAAACGTGGAGAGATAGCGATACAGTAATTTCTACAATTTTGACCATCTAAGTCGGAAACTAAGCATATTCCGCTGTCTAATTATTAGAGTTAGGATGATGTTAATCCTGGATCCGCTGGAGTACACTTCGGCTTTTAGCGTAAGCATCCTACGAGAAAATTCTCTCCGAAGAGTGTTTTGCACAATAATTTGACGAAAGGTTATCATTAAGGCAGGAAATGCAGAATTTCCGCTTCTTACATTGATATACCATGTCAGTTAAGGATTCTGTTTAATTATCAAGTGCATTCATAGATAATAAATCAGTGGTAATTTCTTTTATTCTGCACCCATTAGGGTACATTCGTAGTAAAAAATGCATTTTCGAGTGAATTTTAGAACGAATAAGCACACAATGTAAGATTTTCAGATGGTGATTAAAAAGAGACGTAAAATAATAAAATCTGTTAGTAAACAGGGAAAAACTCCTTTTAATGTTTAAAGCGAACGTATACGCAGGATTTATTGATGTCAATAAATTTCGTGACAGCTTCTTAAATGCATCTTGTCGCTGCATGAAGATGATAACGAAGAGAACATATAATAGTTTGAAATTTCACAGAATAAATGACATAACAGCAAACTGTTGTACGTCCTCTTCGTTATCATCCTCATGCAGCGACAAGATGCAGCTGAGAAGCTGTCACGAAATTTATTGACGTCAACAACTCCTGCCGTATACGCCTGATTGAAATTTGTACCGGGGAACAAATGCTTCAACATTCCTTGAACTTTGGTTGAAAATTACAAAATGAATATGATTGAATTAATTCTCAAGGTAGGAGAAGCCGCCGCTCATGACAGGTTAAATATTTGGTTGGAATGGGGCAATCCTACAGAAGATGTCTATAGGGGTACGATACGTTTCTGATTACGGTAAAAATCCGAATCAGAATGAGACTATTTACTATAGGTCAAATTGCAGTATTTTGGGATTGCAGCAGAAGCAACTATCATGGTGGCTAGACAGGAGGAACGCACTGCGATCGATCGCAGTCCGTGTAGAGTTCAAGCGAGGGAACGTTAACGATTACGAGGACCAGAGTGCTGGGAGATGCGACATGATAATGCTTTGCTGACAGGCCAAACTATTAGCGGATGCTGAAAACAGTAGACTCCGCCGTGCTCGTCAGCATATCCTTTGGAGTCCAAGTGAGAAGATAATATTAAATGCAGCGGAAACAATTACTGTGGTGGTGTGGGGGAAGCATCGGTCAGTTAAAAACAGGAGGTTGTGAAACGAAGTTAGAGTTCCCATTTGAACAGGAAAAGCGTGCAATTGCAGCCCCTTAATCCCAGGAGGAATGTTTTTGAAGTTAGGAAGATAAATGTTCGGGAATGAAACAGCCAATAATTAAGGAAGTCAAGTTAAGCGAACGAACGTTTTCGATTAATTCATCATCAAGTAATTCAGTAATATAAGGGAGGGTAGAGTTAACGAAAGTTTTAGGCAAACCAATCAGTAGTAACAAGGGGGAGAGAGGTGTAAAAGGATCAAGGGGGGATCAAGGGGAGCAGATTCTAGTCTTAATTGGGGACAGAGAAATGGGGGTGGGGAGAGGGGGAAGGGGAAGGAGTCAGACAATTAGTTAATGTCATCCAGTGGTCCAATAATTACTTGAGGTCTTCTCAGGTGCAATGTACTTACTTTCTTTTAATTTGAATACCGATACCGATTCCAAGGAAGGCATATTTGAAGGCCCAGAAGAGTGAGCATTTAGATAATAGAGCAAAGAGGTGACGGAATAACCACGGAGAAATTACACATAACACAAGGCGAATCTATTGAAGTGGAATTATCAATGCGTAAACAAAGAGAGAACCGCAATATTCGAGGGCAGGAAGAACGAGTATTTGATAAAGTGTTATTTGCAGTTCCGGAGGAAAAAATTGTGAATATTACATTACTTATTTATTTTCTTTATGCGGTCAAAGTTGGGGGGGCAACTGGATTGTATCGAGAGGTTTTCTTCGACGAGTTTTTAATCAGATTCAGGCAGGTTAAATCTTCTTACTTGCTCAGCGTGAGCGAAACATCCTAATATTTCAAAGGAGTGACTACTTAATTAGTTCAGCCCATTCGTGGTGTGTAGGTGCTAGACATAAAGGATGCTAATGACGCTTGCATTCCGGATTTGATTAGATGAATCTATCATCATCTTGCCAATCAAGGAAGCGTTTTGATCAGAGGTCTTGGCTCCGCCACTGCCACACTACGCACGCATCTTTATGTGGGACCTTTCGACTAATAATTACACGACATCTAACCAGCTTGTCACTGCACCCCAGTTCACCTCCCCCTACCACGTCCTAACGGTTCCTGATCATCTGGAATGTTCCGCAGCTTCTCATAATGATATTGACAGTACCTAGTCCAAAATGCTAACTGCCATCAGAAATTAATCATGCAAGTCCTTGGGTCATTCCTATGAAAGAAACAGCCTGAAGTGTACGATAAGTCGTCTTCTGCTGCTGTCATCGTTAGTAATCTCCCGATGATCAGGTACTAAGGCTCGCGCATGCCTTTTCAATGGGATATAATGCAGTTCTCATTTAGGAGGTTTAGCAGATTTGCTTAATTTAGTTTACCCATTTGTGAAAAAACTCGCGGCACTCGGCGAGATTTGAACCCGCATAGTAGGGGAAGCCTTTACGCGAAGCCAGTGGTCTACCAGTTGAGCTAAAAAAATTCCACGCCTACCACCATGAATTTAATCACACTTGGATCGATTTTACCCGCTCAAATTTACCGCTCGTAAGGAATTCCCCAATATGGAACAGCAAACTGACTGTCCAAGTAGGATTTTATAAGCAATCGTCTAGAATCCACCAGATTGACTGCTAGGCTGTTGTAGCGGTCTCTGCCGTCGCACGCCATCCATTGCTTTGTCCGGCGTCATTGTTCAAGGCCAGCTGTCTCAAGGTCATCCAAGACTTCAGCCAGCGCCTACAGTCGCGCTGACCTGCAGGGACTTGACCTACTTCCACTCGGACACACACACGTGTGGCTAGGTTCTCGTGGTTACCCAAGCACCACTTAAACATGTCCCTTTTTGCCCCACCCTCGGCAGCCAGATATCACTTTGGACCACGGCGCTCCAGCGGAATGACCTGCTCTCCAAAGTCAATCTTCTTCCATCTATTCTCCGTTCCTCTATGTACACAATAAACTATTCCTTCTAATTTGGCCTTCCCAAGACTTCTCCCATCGCCTAAGGAACCGGGCCTGGAAGATTGTAGGTGTTGGGGTTAACCTACCATAGCCTTAACACCTATACTGTTATCAGCACGAAAATCACTGGACCGTTTTTGATTTAAACTCCTGAAGCTGAAAGAGGCGAAAATTGCAGCTTACCGGTGAGCCTTAGACGGACTGGGAGATAAGGGATAGTGATTGCTTTTGTAGTTAGGGCGAACGTTCGTGTGAACTTTTACCGAGCGAGAACGATCGATAATGCGATCCGCGCTAAGAACAAGTAGAGATAAGTCATGCAAAATAGGCATGCTATAACTAACTTGGCTGCCTACGCCGGTCAAGCGAAAGGTCAAATATCGGTTAATGATACTGAAACTCACACGGGTTGCAGTTTTCTGCATAGCAATTTAGAAGCACGACTATAAACCAATGCAGATAAATGCAACTTCGGTAAGCGTAGTGCAAACAGAATAATTATAGAAAGTTGTGTATGCATAAAGGGGCCTATCATAAACTCCGTTTCCAGAAGGGGTGTCCCGAGTTTGCTGTGTCAATTGCTTGAGGTGGAGCTTTTGCCTCAGCACTGAGCCGGACATGGTGATGAGTGACTGGTTTTGCTGGTTTCACCTTCGAAAACGTTGACGATGCTGCCAGACGATTGGTTTTATGTGCAAAACGTAGCTCCCAGCATGCATGTTTCAGTTGGGAGGGCTTCATAGACGGCATTCTGACATAAACGTGGCGCACAAATTTTTAAAAGGTAGTAAGACAAGCTTTGCCTCCCCCAAATCCAAATGCTTGGACGGTATTTTCGGTGTGCAGGCAGAAAATGAAGTCGAAACAAATCCTATCCTGAGAAACGGTATATTCGTTGTTAAGCTGTAGATATCAACAGGATGATGAGTTTGCCGAATCGTTGACAACAGGACTGTCTCTGCCATGATCAGCAGCGTAGTCGCAAGTTAAAGTCAACTACTTCTAGAGCTGCGAGGGCCAATATTTAGTTGCGTTATTAAACGAAACTTCCCAATAAATTAACACGGGAAAGGAACAACTTTGTATTTTGTTCCACTCCCAGACAGAACACGGCACTTGCAACCTTCCTATTCGGGAGACTTGCGCCAGTTTCCAGTAGATTGTAGTAAAGGTTACTGTCAGGAGTTAAGTTTGAATCTAAGTTTAAGCTCAGAGTTTGGTTTAAGTTTAGGGTTATACTTAGCTTATCGGTAAGCGGTATGTTGAAGTTTAACATAGGGAAATGTCTGCAAGGTTTAGTGTAGTACCAGGGTTTCCATTCTCGAGCCTGAACCACTTCTGTAAAAATATGGCATTTTAGTCTTCTGTCCCGAAAAATAGTATGAATTCAAGCCCTCTAATTTAGCTGTTTAATAAAAGGATTTAGAAGATTTTTAGCAGTTTGGTAGAAAATGCGAATCTTGCAGATTTGCAGTCACTTTTTTTAGTTTACTAAAATGTTCACAACAGGTATTAAAAGGTGCAGATCTGAAAAAAAAACTTTCGTCCCATGACTTTTTTATGCAAAATCGTTTCGGCACTAATTTGAGCGAGGTCTGCAACAACACCACCAGCAAATAGGCAGTTAGAAACACCGGCGTTATGTTCTGACGTCTTTCGCGGGGCTTGTCTTTACCAGGGAGCTAGAGAACGGCGATCGTGTGCATTTTTAGCTACAAAGTTGTGCAGTACTTCGCAGGTTAGGCTATCCAACCCACTTCATTAACGCTGCTCCCGACGCAGCCGTAGGCATGCATAGCGTATAATTTTGTGCTGTTTTTAATGTTTTTTAAGACGAACACACTTTACCGCATTCACCGGCTACTCATCAAACATTCCGGAGAGCCGAACGAGTAGAAGTAGGAGGGCTGTTTAAAGCGATAAATATGTCACAGAGGACGCGCGAACACCATTTTCCTTTCAACCAGACAGACTACTAACTTAGAAATTTATAATCATCCTTGTTCACGAAATGTTCAAAGTCCAACTGTCATGCCTAATTAAAGGAGTTCTTTGTGTGAGCATTTCCTCTCCTCTATGGACGTGCGGATGTAGTTAGTGACCAGCGTCGCTAACCATCACGAATAAACAATTATAGATTTGGGTTTTAGTTGGCTAAACAGTCAGTGTGTTTAATCAATCCAGAAAGGAGATTAGCCCCATGTGAAAGAAAAATAAAAAGTGACGGCGTAGTATGTAATCAATAGGAAAGTGACTTCCAGACGAGTGCATGCCAGCCATGAATGAGCCGGAGTCCAGAGAGTATGCAACCGAACAGTGAGTCGTCGGCTCTGGAAGTGAATGAGCGTAAACATCTCACCCACATCTCGAGCACTGGTCTCGCCTTGAGAATTGATTGGCTATTGAGACTAGACTGCCTTAAGAAAGCCAGACAGGAGTGACCTTGAACGGAGGCCTTGACTATGGTGTCTTGCGGACGCGTGTTGCTCACGCCAGACATGGCCTAGTCCGCGCGGCGTCCGAGGAAAGCATGACTAAGAAAGGGGGTCGCTACAATACTCCCCTACCCAGGAGAACGGGGTTCAAAAATGTTAATGGGGGGAAAATGTGGGTATATTAAGGGTAGAGTACAAATTGGTAACGGTCTCAAAATTCGTACCAAATAGGATCAGTGCAGAAAAATTGAGTATCAATAGTAATGTAGGTAAGTTGTGGATATATGAGTGAATAAGAAGGGTTTACCACATAATGAAAGGATATTCATCGATCGTGTAATGTCAACAATATATGCCAGTGAATCGGCAGGTTGATAGGAGGAGAGTATAGCTCGTCAACGAAAGCCAGTAAGTCGGTGCTTTGTTGGGAGAAAAGAATGTCCTTGAATAATCCCGTCACCATTGCCAGTGAGTCAGCATGAGGGAAGGACATCCTGTCAACATATTCCAGTGAGTCGGAACGATGGTAGGAGTGAGTGAGTGTTGGAATTGTTAGCAGGTCTACGGAGTTGAAGGCGTGATGAAGATAATCGGGTCACCATTGCAATAGAGTGTTGAGAACGTCCGAATCGAAAGTGTAGAGTTAAGTGGAGTAAAATGAACGTCGGAGTCCTTTTTGTAGGTTTGAGAAACGTCGGAATCGAGTGTTTAATATAGAAGCGTCTGGGTCAACAATGTGGGATACGATGTGGTCCAGCCAGATAATACACGAGAGAACGTATCCCAACATGTATAAGCTATTGGAATAGGATAAGGCGTGGAACGCCATAGTGTCAGGGAGAATTGACTAAGATAGGAACAAGCGTAGTATGTAAGCAATAGGAAAGTGACGTCCAGACGACTGCAGTCCAGAGTCGCATTCCGGCAAGTTGATCACTGGGTCTGGAGGTCTGCAACCGAACAGTAAGTCGTCGGCTCTGGATGTGAATGAGCGTAAACAAATCGTCCGCATCTCGGGCACTGGTCTAAGCTTGAGAAGTTGTTGGCTAGTGAGACTACACCGCCTTAAGAAAGCCAGACAGGAGTGATCTTGAACGGAGACCTTGAATATGCTGCCTTGCTGAGGCGTAGTGGTCACGCCAGACATGACCTAGTCCACGCGGCGTCCGAGGAAAGCATGACTAAGAAAGGGGGTCACTACAAGACGCTGGCCCCGCTGGGTGGCTGCTGGTGGAGTTCAAGAGTGAACCCAAAGACAGAACTGGGCGGCCGAGGACCTCAACAGATGGATGAGTATTAATAAACCAAATGCAAGCTTCACTGCTGCAAAGGCCTTGTCACAAGCTAGTTCTTTTATCGACAACAGACGGATACGCAAATCACAAGGCAAAGAAGCCGTAATGAACTGGAACAGCTTTATTGAGCTAAAGTAGCCTTACAATAGCTGCTGCAAACGCCGTGTAGAAGAGAGAGAGGAATGCTTCAGTTAGACGAGAATATCCAAAATTGTCAGTAAAAATGGCTCCATTCACGGAGAGCAAGGGATAAGGTACGTAAGGGGTCATGGAAAAGGTCAAAGATAAAAGGTCATAGAATACTCATAATTAAAGTCTTACACGATATCCACATCTACTAGGGAGACAGGTAAGCTTTCAACTTCTCAATTTCCGCCTCTTCACACGTGAGTACCTTGCTAGGAATGGTAGTACAGAGTGCTGATATGCCAATGTACGGCAAGACATATGACGGAAACCTCGGCGCATTGCACGGGAAGACTTCGCAGCCATTAATTCAGAGTAAGTTGCTTGACCATTTTAAAGCGGCGCTGTACTATAATGTCAGCTAAAATAAAACATACGAAACACCAGCAGCAGAGGAGACCATTCGGAGAATGAACGACCAGGTCTTTTTTAAGTAAGGCTGGAAAAAATAAGTAGAGAGCAGTAAAGAACGAGGGGGAGAATGCAGGCATCTACAGATCGCCAGATTAGGGCTTGCGGTGTGTGATATGAACGCAAGCGGCGGATATAATATAAAAGTTCACGGATTTTAATAGAAAGGCCTTCTATATGAAAAGCAAATGTAAGATTGGATGCTAGAGTAACACCAAGGTATCGGAAAGAGGATACTTCGTTGTGCAGAATGTCAGTAGTTGCAGGACTGGGAGAGGGCAACAGTCGAAAAATACACTGGACTGACTTCTGCTCGTTAAGTAGAAGGCCATTCGCTGACGAACATTTTGTGACGTGGTCCATGCCATTCTTCAGTACTTGGAGATTTGTCCGACTTTTGAGGGGATGGACAACAACTATATTATCAGCCTATTTAACAAACAAAAATGCGTTTGGCGATCGTAAGTCGTCAATGTGGAGGGCGAAGAGATGAGAATATACTATAGACTCTTGGAGAACTCCAGAGTTGTTGGGAGGGATCGGGGATTTTCGCTTGCAGCACTGAACAAATTGAGTGCGGGAAGTGAAATCGAGTCGGTTAAAAGATGTACTGTTGTGAAGCCTTGCCTGCCGTGGTGTATGCTCTCTCGCTTGCCACCAACCAAATCAGGCGGAAGTATCGATTGGCGTCAAGCTTACACACTCATCAAGCGGCGAGTCAATCGATGATTTCTCACAGGTGACTGTAGTTCATGACAGGCGAGGACAGGATGAGTCAGCGCAGTTGCGCTGACTGGCAGACTCCTACAGTCTCAGCAGTCTGTGTACACCTACTATTGGCCTGCACTGTCAGCTCCGCAGCATTCACTTTAAGACCTGCAACGGTCAATCAGGCCGTGGCCGGTAAATTGATGAAGAGCAGAGCACGCTGCGTACGTGCTGCGCGCGCGTGCTGCTAATTCGGGACGTCGGCCGGCTGTGGAGTCACCCGCGTGAGTGACCCGAGGAACGCTTACTCTCAGGCGCAGGACGACTTTACTGGGTCAGGTGGGGTCAGTCATGGCGCAGACCGCAGTCATACGCACGAGCTAAACACGGTCGACCGAGCTGACCAGTGGCCGGCCTACCAGCCGAACGGTCTTGCGCATGTTGACAAATACTCCTTTTCATCGCAACTCGCCGACGAAGGGCTGCGAGTCCTATTTGGGGGTAGGGAAATAGGATATACATTGAAGGAAATTTGTAGAAGGTGGAAAGTAGAAAAATGTAGTTGAATTTGTTTCCCGCGGCCGCTGAGAGTAAGTTGTTGCTCATGCTAATTAAAGGTGTACGTGGCACTTCGTCACGCGAACTATACTAATCTAACTCCAGAACGGTAAGTTGAAGTAGAGGACCTCCTAACCACTATTTCTATTTTTTTTCAGAAATTTCAAGAAACCTGCATTTTGCTAATCAGTTTTTTTCTCGATACGTTAAACGATAATACATATAAAGAAAATCTACAGCTATCAATCAACAACATTTATAAGTGCAATAAAATAAAATGGATATGGCAGTTATAAAAGTATATTCCACTGCCTATCATAGTTCTCCTCCCAAAAACCCCTATAGCCATCGTTTCCAGAGGACCAAATGCTGGGAGAAGGGGTATATGGGGTACACCACTTAAACCACCTTTGCCCTCTATTCTCTTTCTCTCTCTGTTTTAAATGCGCAGAGCCTTGTAAGTTTAGGCTTATGTAGGTTAATCACTATAGCCGGACACATGGGAGATGCGTCAGACGAAAAAGGCACTATATTAGACTCGGTATACGCTAACCTCCTGAAATTTATCGCAGGAACGTAGCGTTCCTATTCTCTTATGCTCTTTACATGGCCATACAAGTCATCTTTATCCTAGTGCCGTGCTTTAAATTAGCACGATGAGTTATACTTCACGGATGGAAAGACTGCTAACTGAAATGCTAAATCGCTCTCAGGATGGAAAGTCAGATCTCCATAGCAGCTGGCCTCTATGGCATCTTCATTCAGTTGGGATTAAAGCCATCGCTTTTTGTTGTTTCTTTTCGAACACCTGCTCCATCATGCCCGGAAGAGACCTACGTGGCACATAGCCCGATTGGTTAACTTTTCCAAATATTGCGCCCGATCCTACTTCTCGCCATCCTGACTCTGCCTTGTCCCCGAACGCAGGAGAGCGTTTTGTTAGATGCTGCGCAAGTGACCATCTCTGGTAAGTAGTGGAGCATGCAGCGGACACCGTCCTTCGCGACGGCCGCACTGACAACTGGTGTGTGCCTGTGTGGGTGGACAACCCGGCTTGCGAAGGCTTGTAGCGGTTCTACAGCCCACCTCCTTCAAACTCGAGACGCCACTGACATGCTCTGGCGAGGACAAACGTATTTGCCTAGTCGCGCACCGACGCGCGACCTTTACCCTCACACGACCGGAGCGCATAGACGCGCCCCAAACTGCTCGACCAACCAGCTTCCCGAAGCGCTAGTGGCAAATCACCTTCCTGAAGTTCTCTCCAGTCTTCATTCAAGTTCTGCGCTGAGAAGACTTGGGAATCCGTTCTGAGCGGGACGCGCGTGACACCGCGCGCTCACGCGGCCGTGCCAGATGGATTGGCTACTTTCTTCTAACTGTTGTGCACACAATACATTCTTCCTTCTTCTCTGGCTTTCACACCGTCTTTTCTCATCACCTAAAGGGACCATGGGCCTGGAAGATTGTAGGTGTTAGGGTTAACCGCCTTAGCCTTAACTCCTATAGACTTCTAAAGTCGGCTTTAGATAATTATTAAATTATGTACTGAACTATCAGCATTCCAAGCGATCCATAGATATATTGTTAACGATAAAGTCCTTTAGGAATTAATTATGCTTATTCTGTGAATTTTCGGGTCTGGTTCTCTTACTCGTCGTCAGACAAGTGAAAATGCAGCGGTGACAGTTAACTCAAAACGAGGACGTACACAATATTCGACGGTGGTTCAGCGTGTGAGAAGATTGTAGCGACCCCTTATTCTTACTCATGCTTTCCTCGGACGCCGCGGGCACAAGCCATGTCTGGCGTAAACACCACGCGGACGGAAGACACGACAGTCAAAGCCTTCACTCAAGTTCGAGACTTGTCTGGCCTCACTAGCCAATCACGCTCAAGGTGAGACCAGTGGAGAAGATGCGAGGGAGTTGTGTACGCTCAGTCACTTCCTGACATGGTGATCTACTTGCCGGACTGCGGCCCTTGGCTCCAGCCCACTCATGGCTGGAATGCACTTGTCTGGGAGTCACTTGCATGTTGCTTACATTCTACGCTTGTTCCACCTTAGTAAATTCTCCCTGACACTATGGCCTTTAACGCCTTACCCTATTCCACTAGCTTAAACATGTTGGGATACGTTCTCTCGTCTGTTATCTGCTCGGACCACATCGTATCCCACGTTGTTGACCCTGACGTTCAAGTAACTCCACATTCCACAAAATAATCGTCACCCGCATGTAATTATGTGGTCAAGGGGTACTAGTTGTCACCCGCATTTAATAATGCGGTCCGTTGTGGTTGTTTTGGTTTCTATCTGACCCTCAGAGATTTGTAGTTCACATCCAAATCGATACGCCTGTTGATGCATGCTTCGTCTGAGTACATTTCTTCCAGGAATTCACGGTCCTTCCTAGTTGGGCAGGTGCCAACGATTTGAGTTTGTTCCCATGCAAATGCATGTCCTATGTACAGAGACGTTTGCAGTTCGCAGTAATTTTATCAGCTTTTTGAAAGAACTCAGAGGTTAGTCACAACTCGTCGGGTTCTGTCTTGAGTTCTATTGAAATAAATGTTAAGAGCTACACCCGGCAGGGGAATAAAGCCCACATTGAATTTAAAGTCGCCGAACCACGGTTTTGGACTTTTAGTACCAGTGTCGTGTTTCGACGTCCGGACTAACTAACGAAGCTCCTAGCGATAATTATCCCAAAATAATAAGGACATAACACACAAAAGTGTTGAAAGGGATAATAGTGGAGGAACGAGCACAACCGTAATAATTGTCGGCAAGTCCAGCTGCGTAAGTGTAAAAGTGTCTATGTCCGCGGGTTTAGCGAAGCCGTCTAGTCATCAGCCAATCAGGAAAGTGTGCGGGTATTGACGTCAGAGTTCGCAAGAAATCGATTAGCTTCGGCGTACGTGCGGTGAGAGTGGGGGTGCAAAAGTGCGAGAGCGCGCAGAGGTGAGAGGATGAGTCAGCGCTGGACGCGCGACTAGACAACGGTTTGGCAGATGAGAAGGGGTGAATACGCGCAGCACTACCGAATTCAGGCTGCCACAGTACCCCTCGGAGACCGGAGGCGGCGTAAAACGACGCCGGAGGACATGCTGAAGTCTAGAAGAAAAGCGAGACGAATCGGTCAGGGAAGTGAACGTGACGTCCACTGCGGGTAATGTAAGCGGGACGAACAGTGGGGGAGGGCTGAGTGGTTGTTACGGTTGTGGAGGGTGACGTAGTAACTGAGTGTTGGGAAACTGAAGGACGAGGTAGTATACGCGATGATGGGATTGCGGGAATGGGAGAGGAAGGAGAAGGAGCTCGGTATGGAGGAGCATGGAGTAGGGAATCAGGGGTTTCCGCACCCCGTCGCAGCGTACAAACACATGTGTGCAGTGGGCCAGGCCTTTCTCGACCTAAGACTCGGTCGCTGGATTGCGAGCCTGGACCGAGGAAAAAGAGCGCATAAATTGTCGGAGACGATGCACAAAGTTGGCAGGTGTCTCTTCGGAGCCACGTGGAGTCTGGCTGACCATAGCGCCGGGCAAACGGAGAGTTGTTCCAAACACCAGCTCGGCCGCGCTGCAATGCAGGTCTGACTTCAGTGCAGAGCAGATTCCGAGAAGGACAAGTGGCAGGTTGCCTGACCAGTTACGCCTGTTGATGCATGCTTCATCTGCGTACATTTCCTCCAGGAATTCACGGTCCTTTCTAGTTGGGCAGGTGCCAACGATTTGGTTTTTTTCCCATGCAAATGCGCATCCTGTGTACAGAGACTATTGCAGTTCGCAGTAATTTTATCAGCATTTTTGAAAGAACTCAGAGGTTAGTCACAACTCGCCGGGTTCTAGTGAAAAAAATATTTTAAGAGCTACACGTTGCAGGGGAATGAAGCCCACATTGAATATAAAGTCACCGAACCACGGTTTTGGACTTTTTGTACCAGCACTGAGAACATACTGAAACAGTTTACAGCCTGCAAAAAGTCCACTCTAAAAAATCATCAAGTTTTTCTGCCTGCATGGACAGCCTTCAAAACAAATTCTTACTAGAGTGACAGACTTGGACAGGAGCTTTCTGCTTCGATGACTGTCCGTGAGACAACTTAGGACGAAAGTGTAGTACGCAGCATTCTCGGGGTGATTAATAATGGAAATTACATGGGGCAGGCTGTAGTAGTGACTGATGTAGGTGAGTCACGTATTCGCAGAAAAGTGACGAACCCTGTCTGGGATTTCGGCCAGTGCGCATGCTGAGAAGGAGGCAGAAGCCACTGCTTTTGTGTCCGATAAATACAAGCTCGTGCCGGTTGTATCACTCTGGAGTTTAGCCACGACTGTTGCAAGTAATGGCTTGAAACGGTCGACATTATCCAATCACACCGTCGGCACTTTTAATGAATAGCATAAAATTTCCGACCGATGATGAGGGCTGCAAATAAGTATCAAGTAAGAGAATAGGCGCGGGGTTTCTGACGTAAAAAGTCGCGTGATCAGTTATTCCACCTGACAGCCCTTTCTCCGCATGCATAGTATAATCGTTTGAGAATTTTCTCACGGAACTTTGTGCCACAACAGCTGGAAAAAGTCCTCTTTACGTTAAAAAGGCTACAGTGCAGCAGTGCGCATAAGAGAAGGTGAAAAGAAGAATCTGTTACCTTTCCAATGAAGGCAGCTTAGCGCAGGGATGGAAAGTCTGGTTAGATATGAAAAAAAGCCCCACTGCGCTTACCTTTTGTTCAGTTTATGCCGGTAAAGCGTTTTCATCCATTATCGCAATAATAATTACAGTTTAGGCCAGCATACAGGCATAGTCAAAGAAACTGTATAGTAGGGTCGAACCAGTAATGAATATAATTTTGCATAATTGGGATTACTCGGGAAAAAAACTGCAGCCCCTGAAATTATGGCAGTCTGGAATCGGAAATGGTTCGCACCAGTGCAGCGAGTGTTTGCAGCCTCCACCGTTTTTAATGGAACCGGAATTTTGTACCAGACAGGGGTGCATAGGTGAAAATTTGGTCAGCTGAAAACTTTCCCCGCTAGGTTATGGGCTGCGTTAGAGGAATCAGAGCCCACCACCACCACCACGGAGGAAGAATTCGGTGGATTCAGTAGGCAACACGTTTGCTTCTGAACTGTAGGTAAAAGTGGTGGCAAGCTGGTCAGCGCATCTTTGACGATTCTTGCCTTAAAGTGCGGAAATCCGTCAGTAATTTTCTCCCTCTTACTATGCGTGACTGGTTGCATTGACCTTTCTATCAGTCTGCAGTCTCGGGGATAGTCTGCGACCTTCAAATCGGCCGTGTAAGTCTCAGTAGGCGTGGGTGGGAATCTGATGCCTCTGAATCGTTACTTTAGTTAGGTCAACTCAGAACTTCGCATTTGATAAATGGGCAGTCCCGGAAAATAGTGGAATCCCTCATCGAACGGCCATTCACGATTGCACAAACAAGCCTCCTGTTTGTATCCTATGTAAGCTGAGCGTTCGGTTTTGTTCAACCCTCGGTGCATAGAACATATCTGAGCATGGTGGCCGGTGATTGAAACACACGGTCGAACGGACACCGCATTTCACTTTCTTCGAAGAATAATCGTTTTGAAACTATTCGTGTACATACGAGCCTCTACTTCGATGCAATTATCAGCTGCCTGTGGTTGTAACTATCATCCGTAATATTTTACTTACCGTCAACATCTTGTCATTTTTGTACTTGTGAGCTTTAACATTCACTAACTCGATTCTAAGATCATATTTGGACAACTCTTACCACATGCTTGCCACTGGCGAGAGGGATATGAACAAACTCTGGATATAAGTCAACAAATCGGATTATGGCAGTCCAAAGTATGTGGATGAACGAAGAATGGAGGTCTTTGACCATCGGTGCCTAAGGACGATCCTGCGAGTTAAGTATAGCGACTTCATCTCACATGAGGCAGTCCGCATCCACTGCGATCGTATCACGAGGATATCTCAGGCCACCCAAGAAAGGCAACTGAGGTGGTTTGGACACGTTCTCCGTCGTCCGCCCCACAAGCTTACCTATGCTGCCCTCGACCCGGCACCGCAGCCCACCTGGAAACGTCGAAGAGGAGGGTAACTGAAGACTTGGCTCGACACCGTCCGTCAAGACATGGAAGCACTTCTGGGACCTTCTATCTTCGATCTCCGTCGCTGAAGAAGGGACTGGGTGGAGCTCTCGAGATCCGCTGCCGCCAATCGCCAGGCATGGAGAGGGAGTGTTCGTGACATCATTGAGGCTGGCTAGATCAAGCATGATCACAGCCGTAACAAGTACAAGTAAGTACAAGAAGTATGAGATAAGAGCTTTGGAGAACCAGAATTTGCGCAGTTCTCTAATCCCGTCTCGAGCTCTCTGATTGATGCATTCCATCAGAGTTTGACTTCATTTTCTTTAAATTGCCCTCCAGTTAGTTCCAAAATAATAAAGTTTATGGTTGTCTTTTTTCTTAATTTCCCAATATTCCTTTGCTTCTTGTAACAAAATACGGAGATAAATTTTCCCGTTAGAAACGAATATACGAGGTCCACAGCTTCCTGGAAACTGTCCGGTATTTCCGATATGAAAAGGACTTACATAACGATGCCCTTTATAATTATCACTCCTGAAGCAGCTGGTGTGAAGTGGGTTTGATGGTCAAATCCGAAATCACTAGTTACTAAAACGATGCGCCTAGAGCTGCATGCATGTCCAAGAGTGAGGATATCAATCACCCCTTGGGATTTCCAAAAGCTAGATCGGCATAAAAAAAGGTCGCTCCTACGGACGCTAAACGGAGTTAGATTAAACTTTCTGCATTCCAAACTTTCTGGCAGCATAAGATAATACTAGCGTGAATAACTACGGTTTACGCAGCTGTTTGAATCACTACAATTACTTCGCTAGCAAGCCCAAGGAAGTCTGTAGTGACTTAGCTCACCGAGGTAACGCTCAACCACTTGCCTTACGCGACTGCTTGCACATGCGCGTCGGTGACTGCCGACCCCGGTCCTGCCAAATTCTCCACTAGTCCTGCACAGAATACACCATGCCTCCCACCTGGTTTCCCATTTCTTTTCTTCACACACGGAATTGGGTCTGAATGTTGCTGTGGCTAGGGTCTTCCCTTATTATCGCAGGCCAGCATAGACGGTCAGGATCTACCTGTGCCAGGAGTTATTAAAGATATGGGCATATCCTATTCTAATAGTCTCAATCTGTCAGAGCACTATGCCTTAATTGTCTCGAAAGCACGCCGAACTACCGGATTTATTCTCAGAAATTTTAAGACCGTCAAGGTTAGAAGTAGCCTTTATAATATTTACGTGAAACTTAGTCTCGAATACTCCTCGCCCCTATTCAGCCTTCTGCGCGCTAGTGAACGGAAGAAAATAGAATCGGTCTAGCACTTCTTCACTAAACGAGTATTCTCTTTAGACCACCGCAACCTGTCCTACCACCAAAGTTGTGAACTTATTAACCTGGATCCCTTGTGGTTTCGCGGATTACAGAGGGGCCTACTTTTACTGCTTGAAATTTTAAACGGCCCTACCTTTAATCCCCTCAGCACCATAAGACAGCTAGACCAATCTCGGCGCACCAGTTATCGAGGTGTGTTTTTATTTCTTACTATGGCACGCATAGTTAGATACCGTAAAATGTTTTCAGTAAACGCCATAGCAATCTGGAATAGGCTGCCCCGAAGTATACAAATTCAGCAAAGTTATCCGTTGTTTAAGAAGGCTGTGACTAGTTTTTTACATTCAGGACAACTTTTAAGAATTTTGGGTGCCGACTCGGTGGAATCGCTCTTTCACTCTGATGGCGTTCGTGGAATTTGAACCCAGCCAGGCCTCATGCTGAGGATAATGGTGCTGAAACTGTGGCCCGCAATTGGCTATTCTTCAGCCGACTGCGAGCCACTGTTCACCGATAAAAATTCCGCTGGCGCAAAATCTCGAAGCCATTATACTCAAGGGAGACTGAGAACACAGTGTTCCTGCATCTTTTTATGCAACACTGTCAACTCGCTTTATAACTGTACACATCCTTCTTTAGTATCGTACCTTTGAATATAGGTTTTTTTTCGCTTGAAACAAACTCCCTTGTTCGCCCAATATTGAGCAATCAACAAAACTGAACCAAAACCTATAACGACTGCAAAAGAGGGAGTTTGTTTTAGGTTTTTCCCTGCCTTCGAGGTTTTGGAAAGCGCCCAAGAGGTGCTTTACCAATTAACCCAGTTTTTAAAATTCCCTCTAAACCGGTTATCAATAAATAATTTAAAATGTCAGGTAAAGCATTTTTGGAAGGCAGTGTCGTAGATGGAATGATGAAGCTACGACGGTATATTGACATATATCCGTCTGTTAACTGGTCTTTGTGTGGTGAGGAGGAAACGGTGATAAATAGGAAGCAGTTACCATGTGGGAAGTAAATTTAGTGGTCGCAGTGGTAGCAAAAAAACAGTCATATTACTAATCGTATTACTGAAGGATGTAGGGTGTGAGGACTGGTGATGGTGATGGTAGAAGTAGTAGCAGTGCAAGGGAAGAGGAAAAGAAGAAGCTAGAGAGTGCAGAGGGGAGATGAGTGGAAGGCAAAACATGCTCTACAATGCCCAACTCCGACTTATTTTCCTTTTCAGCACTGCGCCCATCCCACCTCAGGCGACCGATAGCTAGGCGGTGGCCTGTTGCTCTCGGTAGGGAAGAGGGTGAGGTCGACTCTCAGTGCACTGTAATCAATCTGAGGTGCTTGAAACTATCGCGGTGCACTAAAAGCCGTGGCTTGTAGGGTTGTAAACTGACGGGATAACTGGGACTGCGCAATCAGCCTAGTGCCTGTTGTGTGGAGTGGTTAACTGCAGGCTGAGGGTCAGGCTCAATGGTTCCTTCTTAACGTGGCCTTGATGGCGCTTCCAGGTGGGGTCCTATCGCAAAGGAGTTAAGGCTAAGCCAGTTGAACCCTAACTACTGCGATCTTTCAGGTCAGGTTCCCTGGAAGATGAGAGAAGACTTGGAAAGCCAGAGGAGTAGGAACAATATACTGTTTACAGAATGAGTTGAAGAATATTTCATAGGAAGGTTGACTCGGTCTGGCGTACCTTCGATCGTGAGAGCCATGAGTGAGAGCAGCGGCGGCGCGTCCGCCCCGCCAGGGGGCAGAATGCCAAGTAAATTCTAGCGTCAGTAATCGGGGGCGGCTGTCGAATCCTCGCTCAGTCTCACGGCCTTGCATTTAATTGGTTGGACGGCGCGATACAGACATCGAGCGGGCGGTCCATGTCTCGTGCGCCAGTTTGGGTCTCGTCAGAGGCACGCCTAAAAGTACATCCGCGCAAGGTTCTGCTCTGAGCGACCATGTCTGTGACGTCAAGAGTTAGGTGGGCGTCAGGCAGAAAGGACCACCACAATCCTACCTAACGAGGGGTACTCTTGGTACGCGTGTTGTGTGTTTATCGCACCAGCCGCCTACCCCCTTCCCTGACCACTTGCCTTGTTGATTTTTGTCTTGACATCGGGTCCGGTGTGGGAGTGGTGAGAGAGGGGGTAGATTCTCCGCGAGTCTACTTTCACTGTATATCGCGTGGAAGTCACCGCGTTTGCCCTTAGCCTGCTGAAGCTCGTGGCCGAAATCGTCGAAATCGACGATCAAACTGTCGGTACTAGGAGTGGTATTATTATTAGTAGAAGAAATGAATGCCTTATTTTCCCCATTTTTCATTCATTACTCATATAATTGTTCAAATGTTCCCAAAGGGGTTGTGCTCTGACGTCAGCCGTGAAAGGCACCCAGCGCTTTGGTACTACACGCGTGTGCGAAAAAATTCTGCTCTCCGTCAGGGGAAAAAGCGATACATGTGTGACGCACACGAGATGAAGACAAAATGTTGTGTCAGTCACATGCTCCGCAGTAAGTTTGACTCATACTTACGCTCAGTTTATGACAAGAGATAGAGAGAGCGGCGGATTCTGGACCGCATATCCTCATCGTGATACATCTTATGTGCATTTGAGTTATCGTAGCACCTTAAAAATGATAACATAAACATTTGTGGTGACTCACTCCGAGCATAGGACCTCGTGCGAAGGCTCACCGCCGCCAACTTTTGCACATGCACCGGCCGCTTACGCCCGTCTCAAGTTCAAGCCCCTACCGCGAGCCTTGGCATTAGCCCCCACCCGTAAGAACTCGAGCCAACCAGAGTACACCATTTCCTGACTGGCTGCAGCAACAAAGCATGCGTTGGGCCCCCGAAAATCCCCTATGCTCTCGTCACTCTAGATGCGACGCTGTGGCCGGCAGTTGCTCGCTTGTCTGACAGTCAAGTGCCTTATACCTATTCTTCATTCCTCCTGTACGCAGTAAACTATTCCTACCACCCTGGTCTCCCATGACTTGTTCTTCTCCTAAAAAACCAAACTTGAAGATCGCCGTTGTTAGGGTTTAACTTACTTAACCCCCTGCGATAGATTTGCTATCCATGGGGGCGTTCCCCCAGTGTTCCGAACAGGAAGCTATGGACGAAGTTCACCAACGCCTAGTTTAGGTGTTCTTAAGAAACGGCATATGAAAGTCTGCCTACCTTGCGTCATAAGTCCAGCTCTGGTCACTTTGGCCTGGCAGAGTCTTTAAAATGCCCTGATTCGGACTTGAATTTGATGTGGCATCTGTCTCCCTTGCTATACTTCAACCAACGCGTGAACCATCACGGTTTTCGTGGCAAGGTCCCGGGTTCCGTCGTATTTTGGGCTGAAAATATCAATCGGGAACGAGTAATCTACGTCCGCGTACTAAACTAAACAAATAATTAGGCTGATGACGTAAAAGCTTTATGGATTTCTTTGGATGACATTTCGTAAAGGCAGCTTATTTATAATTATAGTTTATTTTCCTACAAAGCGGTGGCCCGGAGACTAGACCTTAACTCGCAGCCTGCCACAGATATAAGAGAGACCGGCTGCGACTTCAATATTCAAGGATTGACCATCGTAGGCCAGGGATCCTCAAAAGCTGAAAGATGGGCGCTTGAGGCATGTTATGCAGATGCCAATTCTGTCAACAGGCATATTGACCTCCCTGTGGCCTACAAAGTCCTGCGCCATTATGTAAGTAAAGGACAGGGCACGGTCAAACCGAAGTCAGGATTTTCAGACGAAGACGGCCCTGTGACGAAACCACCGGAAGAGGGGGGCAGGATTGCGAGCATCCTCTACCGTGGAGAGAGAGAACGGACTACCAATTGCTGTCACGCCAAGCCAAACTCCACACGCAAGGCCAGACAGTGAACGGAGCAAAATCGATCAGCCCAAGGCCAACACTTACAGCCGCAACTTTAACCTACTTATCAATAACAATCAGTATTCGCTTTGAAAAAGGACAGCAGGCCCAGCTGTCCGAAACGTCGGCAAATCTCCAAATTTTCTCCGATGAGCGGAAAATGAATTATAATTCAGATCCTGAAATTCTGACATTTTCGAATTTGAGCAGCTTATTTAGCTTCGTGAAAGTTGGAATAGCGGCTGCAGGTTGCCTTAGGAGCACAACTGACATTTTCACCCTAATCGCAGTTGCAGTTAAGACTTGTTTAGGAGCCTTTTTTCTTTAACATTCGATAGATAAAACAAGCGTACACCGCAGGATTTATTTGTACGCACAAATTTCGGGGCAGCTTTTCAGCTGCCTCCTGTCTTTGCATGAATTAGCTTATAAGTGGAGAACACAGTGATTTAAATTTACACCGACTCAATGTATAACAGCAAGATCGTTTTTCCATGGAGCAAGTAGTCAATAATAATGTCTCCCTTAAACGTGGGGTGCAGGCAGGAAAAGTGGAGCCAGGAGTTAACAAAAATCATAGTTTGATTAAATATAAACATGCGATTACCAGAGTAGTTGGAGATTAGCTACATCCTCTAACTGCTTACAGAGGTCAGGTTCCTCCCGCCGTATATAGGCTACTTCCATATATCGCAAGGTCCGATTTGTTCGTGTTTGAACAAGAATTGGGAAAGATATTTTGAGATCAGCTCGGTGGTAGAAGGGAAGGGGCATCTCTATCCCGGATTAGAGGGTGAAAAAAAGACCCAGTTCTTTCAACCAACCCATTCAGGTTTCCAGGTGTGTTACGCTGTGATCCCATTTAGTCAGCAACCAACGATCTGAACTAACAAAAAAACACACTCGGGCATGCGCCTTCTGAACTCATTCCCTGAACATTTCTTTACACAGAACTCTGCTTGCGTGAATGTATTTAAGCTTCAGGTTATTCATGCAGTAGTTGTGCACATATAACCCCCAATTATTATATTTTATTCATTTCCCAGCAATAGAGCGAAACTTGCAATTCAACAAAGGTCCGAGGAAGCTAAAGCAAAGACTGCTAGTCACTCACGCAGAGTAGACCGTCAAATGTTTTGACCAGACTGGTTGCGCTTTTTTTACGTGCATTTGCACTTTGCGGTGCAATTGGCGGTAGGGCGTTTTAGCAAAAGCGTCCTTGGAGGTCGTGCCATTTAAAGAACCAAATTATTCAATGGCGTTGTCTGGACGGCTGGAATAGCAGAAGCAACAGCAGTGGCAGCAACAGTGTCTATCTACTGCTGGCGGGAACTCGGACAAGTTCTATCACAGGTTCAAATTGTACCCAACGGAATGGAATTTAGGCAGAGCTATCAGCCAGTGGATCACGCGTGTTTCTGTGTACTTTAAGGGCTATTTCGCAGGCTTAAAGTGCAAATGTTTCCAAACCACTGCGCCTTCTAGTAAAGCGCATATGCAAACGGATAGACTTCAGGCTCAATACAGACTTCAAAGCGTTTTTTTCCTCTCGTACTGATCGCTAAGCATCCCTTTTAACATTTGTAGACTGGGATGATTTTATAAAAGGACATATTCCCTTGAAAAAAGTTCTATCGGGCTTCATGTGATATTAAAATTGAATGGTGAAATAAACAAAATGCAGTTAAAGTACTATCCCGCTAGTTCGACCGTTAAGGTCTGTCACTGTTTCGAAGCGAGCGCAGCGAGGAATGGCACGTCCTTTTTATGGAGGAGCTTACCTGCGCTACGTCCAGTCAGCCTACAGTCTTCAATGCCACGAGTTTTTGGGGCAACTGATTATTCACTCCGCGATAGTCATGTACTGGGTTCCGAGGTGAATCGGTGCCCGTCTCTCTAACTTCTTTTCAATGAGGGGTGTCTCCGAGTCTTATCTCGAGAAAGACTTGGCGACATGTACTCACGTCTTTCTATGATGCGATCGCGTCCGGCGGCCCTTGGAATCACCCTGGGAGGGACCATTCCGTGTCATTTCACGTAGGACAAAAAAATACCACAGCCAGTGTGATACTCGCTAGGAGGTCGTGAGCGTTGACCGGCTCAAGGCTGCCGGATGAAGTCTCTGGCCTTCTGCCCCCTGTTTCCCCTTCTCCCCAACCCGCTAGTCCAGCGTCCCGCCTTTTACCTCTTCTTTCCTGTCCGCAACCCTAACCTGTCCCTGCCTCCAACTCTAGCACTTCTGCTACTACTTCAAACTCCCACACTTCTGCTACTGCCCATGCCAACCCCTCTTTTTAGGCCCCTGTATGCATCACTCGCAGTGGACTTCACGTTCATTTCTCCGATCGTTTTGTTACCCATATTTTTAGGTCTCAACCCTGCCTTCTGCGTCGATACCCGCCGCCTTTGGTCTTGCCGGGGGGTACTGTGGTAACTTGCTGCACTGACTCTGCTTTCGCCCTGTCTGGGCTTTCACCCGTACTTAGTCCCCTATTCTGCGTGTTATCGACCCGCTCGCCGCTTCATACGCGTATACACTCATAGGTAATCGATAACTCCGCCTCGTCTGATTGGCCGCAGACGATTGATTACTCTTCCACGGCCGGTAGTCAAGGCCTGACTGCAACAAAAGCAACAACTTCGCAGACACATCGGCAAAGCAGATGTATTGGCGGTTGGCGCGCAACACAGCCTCTATACTGTCTATTTTCCGGCAGCAAATCTTTGTCCACCAACACCATCTTCTTCAACTTGTGATTTGGAGGAACCTTCTGTTTGTCGATATTACTAGCTGCGACAGAGGCACATTCGAGTTTGTCGGTCGACTAGTACTAATCGCTATGCCAATGTCTACGAAGGCTATAGATTGCGCCCCCAGGCTCAGCCGGGCGAGTATATGGCGTTAGTTGAGCGGTGAACGTCCCGCTCACGACACACTGAGCATAGTCCGTACTTCAACCTATCAGAACATTTTTAAGGATCAGAAAGTGGCCATAACCTGGAAAACTGCGCCTGCGTCAACAGCCGACGGTTTTCTATTGCGTGAATTCCATATGCTGCGCAATTTTTTTATTAGAAATGCTCTGGTATGGACAACTGCAGTGTCCGCCGGACGCCATTTAAACTTCATTTCAAGCCTAGCTCCCATGCCAAAACGACCGTAAAAATTTAAATAATTCAAATGAGGCAGAGGATCGCTTGGAAAGTGTCTGAACATTCATCTCCCCCCCCCTCCTGTTTGTGAGTAAAGTGGCGTCATAGGGAAATAAATTGTCGCAGAAACGCCCACAAGGGCTAACAATCATTGGGCATTCTGGTTCTTCAAATAGGCTGCAAGATGACTCGTCGGTTAAAATGAAATAAAACGATGCCCTCTCCCCCGTATACTTAATCCTCAGACCACATTGTTAACGCGATAACACCTCCCCCCCTCCCTCCCAACATCACGCCAAGGTCATTTGTTACAGCCATTTATAATGCTTTCATTAATGGTATCAGCAGGACCAAATTCAGTGAAGGTTGACTCGGTAGTCACCTGAGCCTTCCCCATCGCCGGTCTTTTTGACTTTTGTCTTGACATTGGGTACGAGTGGAGAGGTAGGGAGAAAATTAGGTAGGTTCTGCGCGAGTCACCGCGTTTGCCTTCAGACCGCTGAAGCTCGCGATGGACATAGTTGAAATCGGCGGTCAAATTGTCTTCAATTACTCTGCCCAGGCAAATAATTTAGTTCGCTACTCGACACCAAGTCGTAAAACCATGTCTCAAGTAGTTCATTCGCGCGGTTGTCACCTCTCACGAGAATTTCGGCCCCATCGAACTTGATTCTGTCCGGATTAAGAATTCAAGTTTGAATTCAAAATGCTGGGTGAGTAACGCCCTCGATCCAGCGATCGTGCCTCCGTATTCAGATTGCTTCTTGGAGCTCGCCCTTCAGCTTTTTCGGTCCTACAGTCATTTCGGACAGTTTAACGTCAGCCCCAGTTGCAAATTCGAGATTTTCCTCGCTGCAGTTGGAGCGTAGCCAACTGCCGATTAAAAAGAATCTTTCCAACTTCTCTTGTCAGGTACTTTTACTTGTACTTGTTACGGCTGTGATCATGCCAGATCTAGCCAGCCTCAATGATGTCACGAACAGTCCCTCTCCATGCCTGGCGATTGGCGGCAGCGGATCTCGAGAGCTCCACCCAGTCCCTTCTTCAGCGACGGAGATCGAAGATAGAAGGTCCCAGAAGTGCTTCCATGTCTTGACGGACGGTGTCGAGCCAAGTCTTCAGTTACCTTCCTCTTCGACGTTTCCAGGTGGGCTGCGGTGCCGGGTCGAGGGCAGCATAGGTAAGCTCGTGGGGCGGACGACGGAGAACGTGTCCAAACCACCTCAGTTGCCTTTTTTGGGTGGCCTGAGGTATCCTCGTGATACGATCGCAGCGGGTGCGGACTGTCTCATTTGAGATGAAGTCGCTATACTTAACTCACAGGATCGTCCTCAGGCACCGGTGGTCAAAGAACTCCAGTTTTCGCTCATCTTCAGCGCGCACAGCACAGCATTCACATCCAGACAGGAGGACTAACCGGATGGATGCATGGTATGCACGAATCTTCGTGGCGATGGCTCGAGTCGTCTCGGCCGATAGCTGCAGGTTTCTTCCGCTGATCCAGTCACTGTGGTGCCGCTGAGTGAATCCGATAATTTTCTCAGCTGCCACATAGATGGATGTATTCAGTGATGGCCACTTGTTACTGCCCTCGTTGTCAGCCTGGGTCGTAAAACGGGATCGGATTTCTGTGCTTAGAGCCTCGGCAGTGTTGGTTTGCCAGAGCTTTGCGACATCAAGGCGTCTCGCACGTGGCATTTTGGGCGCAGATGAGAGGTGAACCTTCAGGCGCGTGCGAACGAGAGCATGGTCAGACCCATGGACGTTACCAGTTTCAGCACCTCGCATCGACCTGCTGTCGTGGACCCAGCTGCGAAACTGTGAACCAATTAGAATATAATCGATCTGACTGGCGGTACGGCCATCGTTCGAATACCAGGTAAGTAGATTTTTGTGGCGATGCTGGAAGCACTTGTTGGTAACAAACAATCGGTTCTGTTCGGCAAACTGCAGCATCCTCTCACCATTGTCCGTTCGAGAGCCAAGCCCAAAACGACCAAAAAGGTGGCTGTTTGTCGGGTCACCGGGCCCAGTCCGGCCATTCCAGTCTCCGGCAACAATAAGCAGATCTTGGCGAGGGAGTCGTTCGACTAGCTCCTGCAGCTGCGAGTAGAAATTATCTTTCTCTTGCTGTTCAGCCGCCGACGTAGGTGCATACACAGATTCGACCGAGATGTTCGTAAAATGGCCTTTTAGTCGAACATAGGCCATTCGGTCGTTGACTGGTTCCCATGCCAGTAGTGCACGGTTGGCTTGTTCCGAGAGGGCAATAGCCACACCGTGTCTACCAGATGAGTCCCTCGGACCACTGTTATACAAGGTGAGATGGGAATCGACAACCGGGAGTTTGATTTCTCGGACGCCTGAATCGGGGAGTCAGACTTCTGACAGGCAACAAGCATCCACGTGATATTCATGGAGTCTGTGCGCTGTCAGACTTTGAGTACCAGGTTCCAGAAATGTTCGCGCATTCCAGCATACAATAACAAGAGTCCTTTTGTGGTTGAGCAGTCCAGCTTGCATATTTTTCGCCTGCACCACCGGACAAGGGTTGCGGAGCGCGTCAGTTCCCGCGGACGCCGTAGCATGAGTAGTAAAATCGTAAGTTGACATATCATGAGGGTTCTCGGGAATTTTGAGTACAGGCGGGTCGCCAACGGTCGCTCGGATTCTTTGTTCAAGGTTGTCTCCTCTAGCACTTTGGCTCAAGAACCTAACCACAAGGCAGTGGTGTTGGTGGCAAGCAAACCTATTTAATGGTGGTTCACGCTCGCCATGTCACAGTGACGTCACTGGGCCTTGTGGAATTTTATAGGGCAGTCGGTTCGCCAGACCTCAGCCCACCGCGCCCTGGTAACAATGCCACTGCTGCGGCCGCGACTGCTCATTCGCCAGACCCGAGAGCCTGCTTTTTCGCAGCTAACCTTCACTGAAGACCGCGCCACTATCCGCCACCCGTGGACGCGCCAGGTAGCCTGCAGCTTGGCTAACAGGTAACCCCCCTTTCCTGGGTAACCCGCCTTCCTGTGTAACCCGCCTTCCTTGTCAGCAAAACTTCTTGATTGCTGATATTCCCTCTTTAGGAGACAGCCTGTCCTTCGGTAGATGCACATCAGTGAACGTCATTCCCATGAAATACTAGACAGATTATCCAGCGAACAATTTAATCCAACAACAACAATCTTCAAACCTCCCGCCTTCAGTGTTCATTACCGCAAATAAGGACTGAGGACATTTTGCGAAATGCTCACTGCACGTACGGCTAATATACTTAAGCATTTAGTAATAGGCATCCTGAATTGGTAGTAATCAAAGAGAGTGGACTCCTATTCCTTTCTATACACGTTGTACATTCTGCTATTGCAATATCATTTTTGGTCTGGCCGCCTTTAATATGTGTCATTCCCCACTTGTCACTCTAATTCAAATAACTCCTCATCATATGGATGGGGCGTTCACCGGAAGTGGGATATTTTAGGTTGGGCCTTTTAGCTAGTGGCTTGTGTCGTATACATCTTCTCCATTTTTCCCTTTTTTAAGAGGCAAGCATTCTGTCTAATACAGATGGCCGTTTAAATCATATTAGTAGGCTCACGCAAACATGAGACCTTATCGTTGGGAAAAATGAACATCATCCTCACAAAAGTCCGCAATGGGTAGGCCTTTGAGGACTGTAAAAACCCTCGCTTAAAAGTCATTCCCTTTGAAAAGTGTTTTACTTCCGCTGACAAATGTCTAAGTTCTTTACCATTTTCGACGTTAAGTTAAAGAACAAACCTGAACGCTTCATCTTTTTCCCCTCACCTGAAAATTATTGAACATTTTCCGCTCTCTAAATTAGAGCCTTTTTCGTCATTATTACTTGCCCTTGAACTCTGCTGTAAGATTGTAAATGTACTACAGAGCAACCGTATAAATACTAAGATGAAGCGAAAACTGCTTATATTCTGCCTGCTTCGTTTCTAGATTACGCATTGGCGGAAACTTTTTTCTACAAAGATTGTCCTACCAGATGCTTCAAATTGGATATAGCTTCTTGTAGAGGACTGATTGTTAACAAGGGGGACACAACTTTCTAGATTTTTTAACAAAGAATTGCTAGTAGACGTTATTATCGCGTTTGAAATCACACTTATTTGCAATTCTGCATTTGCAAAAAAATCGATAAAACGTCTGGCTACAATCAATAAACTTTGCTCAATTTAAGTCATCCACAACTACACGCGCTTCCAATGAGAACGAACGGGTTTGGAGATAAGAGAACTTCTAGACGTGCGAAGAACATTCAAGCTGTCTGTTTTAACCCCACCCCCCCCCAGTCTTTAAATTTTTCTGGGCTTTCCGCCTCGCAGTCGGCGGTGAGGTAAAAGGACTGAGTTTGCAAGTTCACATCAAAATTGGCTTATGGTTTGGGTTCAGACCCGCTGATCAATTTCGTTCAGGTGTACTGATAGCCCTCGACAACGGTAGGTTGTGTGAGCCCGCTTTGTCACAACTAACCTCAGGATTGCGTAAAATGGGAATGGTGGTAATAAGGGTTTTACGGGAGTGTCTAACCGCGGACAAGTACCGTTAACATAATGAATAAATAAATCCCCATCAATGATAATCACTTTGGCCTATATATGGCAACAGAATTTTAACGTAATTACAGTAGTCGCCGGTAATTAAGCCAACGGTTAATCAGCCCAGCCGCGTATTAAGCCCAAATCAGCTTTGGACGGAATTTAACATAGCAAAATCCGCCGGCTAATAAGCCCAGCCGTCGGCTACAAAGCCCAGTTTGCCAACAGGATAGAGTGAGATTCTCATCTCTCTGTGTGCGCAACGCGGTCTACAGGCATCAGATTTCACAAAATTCGACGATTTCTGGTGCCCGGAGAAGGACATCAAAGAGCACTTGCGAGTCAAGTTTCCTCCAAAACAACTGAAATTAGACCGCTTTTTTAAACGTGTCGCAAATCATTTTTTTATTTTTGTTTATACGTAAAATACAGAAAAACAGCATTCTTTTCTTGTACATAACCACAGTTTACACATAATACAGTACGTATGTAATATATAGTGCTGATCCTGCGTTTGCTAATCAAGAACTAGGACTCTCCGGTTAGTGCGCCCGCAGCTTATTAAGCCCAATTTGGTCTGGGCCTGAGGTGGGCTTAATGGCCGGCAACAATAAGCAAAAAAACAACGCTAAATAAGAAAAAACGTATTCGAATAATAAACATTACAATAAAAAAACTATGCGTATGTCTTTAGATGAGTGCAGTAGTTAACAAACGGAAAGTTACTTCCCGCTGCTTTGAAATAATAAACAATACCAGGCTGGCAAAGGTAGTTTAGGTAGTACACCTCATATACTGTTAGTTCCAACGTTTTGCCCTACAAATACTGCAGTAATAGAGGTTTCGGAGGTAGGGAAAGAGGATAGGCAGTGAAGGAAATTTTTAGAAGTAAGTGGAAAGTGGAAAAGTTTAGTTGAATTCGTTTCCCGCGGCCGCTGGGAGCACGTTATTCCGCACGTGTATTAAAGGTGTGCGCGGCACTTCGGGCCGCGGACTATACTAATCTAACTCCAGAACGGTAAGTTGGACCTCAGGCGGGTTGAAGTAGACGATTTCTTATCACTGTATTTCTACCGACAAAGGCAAGGGGACACCGCGAACGCGTTTTCTGGCTTGTTTTTCATCATCAGGCGGTGATACCCCAACTCCAGTGTAGCAGCGGAAATTGCCGTCACACTCGAGTTTCGAACCCGCGTCTCTCCGGCCAGAGGCGAACGCTCTAACCATTGAGCCACAAGTCCGTCTCGAAAACGGCATCAACTAGGATGGGTCCATCCTAAAACAGGTCGGTGCATAGATACCTTCTTGTAATCCTAATCACTGTTTCTATTTTTTCAGGAATTGCAAGAAACCTGCGTTTTGATAATCGGGCTTTTCCGCAAAACGTTAAACGATGATACAGATTAGGAAAATCTTCAGATATAAATCAACAAAATTTCTTAATACGGTAAACTAAAAATGCATAAAGCAGTTATTAAAGTATATTCCACTGCCTAGCCTATTTCAACACCTACAAAATCCCTATAACCACCGTTTCCGTAGGACAAAATACTCGGGCTAGGGGTGTATGAGGGGCAATACTTAAACTACTGTTGACACCAGGTTTTCCAAAATGCACCTAGTAGTTGACTATGTTAACTTAACCCTGGGGACTCAGATAGATTATCCTTATCCACTGCTCTTTTTTACGAAATTTCAGACCTACGAATAAAGGGAGCTGCCATTCCAAGGTCTGTTCGCTGTTTTAGTTTAAAAAAATCTGGGTACTGATATTATCACACCTACTTATGGATGTAAACCTCAATACAGTATAGTATAGGGCTGGAAAATGACTCACAAAAATTTAGATTTACGAACGACCGCTCAAAGCATACGTCGCTGGTAAGTCAAGGGGCCTCTGTATGCTGAACCCGCGTTCTTAGTCTCAGAATTTCCGTCTTCACCTCCTTGGGAGTTGGCTCTTGACTGGCCGCTATGCTTGCACGTTTATCCACTTTACGACAAAAGCCTGGGGCTTGCTTAGTCGCTTTCCTTCATTAAAAATCCATCTCCGGTGCACGTTAGCTTACGACCATCGTACCGTTTGCAGTCGCACGGGTCTGAGTCATCTGAAAGTGTGCTTCTTTCTCACACAGCCGGCCTTGGTGTTGTTGGGGGGAGGGGGGGTAGGAGGCGAAACTGTAGTCGATTAGGTTGGTGGTGGGGGGGGGGGGGGGTTCGCCATCATTTATGACACAAACACACGCTCCCAATACATGCGTTCACGCATCAAATCACGTTCAAAGCGTCGTGCCATTTAGCTTGTGGGTCAGTCAACAACAGAGCGGTCTGCTTGAGGCGCGGCCACGACCGTAATGATCGTGTCTTCTCTCTGCTGTCAGTTGGTTTTCCTCTTCCGCTGCCGGTCCGGAGGTTTGTTCCACCTCCGGGACGCGTCGAACTACGAGGCTTAGCAGATGTCAGCAAAACAATGTTCCCTTGACCTAGATATAAGTCAAAAGCTATACGCCGTCCTGTAGCCTGGTCACAGGAATCGGAACAATATTGCATTTTAACCGCTCCTATCAGGTGCCGCGGTCGGCCGGAAAATTTAGTTGTTCTGCTAGATAATTAGGGCGTCTATAATGATGTGGCGGAATCACTTGTAATGAGAGAGAGAGTAGTAATAATAGTAGTAGTCCGACCGTTTGACTGCCGTTTTCGACTACTTCCACCGTCTCCGCAGAGCAGAGTTTCTCAGGAATGATGACTAAATGATGGTAGATTTGTCTCAAAGGAGTTAAGGATAAACCAGTTAAAGCCTAACTACTGCGATCTTCCAGGCCCGGCTCCTTAGAAGGAGATAGAAGTCGTGAAAGCCAAGGTAGAAAGAGATTGTATTCTGTAGATAATAATTAGAAGGGTTGACTCGGCCTGGGGTTGAGTTCGACCATGTGGAGCGAGAGAGAGAGAGAGAGCACCGCAGCCTCGCTTCCGCCGCGCACCGGGACGAAATGCCGAGTGAGTTCCGCCTTGCCTGTTGAATGGGCTTGGCTTGAAGTGTGTTTCTGCCAGCGCTGACCACAAATCCGGCGCATACCAGTAATCAGCGGTACGCAAAATCGATTAACTGATTGAGTTACTTGACTGCCAATTCACGCTTAGTAGATCAGTCACCACAAGTGGCGAGGCAAGTCTAGTGTGACCCAGTAATCAGCGATGCGCAAAAATCGATTTAGTGCCCACGTTGACAGAGCAGGCAGAACGAGTGATCATAGGGGGGGGGGGGGGGGGGGGGGGGCAGGCTCCTAAAGACACTTTCTTCCTGTGCCCGGTATCAAGACGGACTCTGGGAGACTGGAGGCGGACTCGGGCGCAGGCGGCTGATGCGGCCGGGGTCATCGTAGACTACCATCGGGCCCATCGTAGGGTTTTACTTAAGCATGTTGCAACACTCTCCTTTAGGCAGATACTATTGCCGGCAAAGACAAAGGAGACTGGAATGGCTATTGCTGGCTTATTAGCCGTCGTTAGCCACTGTTGTTCACTAAACGCAAACAGAGGCCACTCGTTCCGTTGTTGTGACTCAAGATTGGACCCTGCCAGCAGTCGCATGGCGGCTAGTAGAGCAGTGTAGGAGCCGTCCTAGTCCATCAATAGGCGCAACAATTTGGCGTTCCCATGTGGTGTACTGAGAAATTTCCTGAGCAAGAGAATCAGTCACTTGGGAAGGACCGGGCGCAACAACAACTCTGACGACAGTGGGCATAATTGTCGCACAATTATCAAAACCGCATCCGAGGCGGACAAGAACGCTGTGGCAACTAATGAGCCATCACCGCACCAACTAAGACCTCAAGCGGTGGCTACAAGGACTGACAATTTTAGTACGCATGTGGGTGACCGCTACGAATTATAAATACCATGCAATCTGTGCATTATTCACCACTATTCGCACATGTCTCAGAATTGTTTACGATTACCTATGACTAAGGACTCCCAACGGAATCCAAAATGTCAGGACAAGAAAACTCTTGTTCCAGTTACGGCTTCTTCGTCTTCTGAACTCCATAATAGCTTGTTTTTTGGACACCAACTGAGCCGTTTACCAATAGAAGTGAATACGCGAGTTTCAGGAAGCAGTTCATAAGAAGAAGATGAGATCACTGGAACAAAAGTTTTATTTTGCTGACGTTTAGGAATCTGTCAATAATCCTTGATCCTAGGTAATGGTAGTATAGCCTGAGCCATGCGCAGATAGGGCTGAAACATGCACAGATTCCATTGTATTTAAAGGGCCCAGCAACAACTCTGACGACACCGAGCATAATTGTCGCGCAATTACCAAGCCTGCATCCGAAACGGACAGGGAAATCACGGCAAGCCATCAACGAACCAATTAAACCCACAAGCGGTGACTACAGGAGCGGATAATTATAGTACGCACGCAGATGACAGCTACGAACTATAACTATCGCGCAATCTGTGCGTGTTTCATACTTATGTGCGCATGGCTCAGACTATACTGTAGTCACGAATGGAGGCGAGGTTCGCATTCCAGGTATGTGCATAGATTGAGGAGAAGCAGGTTCGATCACCAGAATCGTAGTTTTATTTGTCCGAGCTTTCGAACTCTTGCGGGCGTCCATCGTCAGAGATAAAACCGTCAACGAAAGCAAGTAACATTTATAGGGGGAAGGGACCAATTAACCGTCAACGAAAGCAATTAAAATTACCAGGGGTGGGGATTAATTAACCGTCAAAGGAAGCAAGCAAAATTTTTTCAGGGGGAAGGGTGCAATTAACCGTCAAAGAAAGCAAGCAACATATAAAAAGGGGGGCAATTAACTGTTAACGAGGGAAAGCAAAATGTATAGGGGAGAGATCAATTATCCGTCATAGGGGCGAGGGGAAGGTAGCAGGGAGGGAGAGGACCACCAGTGCCATGAGTCCGGAGATACCCGCGCAGGGCAACATATGAAGGCACCAGCTCGATGCATCGGTTAACTGAGTTGTCATCCAATGCCCAGGCATCAATCAGCTCTCGGCCCGTCTTGCTGCTTGCGTGGGCAATTATCCTCGCAGCTGCGAAGTTGAACTTGTGACACGCGCCGTAGGTGTGGGCGGCCAAATGGGAAGATTCATCACCCCGTCGAACAGCCGACTTGTGTTCCTGTATGCGCTAACCCAGCATGCGTCCAGTTTGTCCGGTGTAATTTACAGGGCAGTTTAGACATGGTATGCGATACACCACACCTGATTGTTCACTAGGATTTAGCCGATCGTTGATCCTCATGACCCGGCTGTGCATGGTAGCCTTGGGACGATGTGCAATTCCAACGCCTATTCCGGCGGCAATACGCTCGGTCGCTTCCGACACGTACTTGATCTATGGAAGCGGATGCCGAATCGTGGGAGGTGGTTCTGTTTGGGTCCTCGGAGGGCAAGGACATAGGCGTCGGTTTATGAAGGCTTTAGGTTAGCCGTTCTGCATAAACTGTTCGCGCAGATGCCGAGCCTCACGTGCTCTTTCTTCAGGGTTGCTGCAGTGTCTCTGGGTCCTTTTAAACAGTGTTCTCACACAACTTCGTTTGTGAGCCATCGGATGATTGCTGTGAAAACTCAGAAGCTGTCCGGTGTTCGTCGCCTTCCTGTAGACCCTCGTTTCTATTGTGCCGTCGGGAGTTCGCATGACGAGCACGTCGAGGAAGGGTAGCTGCTGATCCTTTTTCTTCTTCCCACGTGAATTGTATATCTGGAAAGATCTAGTTGAGGAGATCATGAAAGCTATGCAGCGTGTTCCTTTTGACGATAATGAACATGTCGTCAGCGTAACGGGGCCAGAAGATCAGGGGCTGTTGGGAGAAGGCAATCTCAGATTCCGGTGATCGAAGCTGCTTCTTCTCAATCTATATACAGTAGTTGCCGGCTATTAAGCCCACCTCGGGACCAGACAAAATTGGGCTTAATAAGAGGTGGGCTTATTAACCGTGGGCTTAATAGCCAGCGACTACTGTACTACCATTACTTATGATTAAGGATTCCCGACAGAATCCGAAAAATCAGGAAAATAAAACTCTTGTTCCAGTGATTCCATCTCCTTCTTCTGGAACCGTTTACGTTGAACTTTCGCCTCATGCTACCACAGGGAAACAAAATTTTTATGCAGTAGTGCTGAAGCTATTGCATGAGGGACTGATTTTTTTATCATAGCAACATGCTGGCCAACGCAATGATCAAAATCAACCTGTTTTTTGGCGAATAGCAGCATGAAAACGTTTTTTGTCACCGCCTTTCTTACTTGGCCTAGTCTCTCCTTGCGATCTCTTATTCGCAGCAATGAAGAGACATCTAAAGTGAAAGTGGATTCAGAGCGTAGAATGTAATAGTGTTGCAGGCACTTTCCGGCGTTATTTCAGAAGGTTATTTAGAAAATGTTTAAAACAGCAGAAAACCTGTTGGCTAAGTGCATATAATCTTCATAGAGTGCATTTTGAAGGGAATTAATATTTTTAAGATGTTATCTTAAATTTTAAAATTTTAATAAGTAATTCTAACCAGCTGACTGGCGTATAAAAACGAAAAATAGCCTTCAGCTTCCCACGAACGGTCTTCACCCTGAGAAGAAGACGACTCAATCGCTGGGAAAATACTTGCATTCGCCTGACGTTTCGAGATCCTTCGCAGATTCATCATCAGACATAAGCAAAAAGCAGTAGCAGATACGGGTAGCATATGTAGAGGAGTTTGCAGTATTTATAGGATACAGTTATTACTGCAAACATACAGCAACACTTAACGCTAATTGCCTTCTTGTGTGTTTATATTTTTTTGAACTGCACGCCGGCTCTAACCTGCTGAACTTGCATCACGCGTGGTGGACTCGGGCGTAATGATTGCTCGGCCATGGCTGGCTAGTAGTCCTTGTTGTATCAGGAGCCCCGCCGGGTTGGCGAGGAGGGGAAGTCGGAGCAGCATGGTCGGGAGGAGCTGCTCCGTCGTCGAAAACAAAGATGTAGAGGAGGGGAGATAGATCCACCGTAGGGAGGTTTGGTGTAGGTTTGGTGTAGCCGCCGTGAGGGTGGGTGGGAACACGGATGAAGACGCGTCTGCTGTGGTTCCCAATTGCTCGGCCATCTGGCCCTCCGTTGATGGCCTAAGATGACGCAGTGGCCTGTCCATTCCCCAAGTGGCGACTTCCTTTTGCTCTCACTGCTGGCAGCCAGGGCACGTTTTCTCACATGCTTTGTTCTCGGCAAGATTATGCTGCCCCCACAAAAGTCGGAGCTGTAGATGCGAGGGGTCATAACGGGGGGGGGGGGTCAGATCGCCTCCCGAGACATGCTAATTATGCAGCAGACAGTCCGCACAAGGCCATAACTACAACCGTAGACGAAGGCCTTTACGCCGCGCCAGCCACTGCACGCAATCTCCGAACCAAATAACTGATCAGCTCGGATAGTGGGGTGGTTCAAGGAAAGAGGGAAGTGATAACGAAGGTGATTCTGAAGATTCCATCTCCACGGTTTGTCAGCACATTCAGTCCTACGATGATGCACTACGAGTCCTGACGTGGCATGTTGCCAACCTGTGATCTCGATATTGTATGTGTCTTCACTGACTTCTGTTTACCATGACATCTATCGCACGCTAACTCCTGTGGAGAATGAGCTGTCCTCATGAAAGCATGCGACATGGCGCGGGGAGGCTAGGAAATTTCTGGCAGACGTAAACTGATTTTTGGTTTTGGTGCATAGGCACTCACCGGCCGGTTGCGTGGCTCAATCTCTCCAGGCCTACCAGGAACCTCTCAGCGGTCATTGGTAAAGGCAGGAGGAAATTACAGACAGAGACCAGAAAGACTGAAAGTACCATTTCTGGATTGCCGATAAAAGCAAATATTGGAGTTCCAGGAAGCAGTTCAGTACAGGGATATGCAAACACTGGAACAAGAATGTTATTTTCGTGATATTTTGGATTCTGCGGAGAATACTTAATCATAGTTAACCTTAGAATGGTGTGAGAAATGCGCAGTTTGGGGGTGATACATGCATAGATTGCGCGGTATTTATAGTTGCTAGCGGCCATCCCCATGCGTAGTATAATTATCAGCTCCCGTAACCACCGTCTGGGATCTTAATTGGTGCAGTGATGGCTTGTCAGTTCGCCTTTGATCCATTTATGGCCGCGATTTCGTTGTTCATGCCGGATGTGGGCTTGGTAATTGCGCAACATTTATTTTCCGTATAAACTGGATGGCAGGCATTCCAATAATTATGGTCGCTGTCATCAGAGTTGCCGCTGGGCCCGGCCCTTCCCACGTGACTGATTCTCCTGTTCAGGCAATGATTCAGTACGCAGTATGAGAACGGCAAATCGTTGCGCTTGTTGATTGACTGTGGGTCTGAGAACCATAATTTGAGCAGCTCGCGGCCCACGCGGTTGTCACCTCTTGGGAGGAATTTGGCCTCCTTAAACTTAAAAAAGATGGTCAGGTCCCGTCGAATAAGCTGCAACCTGGCGTATTTGTTATCATAATCATCATCGTCGTCATCCTCATCATCAACCACACCAAACCCCAGATTTTGCGCCACCCGGGGCTTGAACCAGTGACATGATGACTAGAACTCCAACGCTCTAGCCCTTGAGCTCCGGGCTCGTGGTCCGCTCGGTTTAGATCAGAAAATATTCATACTAGCGTGTAGGCGGGTTCGAGCCTCGGGTCACACAACACCTGGGGCTTAGGGTAGCTGGCTGATGACACCCAATTAACCAGAAATGGTCGTTCCAGTCTTTCCCTCTCTCATATTATCTTTCTGTTTAGCTTTGTCAGCCACTGCGCCCGCACCCATTTCCAGATGGCTTATCATCATCTTGCCCCCGGAGCAAGTGGGGAAGCAAAATATGTGGTTCGGCATGGCAGACTGAGGACGGCTAATGAGTCAGAATTGCCTATTCCAGCCTCCATGGTCTTTGTTGGATATTCTGTTCTGTCCATAATATAGCAGCCGCTGTAAAACTGGTAGCAGGGCTCTAGCGTGAGCTGAATCTACGTATTCAAGCCATTTTTTGTAAACCTCTAGAGAAAAATGCGCAATCTACGAGTCAGTAGCGAATCAGCATCCACGAAGTAATGGATGTCTGCCAATCAGGTCGAGAGTTTCGTTCGAGTGACATGTCGCTATGACAATTAATTTTATCAGAGCTTCAATCAGCACCAATGATTTTTCGTCAGGAAGAGGAAGGAAGTCCTGGTGAAACTTCGAATTGGTCGTATATGCTTGCAAATATTAACTCGTATTGCCGTGGGAAATATACTTGTTTGACTTGAACGTTTCTGGAAGCCTTCTTCTTTTCTCTCTCTCTCTCTCTCGTTAGGTCCGCATTTTTTTCCGCACGGTGAGGTTTTTTATCCGACCATTTCTGGCTCCAGCCTCTCATATTATTGCTATCTTGACCGTACTTATTGAGTAAATGACATCGTGTTAAACGTTGCGGGTTGATAGGTTGCCAACTGAGCATCCAACTTAAATTATGCCATTGGGCCGGTTTAGAAGCATGCAGTTAAGGATTCCATCGTACAGTAGGTGACATCGGCTGTATTGTGCAGGTGGAGACTATGCCTAACTTCCCTTAACTAACACGTAACTCTCACACCTGGCTCTCAAAAACTAGGTTCTGTCCACTTGTTACACCCAACTGTCAACTCCGGTACTCGCCTCGACCAGCGGGCTAAGCTAGGTGACAGTATCCGGTCTTGTTTATGTGTGTTTGTGTTTCCAACCCCCACTATTTCTGTTCACCGCTTCCCTCACATCCTTCGTCCTCCTCTTACACCCTCCTCGCTTTTCCAACGTCCTATGGAGGAGGCGACATGCAGTCCACATAGACTAATTCAAGTCGCTCTTCCACTAAACAAATTTGTGACCCATAGTGAAGTTAAGCAGGCCTCTGGAATGCCTAAGCAGACGTACTGAGTTCCGACATTGTTTATTCCTTCGTAAAAGCAGGGCTATAAAACGTGCATGAAAAATACAGCATCCCAGCCCACGGACAGCTGGGATGAATCTATTGCGTAGTGTAAAGGCTATTTAGTTTAACCCTTAATGGCTGCCATCGCCTAGGCCCAGTTCCTTAGGAGATGACAGAAGTCATAAGAAGGCCAGCGTGATAGGAAGGGTGTATTCTGTACATGAGGGTTGAAGAATAGGTAGTAGAAGATTTGACTGACGGTGCGCCCATCCTTCCGCTACAGCGGCTTGCCCCCAAGTGATGCCTGGGGGCAGACACCGCACTGGGGTCTGTGTCCACTTGGATTGAGGCCAACCTACTAAATGAGGTTAGTCAACTTACGCGGGAATCTCATGGGACGGATTGAGATCAAGCTACTGTGTGTTAAGGTCAGGACGGGGTGTTAAGATCCCCCTCCGAACCATGGGTGTTTGAATGTACCAGTGGGACTAATAGCTCGGATCCGGATGAGAATGGTGTGAGCGTCTGTTGGTGACGATGCCGGTGTTCATTCTCTCTCCCCTCACTGACATTGCTCCCCTCTCGCATCGTATCGTACCGTATTGACGTCTCATCGTCGTCAGCACCACCATGGTCCTCACCCGCGGTTGCCGACAGCACTGTACTACCCACCGGTATCTAACTGATATTCTGTGATCATCTCTCCCTCCAAAGATATCATTTGTACAGCCTGTTGGCAACTTTTTGTTTCATATTCCACCTATCCTTATTGTTTATTAGTCCTTTTATATTAACAAATCATATTTCTTACTATCTCGTTATCCTTCTAACTTTTCATGCGTTTGTGTGTTGTGGTGCTTAACGACATCGTTCGGCGTTACATCCAGAGCTCGATACAAATGAATTACTCCTTTCCATGTGTGCGAACCTCGACATCCTTGGCCCGCTACAGAGACGCAGGATGCGCAGTTTTGCGCCTCGTCCGAGGCACGCAGAAAACTGCCTTCGCGCGAGGTCCTATGCTCTGAGTGACCTCGTCTTTGGCGCCACGCGTTAGCAGGGCGTCGGGCACCGCGACCCTACATGTCCGTGTACTCTAGCAGCATATAATGCTAGAGGATGCGGGAAACAACTGGCCGGATCGGAGAACAGGGTTAGTCGCTCGAATACTGACACGCTATAAGGTGGACATTATTGCTCTCTGTGAGAAGGTATTTTCCGAACAGGATCCACCGGAGGAAGTGGGTGCCGGCCACAACTTTCGTTTGGAGTGGTCGCTCAAGGACGGAACGACGGGATGCTGGCGTCACCTTTGCTACGCGGAACCACATTGTGCGATGACAGCCCTGAGTGTGGCAGGGAATCGAGCATCGACTGATGTTCCTGCGTCTCCCACATCGGAGATTCAATTTCACCACAATAATCAACGCCTACGCCCCATCCCCTACCCCTAGCCTGCCCCAAATTACCAGCTTTAACCAGGTAAAGAACAGATGTTACGAGGACTTGCACGCAATCCTGGTGACAGTATCGAATTCAACGTCCGCATCGTGAATTTCCGCTGCATGTTGACTCACCACACCCCACTGGGACCGGGGCCACCTTACCTACCCATCAGGACCTTAAGCTGTCCAAGGGAATGCTCGTGGTACTAGACTAGCCTCATTTGGTAGGTTGGCCTCAACCTGTCTGAACAGATCTCAATGCGGTGGCTGCCGCTAGACATCACGTCGGACCTAGCTCACCTCGTGGCTGGACATGCGCTCCGATAGTCAAACCTCCTTCTATCTGTTATACTTTCCGTTTGTACAGAATACACTTTTCATACAACTCTGGACCTCCCACGACTTCTCTCTTCTTCCAAGGAACCGGGCCTGGAAGATCGCAGCCGTAAGGGTTAACCTTCTTAGCCTTCAACACACCCCGCGATACGTCTCCATTGTCCACGCATGCTTCAATGAAAAACTGTGTAAGAAGACCACAGGTAATACCGTACCACCACATCTCTCCTCACCAGAAACTACATCACACATGACGACGCCCAACAGCAGACAATGCAAGCACGCTGTTGGTACCTTTTGTGTAAGAAGGGAGTGTGCTATTCGGTGCCTTCTCCGTGTGGCACCTATGCTGTATGTCTGATCCGAACTGGAGAAAATCAAAGTATGCTAAAATCCATGGCTCAAAATGTTGCCAAATTTCAGGATAACTCAGACCTCGAAGCCCGCCCGCCCGCCCGCCCGGTGAGTATTTGTGTGGAGTAGCGGACTGGTGGACTGAGACTCACACTCCCACACGATGGGGTGTGAGCCACTTTGGTAACACATTTATGGGCGGGTTCTCACCGCACCAGCTTCTAGCGCCACCTCCGGCCTTCTTGACTTATTCAGGACACTGAGACAAGGTGTGTGGGGGGGGGGGGGCAGGGGAAGGGGTGGAAGATGCAGCACGAGTTTACTACCACTATAAACTCAATCACGCGCATGTTACCGTCCCCGCGCTACCAAGCTGCAGAGCACACGGCAAATCTCGTCGAAATCGGCCGTTGAGCTGTCGACTTGTGGATTGATAGGAAGGCAAAAGGCCTGTTTAATGGCACTCCCGCGCACATGAGATCCGAGCAGCTTACCCCAGTTGTGAGCAACTGATGTTCTGCAGGACAGGTAATTTGTGGCACGCGTCTACGGGCTGTCCGGTTCTGTTAGGCATTGGTACAGGCATCAGAGGCCTGACGGGCTCGGGCGGCGAATTGCTGCCTCGGGACGAGAGGTGGAGAAAGGTGGTCCATCTAGAGGATTAAATCCCCATATAACTATATGACGTGCCTCTAAAATACCACGGTACGGTAAAGGGCGTTGCTCGGAAGGCTGCCAATGGAAGGGATAAATTGATTCACCTCTCAGTACTAGGGTACTGTGACAATGTCTCCTTACTACTGTAGCCCCTATCGCACTCCCACTCAGTTGGGATCCGAAAAACCTCTTTCTTGTTTGTGCCAAAAAATTGGAGTTCGTCGTGCGCGAATCAGACGATTTTGGCATACAGAGACCGGTTGTTTACCCTCATCACTCAATTGATCGGGCTCTCGGATCACCTTTACAGAGTGTTGCCACATCGTTTTATGGTATCGGATGCTGATGGCTACGATATCCACTTTAGACTGATCGACTAGACCTTGAGAATACGCAATCACCAGAATATGCAGATCAAGTTTGGAACTTTCGCTTACGTCACAAAAAGTGGCGTCATGTCTAATATATTGTTTATGAAATCATAAAAGCCAATCAGGTTTAAGGTTTTCGCTCACGTCATAAAAAATTGTATCAAATTAAAATACCTCGTGCATGAACTAGTGAAAAAAAACAGATCAAGGTAAAAAAGGTTCGATCATGTTTAAGGAAACCTTTTGCTTGCTAGACCAAGTAAAAATGACACGCAGTGAGCGTTTAGACGAGGTATGTCACTTCATAAGAAGCCAAGACCAGTAGCGTGAAGAAATTTAGAGCCTCGTGTTAGTCATTTCTAAGACACTTTTTGAGGATCACACGAAACACCCACTGGTTACTTAATGCCTTAGCATTATCCCTAAACTTCGATATGGGAATTACTCTGTTTACTTTAGTCTGGTGTATGACTTGATAACCAGGTCATGTGGCACACCTAAATGGGCTTTCCTAACTCCGTCAAAAACTCTGCTAAATTTCAGCCCCAGATGGGATCGGGCTCAGATTGGGTACGAGCCCGTCTTATCTCTGAGAGAAGCCTGGCTCCTTGTGCGCGGACGGGTGAACTAAAGGCTTCAGCCTCTACGCTCGATCTCGCCTGCGGCTCTCTTGACTCTGTCTTGCCACCGGCCCCAAGCGCTTCCGGTAGCAACGACCGGTCGGGATCGGTTTCACTGTCTTCACCCGTGAGATGGCCTGGACCACGTCTCAACATGGTAGTCATCAAATGGCCTTCTACTTAACGAGCAGAAGTCAGTCCTGTCCGTTTTTTGACTGCAACCCCTTCTCAGTCCTGAAACCATTAACATTCTGCCCAAAGAGGTATACTCTTTCCGGTACCTTGGTGTTTTTCTGGTATATAACCTTTTATTTTCTCTCCATATTTAAGGCCTTTTTATTAAAATCAGTAAACATTGATGTTATATTCGCCGCTTGCGTTAATATTACACACTGCAAGCCCTAATCCGGCGATTTATAAATGCCTCTATTCTCCCCTTCATTCTTTACTGCTCCCCAGTTATTTTTCCAGCCTAACTTCAATAGATCTGGTCATTTTTAAATGTATCCTCCAAATGCTCTCTTCCGCTGCTGACATTTCCCATGTTTTTCAGCTGACATTATTATACAGCGACGTTTTAAAACGGTCAAGTAATTTGCTGATCGCATCCTTAGTGAGGTCGCTCACCCTCTTCCCTCTGATCTAATGGCTGCGAAGTCATCCGTACAATGCGCCGAAGCTTCCATCATATGTGTTGCCGTACATCGGCATATCAGAACTCTGTACTCCCGTTCCAAACACGCTATCAGACGTGTGACGAAACGGAAATTGAGAAGTTGAAAGCCGACCTGTATCCATAACAGATGTGGATATCGTGTAAACCTTAACTTTGACTATTCTGTGACATTTTACCTTATTTCAAGGAAAGGCGTCCTTGAAATTATATTTCTTGGGATACCTGCCTTCCTGTTTATTTGAATTTTACCTCAGATTTTGTCTTGCCTTATCCCCTGCTCACCTTGAATGGAGCACTTTTTGCTGAAAATTTTGTATATTACCTTGAAAATAAAGCATTCTTCGCTCTCGCTCTATCTCACTTTCATGCGCCGGACCTTATCTGTTTGGGCAAGCGATCGTGTGCGGTGGGGGATCAAGCATTTCACCTCCTCTACCTTGGGGTAAATCAAGTAAGGAGATGATCACTACGTAACCTGTTGAATGGACTATCACTTCGGTACGATGAGAGTGTTTGAATAGGCCAAACCTGTTTCAGCCCAAGGTAAGCACAGAGAATTCACTTTAAAAACGGTCAACTCCTATAACGGGCTAAAATTCGGGATAAGAGACACCTCTCTGGAATACACCATACAGAGTAGACCTCAGATAGCCGCCAAATTTTTCAGGTGCATCAGGTTAGGTAGTTGAAGTATTCTACACAGCAAAACAGAATGACTACGGCAGTTTCCAGATGGCTGCCTGTTTTCGACGCGCCTATCTGGAATATTCCCTTGGTTGGGTTCGGGATCATTTTTATGCAACTTTTTAAATGCACCGTATATGTTCATATATTTTCGTCGGCAGGAGTTTCCTTGGTAATGGCGGAACAAAACTCCACATTTCCAGGTTTGTCGACAGCGATTCGAGCTCGATTCGAGGTATATTCTAGCTTAAAAAACCCTTATCACGGTTACCGTATGAAAACAACCTACGGCTTGTTGTATCCAAGACCACTACCAAGGAAACTCCTGCCTACAGCGAAGAGGTTGCCGTAAGCTGGCTGTGACAATTTAACCGCTGGGGCTTTCGTTAATTCCATGACCCCGCGCAGTCAAAGGCAAGTCGCCATTATGAATTCGCAATGGTAGCTGCATTACATGGACAAGCGCACAGACATTTGCGGCCTAATCATAGGTCAGTCCCTTCAGACGCTGCGAGTATGCATTGTCGTAGGAACTTGAATTGATACATAGAAGACTGCATTGAACAACAGTAGGTTATGTAAGCCACCTTACGCAACAGTAGCTTATGTAGGCCCACTCATTTATCCCTACTCCCTGCGTGTTTTTTTACTGAAACGGTGGTTATAGGGTTTTATATGTGGGGAATTAGGACACGCAGTGGAATATACTTTAATAAATGTTAATCTGGAGTATGATCAGTATAGTCCACGGTGCGAAGCGCCGCACTCACCTTCAATTTACATGCGGAACAACTTACTCCCAGCGGCCGCGGGAAGTAACTTTGACTACATTTTTTTCACTTTACACTTACTTCAAAAATTTCCTTCTCTACCTACCCTATTTTCCCACCCCCAAAACTCTATAACCACCGTTTTTGCGGGGCAAAATGCTGGAACTGGGGGTATATGAGTAGGCCTACATAAGCAACTTTTGCCCCATCTTAATTACCAATAACCCCAGGATAGTGTAAAACGGGAATGGGGATTTTATGCGCGAGGCCTTGACGCGGACAATCAGTGAAATGTGTGCAAGAAAACGTAAAGAAGTAAGTAGATTTCCGTCAGTTCTATCCTTCTGGACTTGTATCTAACTACGAAATTGGGAGTGATATTTAACGGAATAAACAAAAAGCAGCGCAATAACTAAAAGGAGTTTGAATGACAAAAAATTACAATTAAACACTTTTATGCATTTCGTTATATGAATTTAGTAGTTAATATACGCAAGGTTACTTCCCATTGCTAGGAAAAATGCAAAACAGGCCAGCCTAAGCATTTTAAACACAGAAGGCTGATCTAACCTCTCTTTATGCTGCATCGGCTCCCCCTTAGCTGCCAACACCAGGCAAATATGCGAGTACGGCGCCAATGGATGAATCTGTCTTGGCCTTATCAAATCAAGGGCATTTTGTGTTCCTCCGACCCTCTGACAACTTTTAGCAAATTAATGCATTCATTACTAGAAAAGTCTGTTAAAGGCGCCGCATAGTTCTGTGGGATACGAAGTAGTCCGGCCAGATAGTAGACAATAGAATGTATCCCAACGAATATAAGCCAGTAGATAATATATTATAAGGCATGGAAGGTGAGAGTGTTATGGATAATTTAATGAAGTGCTGAATGAGTAGAATATAAGTAATGAGTAATTGACTCCCAAACGAGTGAACTCCAGCCATGAGTGGGCCGGAGTCCAGAGTCGCATTCCGGTCGGTGTAGTCGCCGGGTCTGGAGGTTTGCAACCGAACAGTAGATCGTCGCATATGGGAGTGACTGAGCGTCAACAACTCCCCCCGCAGTAAGCTCCTAGTCTTGAGAAGTGGTTGGCCAGTGAGGCCAGACAGGGGGTGACCTTGAGCGGAGGTTTTGACAACCTGGGGCGCGCACAAGTGCCAGACACTCGGGGCTTGTGAGCAACGCATGGCTAGGAAATACAAGGTTGCTACAGTTCTGTCACTGAGACTTACTTCAAATAACCCGGAAAGATCAGCATGACCTTTTTGCGTTCACGGTACATATATTTGCTCCGTGTAGTGAACACCCGCAGGATGCATTTACCTGCATGCCTATAAACGTATAATTCTGAGTTCGGCGCCGGCACGACCTTGAGTAGGAGTTTCATCTTGCCGGCATATGAGAAGTAGGCGACTTTCGCCAGACTTTGAAATGCTTTTTTTTCAGAATGTCTGATTTTCCACCGAAAGGTTCCGATGACAACTAGAAAAAGCGTTCGCGGGCAATGTACGTCAATCACTGCTGGTGGAACAGAGAAATAAACTTAACTTTATGTCTAGGGGGGTCTGACTCCGCGTTGAGGGTGGTCAGGTTACAGTGAGCAGAACACTTTTGCTGTCTGAAGTGATTCTAAAAGCTGCGTGCTTCAACCTGTTCAAGGAAAAGTGCATAAATCGCTTTTTTATTCTACGCTTAGGTCTTTAAGATATACTAAATTTCTAAATGCGAATTATTTACTCACGGAAAAAGTTTGCAAAAGCAAAATATGTTCTGTGAATTGCAAAACGAATATTTAAAATATGGTAATGATGACGTCTGCGGCCTCCGAAACAAAATATGAGGTCAGGAGCCGCCCGCAAAGCCTGTGGCTTCGCGCCAAGGCTCGGATAAATTAGGGTTAGGGAGATTGCTACCTGTATGATTATTATTTAGGGTAGGGTTGTAGTGGTCGCTGCTGCCCGACGCCATCCTAGCTCTTGACACCACAGACAAAATCACTCAGAGCATAGTACCTTTGCGCGAAGGCAGTTTTCGGCGTGAATCAGGCCAGACGCAAACTGACGCGCGAGGCTCGGGTCGTCCACGCCGGTGCGCCCACCTCGCGCGGTCTAACCAATCCCTATGAAGGCTGCCAAGACAAAGAGAGCATTCGGCGGCCTCCCGGCATTACTGCCGCTAGGACACACTCCGGATTCCGTCCCGAGCGGGGGCGGACGTGACGACCCTGCGCTCTCACATGGCCCTCACGGTCAAACGCCATGCCAGACCGAGTGGAAACCTCCTCTGTACTCTTATGTACGCAATGTATTGTTCCTAGCGCTCTGGCTTTCCGAAGACTTCTCTCCTCTCCTCTCCTAAGGAACCGAGCCTGGAAGATCGCAGCCGTTAGGGTAAACCTGCTTAGCCTTAACACGCTTGCCGATAGGGTGAACGTGAGGATAAATGGCGTGGTTTAGGCTTACTAGAGAGCTAGTTTTAGGGTTAGAACACGCGAATATTTACACTTGCCGGAATTTTGCGCAATATGACCCTTATTGCGTGGGCAGTGTGTTCCTATGCCTGTGTCCTGTTTTGGCGGGCTATATAAGTCATAAGGTGCCAGATCATGAAACCGAAAGACCCACTGACACGGGAAAAAAATATGAAGTCTTCTACAGGATCTGGTGGCAATCGTGTGCGTGGCGAATTATTTGAATCATGGTTTACGGGCCCCCAACCCATAAACAAGTGTAACGATTTTCCTAATCCATATTCGGTGCTGAGCAAAAGCAAGTCACCACTTGGGGACTGCACAGGCCACCGCATCATCTTACACCAACAGTGGAGAGCCAGATGGCCGAGCAATCATCACGTCCGCGTGACGCAAGTTCAGCAAGTCAGGGCCCACCTGCCGGTCAACAAGCTATCAACGCACAAGAGGGCAATTATCGTTTATTGTCCTTATACGTGTGCCGTTGTGACTGTGTCCTGTAAATACTGCAAATTTCCGTGCATATGTTAATCGTTGCTGCTACGGCTTTCTGCTCATGGCTCTGATGAAGAATCCGCGACCGGCGTCGAAACGTCATGCAAATAAAGGTGTTGTCTCAGTGATGGAATCTTCTTCTTCTTCTCATATAAGTCATCCTTACCAGAAATTTAAGTAACTGATAGATTGAACACGGGATTATGAACCTCCCTCAATGTATTGCTGTTTGGCCTTGCGCTAAATTTTAGAGGAGAATGCTAGGGATTGGGGGGCGGTAGAGCTAGGAGTTTTAGCATTATGGTAAGAGTTGGACTTGTGCGGGTCAGTGTCAAGGTTAAAGGTGGGTGAAAATCACAGTCATCTCCTGGAATGTAACGCAATGCAAGCTGTAGTACGGCGAGTTCATGCTTCCGCGTCCGAGCGCTAATGGTGTATTTTATCCTAGCCAGATAAGATAAACGAACTTCATATAAGAATGAATGAATGAATGAATGACGCAAGTAACCTCCCCGCGGTTCTGGTGCACCCCCAATAAACCTCATACCCCTCTTGGGAATGTGCCCATTCCCACGATTACTCATCTACAGAAAGGTCCGCAAGTGCAACTTACGCCACTGTTATGAGAGCGCACCGTGACTATCGATTTTTCCTGATAGCGGATTGGCCCATTATCCTGGCTACGTCTCTCGCGTTCCCCCTTTAATGCACTTAGCCTTTGTGTTTGAACGACTTTGTCTGAGTGCACGCTCTCTCTCACTCTCTCTCTCTCTCTCTCTCTCTCTCTCTCTCTC
>JAYGXS010000002.1:86334322-86350962 GCA_036362985.1 Ligula intestinalis
TCTCTCTCTCTCTCTCTCTCTCTCTCTCTCTCTCTCTCTCTCTCTCTGGCCGATTGACTTCTCTGCCTATCTCTCTCACGGGCCTTGGATACCGTTCGTGCTAATTACTGGTACCAGGCGCGGGTCATAACAACCCCGCTCACAAATATGCAGCCCGCATTCGTGCCGTCATCAGCCTCCAGCTATCTATGCCCCTCGTTTAATCTACCCTACGGCAGGATTTAAATGTGCCTAACATCTCTGGCTGAACAGGTTAGCTTCCAGCGTGATGTGAGTTGGGTAAAAATTGCGCCGCAGTTCGCTTCAGCTAGCTGCGCAAGAGGAGCCATTATAGGCGGAGTTGGCGTTGTCAGCCCGTCTAATGCGCTCAGGCGCGTACGGGTACGCAGGCGGGCAGGCGGGGCTGACGTAACGATCAGCTGAGAAAGGCGCTAGCTACTGGCCTTACGTCATCATCAGCAGTCGACGCCTGCTTGCCGGCAGCAAGCGCCGCTCTACCAGCCGCGCGACCGCGACCGCGCGCAAGGGCGTTGCCTTACGCGTGAACAGGCCAGGCGCACTGCGAAATCGACCTCGCCCTCGTCTCTGCAGCTCGTGTCTGGCTTTTTCACGCCAGATTCTCGCCGCAGCCGGCTAGCAACGTGCTGTAGCTTAGACAAGGATGACGTTCGCAACTCTGTTGGAGCACTCGCTGAGTGCCAGCACCAGATGAATTTGAATGCTGAGCGCCGCAGCTACCCTTACGTGATTTGCAGGACTCAAACGGCAGAGACAACCTGCTGTTCGTCAGTTATTGCGCTCGGGGAGCTCGCCAGCAGCGCAGTAAACGGGTTGACTCGCTGACATTGCAGGATGTGGTCTTCGGGGCTAGGTTGTGCATAAAATAGAGGCAAATCTCGCAGATCTGGCCTCGCTGAGAGAGAATATGGGCATCCTGTTTAGCCGTAAGCTCGGGCAATGTGCCCCCACAGGCAGTACCAATCTTGGGTTTATTTATCATTATAATGCTAGTATATCGCTCTATTTCCAAACCGGTAAGATCTGGGATTGACAGCTAGACCGTTGATTTCCACAATGTCCACCCTGTGCTTCAGCCAGGTGAAGGCAAGCGCGAGGACTTGCAAGTGCATTAGTTGCAAGTGGTAGTAGATTTGCACTGCGTCTATCGCACTCTATCGTCCCTCCCTTACCCACTTGTGCTCCGTGGCAAGATACAGTCAAGAAGGCCGGGGGCGGGATCGGACGCAAGTGGCTGGCGCGACCAAAGCCGCCCCTGGCTCGGAGTTTAGCTATGGAGGGGTTTCATAAAGGCCACATTAAGCAGGAGCCACTAAAGCTTGACTCTTAGTATGCCAGTCAGTCACTCCACGCAATACACATTGGACTGACCGCGCAGCCCAATTTTCCCGTCAGTTGGTTACCTTCCAAGCCTTTAAGCGCACCACGATAGTTTCAAAGGTATCAGATTGTTTGTAGTAAGGAAAAGGCGCTAAACCGTCGAACTCAAACTCTCCTCCACCGCCAGCATCAGGTCACCGTCTGACCGGGTTAGTTTGCTGATGTGGGGAGGACGCAGTGGCCGGAATGGCCGGCAAACCCATCTACGGGCACAACAGCATGGCCTGGCCTCAATGACACATACATACACACACCAGAATTTACACAACCAGGGGATTAGAAGAGACCATCGCCGCTTGAATTCCAGTCCAGTTATCTGGAATTAGTGTCCATGTCAACATAAGCAGGGCGCTTCATGGTTTATTAGCTCCATCGCGGACTCATCCTTTGCCGATCGCGATGAGTGGAGAACACAAGGTCCTGTAGGACAGGTATTCACCGGCTGACGTTCCATTGTACTGTAACGACTTCTTATTCGTAGCCATGCTTTTCTCGGATGCCGCGCTGAGAGGTCATGTCTGGCATGACCATCACGCGTGCGCAAGACACGATCGTCAAAAGCTTCGTTCAAGGTTACCCCTGTCTGGCCTTCTCAAGGTTAGGAGCTTACTTCAGGGGATCTACTTGCCGGACTGCGTCTCTGGACTCCGGCCCATTCATGGCTGGACTGCAATTGTCTGGGAGTCCCTTACCCATTACTCATATTCTACTCCTTCTAACCTTATTAAATCATTCATAACAATCTGGCCTTTCACGCCTTGTCATATCACCTAATTTATGTTCATTGGGATACGTTCATTCGTCTATTATCTGCTTGGACCACATCGTATCCCACAGTACCTTGAAGTTGGGGTTCAAATTTTTTAGCTCCTATTTACCAGCCAAGTGTCACCAAAACACTTTCAGGTAAGTTATAATACCCCTAGACAGTGAAGGGTTGAGCTAATAGTTAAGGTTTAGGAAATTGAGACTCTGAGATACTCTAAGAAAATGAGTTTGGTCAACGGAAAAGATTTAGTTCTTTGCGGACGTTTCGACTGACTGGTCGAACCAACTTCTACAGGCCATCTCCGTCGAGGTGACGATGCCTAACCCCAAGCGAGCCCCAAAAATATCCGCTTAAAGGCTTAGAAAAAGGGGAAAAACATCGATTAGTTGAAAGCCGACTAGTACGGCCAGTTATTTGAAGTTCAGATTGGATTTTGGCATTAACCGCTGTGAGAATGGACAACTAACCAAACCCTTTGAAGCGTCAGTGACAGTTCAAATGTGTTTCTGTGGATAACTGGCGTTTCTTTGTATGCTTATACCGGGAGGCTACGGTTCTTTGATTTAATTCGTCTCTTGCGCTATTGGTACTTTTATGATGCGGTCAAAATACCACAAAGTGGCATGTATCTTACTTTCCTGAATGCTAGAGGATACAGATTAATTAACCCTTTCCTGACGTCACAACTCGTGATAATTCATGCTGGAGACTGTCATACGGAATCCGATCAATTAGCTGAAGGCATCAAAAAGTGTCACAATTGTCTTAGTAGGTACCAAATATGAATAGATTTTCCGTTTCCCTTGCGTTAAGGACGGTTTGCAGTCTGAAGATACAATTTGAGTAGCACTGTGTTAGTTTTACCTGTGTTTCGTGCACTTTCAGTTTTAAAAGGCCCGAGCTTAGAAAATGAGAATTTGCAGATGCGCAAAGTATATAAAAAGGGGCCTACATAACCCATGTGGACGACAGTTTCAGGACTATTTCTGCTCTTCGGATACCTCCTCTTGTGTTCTCGGGCTCAAGAGCGATGGCCGCTTATGCTGCGAAAACGTCTGGAAGCCTGCAACGGTTGATGTATCCGGAACCAATCAGTACTGATCAGTCATTGGTTTGGCAAACGGTTAGAGCCTATGATGGATTTAATTTAGCGTAGGCCGACAATCTAACTTTTAGCTTTCTCTTCCTACAGTCTCAGGCAATTGGTTCCTTCCCTTCCTCTCCTAATATCCTATCTTTGCCTGTCCTCGTACAACTATTAGTCTCTCAACTCACCCAGTACAACCCTTTCACTTATTGTACTGGCTTGCTAATAAATAATTTAAAAAAAACAGATGGCTAGACGGTAAGTTCTGAACCCCTGGGTCGCGAAACGTGAAAACTATCTGGATTGAGCTTACTGCGAAACGACCTAATTTTGTAAATTACCAACGACTGAATAAACCACAGGTAAAAGTTTGGGGAAACTTTGTTCTGTTTTGTCTGGCGTTTCGGCTCGTCTGATTTTCCAATACTGAATCACATACCAGATGAGCCAGCGAAAAAGGGTTCCGTGAGGAAATTATTGGGAACGATTTATCACTAGCTTAAACAAACGAGCTGGCATTTTCTCCTCCAAACAATAATATTTTTTTCAGATTCTGGGTGATGGAGGGAAAAGCCTGGAAACTAGAGCCCTTGATTTCCATTTTTTTAGTCGGACGTTTGTCACGGACTCCTTGTCGCGCGTTAGTCAAGTTGACAGGCGAGGTGACTTCACAACGCTTACGGATCGGACTGGACTGGACTGGGCAGAATGCGGTCCGCTGTTCGAGACACCCACAAGCACGCGTGATATAAGCGTAGATACTCGGACTGCCTTGAAACAGCTCGAATACATGTGATTAAAAATATCAATGAATAATGAGCCGTCGTCAGTTTAGTGACGACAAAAAGAAGCATTAAACGTGACCTTACATTGGCCAGCGATGAAGATTTCCTTTAAAAAAAGCTGAAATGCAGATAGCACAAACTTTGGATCAAATCAGAAAGATAAATTAATAGATGTACGTAATTCTGACCTGAAATTGCTGTCATACGTATCTACGGACCTGGATAGACGTCGTAGTTCAGGGAAATTACGCAAGTTCACTAAAAATTGTTTGATTTATTAAAATCTGAACATCGTGTTAATAGTAAACCGACTCCAGTGAAGCGGAATTCTAAAGAGAAAGTTAAACGTTACACAAAAGTCTTCAAAAGAAAGAGGAAAATACCGAATGAGCGCGAAGTTTTATCAAATTTGTCACAATGCGCAATGCATATGGAGACAAAAGAATGAATAAATCGATTAGTCTACGCATAAAAAAATCGAAAGCATATTTTCAATTCATCCTCAACGTAAGTATCTTCCAGGAATTAGTGTACTGCGCAATATGGAAGCTAGTCTAACGCCCGAATAGTACAAATGGATGTTAAGACAGTTTTACCAGTATTCTGTGTTATCTTTTGGTTTTTTGTTGTTCGATATGCGATGGACTACGGCGAAAAAGATTTCGCTCGCTTTTAGTCGGTCATTTGCTTACTACGAAACTGACTTATAATTAGGAGCCGCAATTGTAAGCATGCCACTTCCTGTGTGGAAGGTGAACCCTTCTTCAGCAAAGTTATGCTGTGCTTTCTGGCGGCGATCGAGTCCAAAGAGAGTCTCCAGATGTTCCTGAAATGTCAGTGATTACTTTGAGATTGCTCAGTTCTCAGTAGATTGCCTCAAAGTATAGGTTCTACTAGCGCGAAAGCCTGGCTTCGCCTTGGGCTTCCTTACATGTTGCTGTCCCTTATGTAGGCAAACCTTATATGAGAACCTCTTAAAATAGCTATTTTATTTCAGCCTTATTAGGGAAATATAGGTAAATACCTCCGAGACATGTGCAAGTATGCAGACCTTGTCTTGAACCGCTACCGACCTAGGAGCTCATCTGTGCATAAGTTTATTCTGACGTTCACACAAAAGTGTGAACCTTTGCGCTGACAAACTGACACAGAAAACCATTGTGCCGGTGAAAACGTTTTTTTCAAATGAGAATAAGTTGATAAGCAAAACTTCCAACATTCGAAACGTCCCGGACTGATCGGCTGGATTCCGTTGATCACGTTTCTCTGGTGCATATTGCTGAAAGTCAAGCCCATCGACCCATGCGTTTTAGGGACTGCGCCTTCGACTCCAGCACGCATACAAGCACGCTAGTTCGGTCCTTGCAAAGGATGAAGTCCATCACTTCGCAACGAGGTGGACCTGTGCTGAGCTGTGTGAATTTTTACGGACCTGTGCTGAATCTACTGCAGCTTCTGCCCCCTCACCTACATTGTCCAGATGAAACGCTCCAGACGAATGCAAATGGATGAGGGTATAGCGGCTGACAGAGCGAAACTGCTCGTATGTGGCTAGCACACATGACCTGACCCCTAACCCCACATTCGCCAGGCTTAAATGCGAAATTTCGCACCTCATGAGCGTTTAATGGTCAGCTTCAATGAGGTCTATCGTGTGCCCCACATCATAATGGCGCGGAAACGGTCAATTTTACGGAAATAAGATTATACTGAGAGTAGACTTGCGCTGCACGCTCTCCGCCTTCCACACCTGGGCCCGATAAATGGCAATGCATTCTATTAAGGGTGAGGGCTGGCTGACAGACAATGCAAACAAGTTCTCTGCGCAGTGTTTTGGAAATTTAACTACTGAATTAATTTGTTCAGAGTCAAACGCCAGTGAGCCACAAGCTCGTTGTCTCATCCGTTTAGATCAGGGAATATTGACACTCATTGATAAACTTTCACCTGACTACTAACGGAACTCATATGTCCCGACCTGCCTTGGGTCTCGGCAGAAACCCTGACAGCCGAGACAACTGGAAGTAGGTAGATAATATTACCGGCAAAGCCAAGGGAGACTGGAATGGCTGCTCCTCGCTCATTCGTGGTCAGGTGAACATTCATCACTGAATGCCAATATTCGCTGACCTAAACCGGCGAGACAACGAGCTCGTGGCTCAATGGTTAGGGCGTTTGACTGTGATCAAAAAGGCCCTGATTTCGAGGCTCGGGTGGGAAACCAATTGAGTCTGGATATGCCTGGCTGAAGATGGCTAAGGAGCCTATCACCCTTGTCTTATTATCTATCTTCTTCCAAAAGTAGTTTTGTTGCATTTTCAAACCTGTGCAACTACCTACAACTCGCTACTGGACAGTTCAAACGCTGGATTCGAGAAGATCTCCCGTCTGCCTCGCAGCATTTTGGGCCAGTGATGGTGACTTGCACTTGAATTACTTAACAGTGCGTGTGGACTTTCAATGGATCTACCGCACTCTTTCCTCAATCTTCCCCCGGTGTTATAATCTGTTGAGAAGGCGAAAACAGGAGAGGGTGCGAGTGGTTGTTGCAGCGAATACCTATCCCTAAATGTGCAAGTACACCGGCTCATCTATTACATAAAGGCCACATTATGAAGGAGCCACTGCAGCCTGATCCTCCTCCACCAGTCGGCCCATTGCAGGGGAATAAGTAAGTTAAACCCTAGCAACTGCGATCTTCAGACCATGGTTTCTTAGTAGAGGAAAAGTTAGCAGAGGCCCGAGTAGAAGGAATATTATATTGTGTACACAGAGGAACGGAGAATAGATGGAAAGGGATTTTACGTGGAGAGCACATGACCGGCCAGGAGAGCCAGTCGAGTCAAAGTGCTGATTTGACAGCAGTTAGGCCAGTAGGCAGAGAAGGCAATTCACGCGTGCAGGCTTGCAGGCTTGCTATACGTCACCGGCCCAAAAGGCATCTATGCGGCAACTGTGATTGGCTGTTCGCAAACTTCAAGAACCGCATCGCTGGGCCTTTGGGAAAGTCCACTTCGACGCGAGCTAGTCACAGCAGGCCACCCCACACAAACATACACTGTGCTGACTGAGCTGTCAGTTGACATCTTTCCAAGTCACAGCTTTTAATGCATCCTGATAGCTTCAAACACGCCAGATTGTGTATAGCGAGGAATTTGTGATGAGTCGTCGACCGCATGTTCTATGCCCATCCCCGAACCTCAGTCCCTGTCCGATCCGGTGAATTGTTTGGTTCGGAGAGTAGGCGAAGGAGCCATTTCCATCCGACCTTCTATTTTAAGTAAGCCCGAGTTCCTACGTTGAGGAGGACTGCAGTCCTTCAAGTCAACATTTTCAACGAGTTTGGTTGTTTTAAGTTGGAAATTAATCGCTGTTTTACAGTTAGATCTGCCAAACGGTCTCCCCTTGCTCTGACATTCCAGCAATTGGTCTGAATCAAGCCGACTAAGCATAGTAGTTGAAGTTTCCGTCTACTGCCAACCACACGCGTCTTTCTATCTTACAGAAATGAGCTGAGTCATACAGTTTGCATTGGCAGTGGGACGTTCACTGATCGCGTCCCGGGACCAACTCATCCTCTTGAGTTTTTGGACCAACTCTCGAGTCCCGCCAATAGCCGCTTAGCGGCTAGTAGATGTTAGGCAGAATAAGATATCGACAAAAACAGAGGAGACTGCAATGGTCATTTCTGGCATTAAGGGTGGAGTCATTGTAGTCTCCTGCACTATCACGTCTGAAGACACCTTATTATTGAGCTCATCATTTATCTTTCTTTCCTCACACATAAATGGCTTTATTCAGCTGACTCATGGTGAACTTTTGCGCAGTGACGTGGGAGCTATCGTTCATTTGGACTCTACAATAGAGCTCAGAAATAAAATGCAACGCTCCCACGTCCTCGAGAATTCCCAGATGTTGTAAAAGTATGCAACTTGAAGTTTTTGCAATAAAGTACAAGAGTTAACTTCATTTTAATACGCAGCAGTTTTTGATCTGGTATGCCTTGTGCGTTCAAGCAACTACCTCCAAATTTGCATTGGTTCTAACAGACCCTGTGAAGAAATTATTTTCGGTGCCGATAAAATAACCCAAACATTTCTTCAAATAAGCAATTTGAGGCCACAGGGTTTCGTTCATATACTAGCTGAGCGATGAAGCTATTACTTGTGACATGCCAGACAGTTAAGTTCCAGAGGCTGGCGACTGTCACCCATTCATATGCCTTTAAGGTTTGGCAAATTCATGAATTCATTCGACCCACTTGCAGAAGGCTGGTGGGTTACCTGACACAGATATGGTTAAGTTCAAGGCTCCCGATGAGGCCTAATAGCTCGTGCTTGGAATGTTGGTTATACTAAAGTTTTCTCTTTCCTACCGTGGTTTCGAAGCCTACCAAGGCCGTCGATTTTTTCAAAACTGGATCTAACGAATTATTCAAATCTTCCAAACCTCCTGCTTATTAATTGCATCTGATGATAGGCTGGTGGATTCTCTATTGATTTGAAACAGACCAAAACAGCAGAATGTATTTGCGCAAACAAATTTCGAGAGAGCTTATCAACTGCGACCTCTCTGTGCATAAATGACGAAACAATTAGAGAACAAATCATTTTGAATTTTCACAAAATCGCTAATAGCAAGGTCATGCTAACGTGGCAAATGGTCAATAATTATGTCAACTTTAAACTTGGAACGAAAATTAGGGCGGGGAATTAACAAAAGTAAAAGTTTTGTATGTATTTACCAGGGCAATTGAAGATTAACTACATGGTCTAGTTGCTTACATAGGTCGGGTTTCTCCCGCCGTATACAGGATGCTTCCATGTAACGTAAGGTTCGGTTTGTTAATGCTCAAGCAAGAACGCGGAAGGATGTGTTGGTATCAACGGAGTGACCACTGTCTAGTAAGTGTTTTGTAATAGATGACCGTGGTACTTTGTTTTCGTGTTTTAAAAGCCCAGCAGATAAATGTTCAGCAGCTCTGGTTGCCAATTGCCTTTGCGTACGGCCAATGTACTTGCATCCGCAAGTGCAGGTGAATTCATAGACGCAGTTTGGGGTGGCGTGCAGAGGCAAGGCTTCATTTGGTCTGTTAATTGGGAGGCTTTTAGTTGGAGTGAGGAGAAGCGAGTTCGGCCGCATAGTACGTTCTTTGTATGGAGCAACGTAGTCTTCGCTTAATTGTATTTGAGATGTTGTCTCCCTTGAAGGGTAAGGATATAAAAACGGGCTTTCTTGGGACCGACTGCTCCGTAGATTTTGACCGTAAAGGGTTGCTGTGTTGTTGAATGAAACGTAGGGGATAGCCACGTTTAAATAGGGTCTCTTTTATGCAGTCAAACTCTGCAGGTAGGGTCTCACTGGAGCAAATATTCCTCGCTCTCTGGGAAAGGGTAAACACCGAATTCCGTTTCCACTGTGAAGGCACAAAACTGGTAAAATGTAGGTAATGACCTTTTGAGGTAGTCTTGTGGAAAACAGTGTGCCTTATTGAACCATCATCCTCTCTGAGCAGGAGGACGTCTAGGAAGGCCAACTGGTTATTCTGCTGTTTTGGCCTGCTTCAAATGTACACCTGGAACAAATGCTTTTTCAATTTCTCTATTGATTGTTTAGAAAATCGTACTTGGGCAGTCAGCTTCCTGTATCAGAATTGGTGGAGTCTGTACGTTGCAGTAGGCGGGGCAGGTAATTTGACCCAAGTGTGATTAAACTCACGGCTCCCAATGTGGAGGGCCTCGTAGCCCAGTTGGTTAGAGCGTTGGCTGTACTAAAGTCTCCTCCTTGCTGTCGTGGTTTCGAAGCGTACCGAGGCTACCGTGTCAAATGAATTCATCAAATCAGAGAAGGCTCATAATTAAATGGTTGGGAGTTGGAAATTATGGCAGTTGGAAAGCTTTTAGAGTCCCCTGACAAATTTTTTATCCGTTTATCTGAATGGGAAAGGGGAAGATTATACCCTCCTAAAACTAATACCTGCTACGAGTAGGCCATGAATGAGCGAATCAACACTTAGTTGGTTGTAGGACCTTAACATGACCGATACTACTCGCGTAAAAGTCCAGTGCGTTCTACTTATTTCGTGCCCACCATGACAGTCCACAATCTACGGTTTGAAATACCTGATCGAAATTCCTAGCGATGAGTTAGTTTTTTTTAGCGGGAATAGAAGGTAGATCGGAAAAGGGCGCCCGTCTCCCTGGGAGATAAATGGTGAAGCATAAGACGGTATTTTGTACCGTGTTAATCCAGATTTCTCAAAACTGACGGACCTATCGACAGGTATTAAGGCTAAGGAGGTTAACCTTCACAGCTGCGATTTTCCAGGTCCGTGGTTCCTTTAGGTGAGGTGGGAAAGCCAGAATAGTGTATTCTGTAGAAGGATAGGAGAATAGATGGAAAGTGTTTTCACGCTCTGATGACTGCAGTCTGGCTACCAGGGCGTCAATTCCGGAGTCACGACAGTGTCGGGAACAGCCGGATGGCCGGCGCATGCTTTGTTACAGTAGCCAATCGCGCGGCTGATGTTTAGACTAGCGGTAGGGTGCGACTTTGAGATGGGCGAAGGCTGACCTCGGTCAAGGACAGTTAGCGCCTAGCCCCAGTAGTCAGTAGGCGCGCACGCCAAAGGCACCATGCGTCAGCGGCTGATCTTGGGTTCCAGGTGGCTGTTAGTGTCCACTACAGATCTGCGGGCCTTCCGTACTGTTTTTTTCTTATTCTTAATTCACCTGACGAGTTTTTAGTTTTAAGGTAAACCATTTTGGAAAGGAGACATAAAATGTACGCGTCGTAGACTGGGTCATTTACAAGTTCTAATAAACATGTCACAAAGTAAAGAAGATACTACTAAAATTCTCCATCTGCCCTCAGTAGATATCAGAAATATTTGGAAAAACCTAATTCTTATCTACTGTTTGAATAAATGTGCTTTAGGAATATTTTAATACCCTTTATTTTTTCTATTTTAGTTTTGCTACCACATATTATGTATCCGTAGGGCTGCCAGCCGTGAGCAGCCCGTATCTGGAAACCAACCTTCAGTACACTGAATATTTTAGGCTCTACATAAGACAAAGCCCGCTTTACTATCGTCAGGACCATATACTTGCTCGTCCGAGCTCTTGGACGCCTACAAGGACCCACAAGCCGAGGCCTATAAACAGCAGCAGATGGACAGCAGTTAAAAGCCTGAATAACAAGATGAATGAACCCATTTTTGGACAGTCCAAAGCGGTCGCTGGTGTTCCCTAAAAAAATCGGCAAACACCATTTTCTATGATTTTTTACCTCTAACAACAAAATATTTCAGGAACCTGAAAGTCGAAAGAGGTCACTAGGTTGCCCTTGGGCTTCAGCACATATTTTCCCCCCTATAGAACGATTTTTCCTGCTTCTTCTTCTCTCTTTTCCGCGATTACTAATACAGATACTGACATTACTTCTAATACTGTCGCTACTACTACTATTACTATTGCTGCCACTGCATGAAGGATACTTAATATTAATATCTCCATTAACAAACTGTTGTTGTTACGCTTGCCACAGGCTTACCACCTCTGCTGAAAACGCCATAAGTCGAAGTGCTTTGGATGCTTGGACAAGAAGTCGTTATCCTTCTGCCAAGTTTACTACGGGCATGTTAAAAATCCGCGGATATATGACTACGGAAGATAGTAGTCGAGACAGTGTGAATATACTTTATAGTGTATATGGTTAACCGCCGATACGATGCCTCAATTTACCGCCACTCCCTCAGCACCTCGTGTGTAGCGGGACGCCCGCGTGTTTTATTTCCATCCAGTTACGTGCCCATTGAGGACGCAAACAAATGTGCGCCCTCGGAAAAGAAGCCCTCGCAGCTTCGGAAGCTGAGGGCTAGCAGCGCTGTCTCCTAAGCAGGTCAAAAGCTTCTGGCGTAGGTAGCGTCGGTTCGAATCGCCCGCCTCTTGGTGTTAGGACAGTTTCTGCGTGTATTTTGCATAGTCATCGCAAATTTAACGCTGCACCGCTCCACTTGCACATGCAAAACCAATTTTACGCATGCAGGTGAAGTTAGTACCTTTTTGCCTACAGTGGCTGCCTGAAAAACCAGTTTCGTGTACTTGCTCATAGTAGCTTTTTCCCTAAAATACTGTCCTGCAAAAGCAAACCCCACACTCCGCCGTAATATTGGTCCAGTGGCCTGGAAGGCCGAAAAAGCTAGCCTGGGCATTGCAGGGTTCAGGCCCAGGTGCCCTAATTGCGTCTTAAACCTCCTATCCCGGTTAGGGGCGAGAGTACAAACTCTTTTGATGTCGAAAGGATTCGGTCTGGGCCGATATTTTCCCACCCCTGTTCCCCGCTCGCCCAACACCGCCATGCAACAAAAGCGAGCGGTGCCTTTGAGGCAGGGTCCTGCCCAAATGCCACACGCGTACACCAGCGTGCACATCACGAACCAGAGAGAAAACGAGCTGTTTTTTATCCGTTTGTTCTAAATGACTTGCGACTGTACTGTGCCCTGTCTAGGCAAATCCGCCATACTCGAGGGCGAGTGATGGCGGGAATGGGTGAACCGAAAATTGCTGTGTTTTTTTTCAGCCGGAGGGGTTTGTCAATCCGAGGCCTTTCTGTACTTTAAGACGGAGAAAAGAAGGGGTCACAATCAACTGCAGCTCAAATACTGTCTGCTCGTCTTGCGTATTGTGGTTCTTCTATGTGCTCCCTAAAAAGGCTGCGTGATAGATGTGCAGGACCAGCATGGGAACCTAATCGGGGCACGCCAGGCGTTGTTCGGGTTGCGCTCCCATAATAACTGCCGAAGATGGGGAAGGGGTGTTGGAAACACACATGGGTGGAGGCTCAGGCGCCAGCTACCCGTGGCCTTTATGGCACTCCCAATCCGTGGGATCAGAGCCAAGCGTGGCGGCTCCGCTTGCCTGTGCCCAACCCCACCTCCGGCTTTATTGACTCTGCCTTGACATGGCTCGGAAGATTCCCACCTGACGGGAGAACTCGACCCTTCCCAGGAATGTGGGTGTCAGGCTGTAATGACTCCATCTGCGAGTGGCCTTTATGCCACTGTCTCGCATGGTAGATCTGAGCCGACCTCTTAGTAGCCTCAAACATGTAGTGAGGACTAGATCTTAGGCAATCTGATAACCTTGAGAACCGCCTGTGATAATTCTAACATTGTCATGCTACCGGAGCCAGGCGGCACAGGGAAGCGAGAGTGCGGTAGATGCTGCGCAGGCCTGTTCCCTATAAAGTGATACGGGCGCAAGTCACCTGCGCCGTGCTCATCCCATGTGGCACGTGGTGGTGGTGATGGTGGTTTTCGTTTGCGAAGATCGAATTGCAAATAAGTCTGCGCGTTTAAAAGCCCTTAAACTTTTACAAGCAAGTTAATATCTCGAGTTTCATTTGCTGAGTCAGTTGGGATGCTGGGTTTGGATGGGAGCTATACAGCTTCCCAGCTCAGCCCCGACGTACGACGAATAAAGGTGGAAAAGGAAAACTCGAGCGATTGTTATAGAAGTAGGAATGTGAGTTGCGGCAAGAGACAGAATAATAATTTTAACCCTAACACCTACAATCTTCCAGGTCCGGTTCCTTAGGAGATAGAAGAACTAAGTCTTGGGAAGGCCAGAGTAGCAGAAACAATATATTGTGTACAGAAGTGTTATGAGGAAGTTGCCACTCGGCCCGGCCGTGATGGCGCGTGAGCGGGCGTCCCGTTCACAGCGTTTTCCCAAGTCTCATTTGGTGCATGAATTGATTAGGCGACTGAGGAGCATTTGGCCAGAGCTGATTGGCCACGAGCGCTTCGGAACGCCGATAGGTCGACCAGTTTGGGGCGCATCTATGCGTCCCGGTCGTGCGAGGGCAAAGGTCGCGCGTCGGTGCTAACACGCACCACCGCGCTAGGAAAGGCACGATTGGGCGACCAAGACTTATCCTGCGAGAACACGTCAGCGGGGTCTCGAGTTTGAAGGAGGTGGGCTGTAGAACCAGTGCAAGTGCTCCCCTCCTATACCGTAGTTTGTCGGTGAAAAAATCGAACGTAGGATGATTAGTGAAAGATAGGGAAGGAGGAACGTAACAACGGTAGGGTTTGAACAGCTGGTGTTCGTATGGTTGGCTTGCGGGAGCCAGGTTGAAGACACTGTTGTGACCTGCATAAGTTTCTGCGGTTGGCATGCGAGGGTCGGGTCAGTGTCGCCAGTGCCGCTTGGGAGGAGGAAAGGTCATCTCGCGTCCGCATGGGCCACTGGGTTTGCGTGCTGGTAGGAGGAAATTTCTCGACTACGCGTGCATCGGCATGTTGTAGCAGATTGGTCATCTCGACTACGTGGGAGGGAGGTTGGTTGGCGGCGTTGAACTTCGATGGCAAATCAGTATGGCGTGTAAGTGTTCGCTGTGAGTACGAATGGATACCGTTGGCAGTAGAAGTAAACTCCGAGTTTGGAAAGGAGGTCTGGGATATTGGCACTCATAGCGGGCACAGCTCTGTGGGATTGGGAAGGAACCAGAGCCTGGGGTCGATGGGCTGTGATCGGATGAGAATCTGCGTATAACTTCGTTGAGGTCAGCCAGATCAGAAGTTGAGTTGAGAGTTCATCTCACGATTGGGGTCACCAGTTATAGCGTCAGCTGAAGGTGGGCTGTAGAACCGCTACAAACTCTCCGAGAGCAGAAAAGAAGCCCTTCCTTGCCTGACTTGCCGGGCGCATGCGGTAGCTAGCCTCAGCCCCGACAACTTTGATCTGCGGCTGGTGTTATCCGTTTTGTAATGCGTTGTAGCAAGCACTGGGGCGAGTGGTACGCAGCAGGAGTTCCGAAGTCACTAGATTCAGACATAATTCAAGGTTTTGGTTACGCCTCAGCCTCTCTTGCTGATGACCCTCTTCGCTATCTTACTTGTTACAAAATTGGGCAAGAAATTCTTTCAATGGCCTCCTGCGCAACAGGATAGGGGGATAGGGACGCCTCCCGTTCTCCTAATACAGGTGAATTTTAGCTTAATTATAGGATGGACACCTAGTCCTGGGTCCTAACCCTAACCTTAAGCATAACTTTAAAACTAACCTTACTCCTGTTGGGACGCCGCGCGTCCCAGGATGAGTCAAAACACGGACAGGCCTCGCCAGAGCCTTGCCGCTGCCGGTCTTGTCTACCCGCTTTTGATTGGCTCATTTTTCAGACAATGTCTTTGGCCCCACCACTTAAAAGTGCATGAACGTTGTCTGACACGGACTTGCATTGACGCTCTGTACCGTGCTCTTTTCTGAGTAGACTCTCTCTCTGGCCGACTGGTCTTCTCTCTGTCTCTCTTACGGGCTTGGAACTGTTCGTGCTTATTGCTAGTACCAGGCGCGGGTCATAATAACTCCTAACAATAATTTGATTATGTTTGAGCTCAACATGACTTTTCGAAGTTGTGGTTCCTATTCTCATGCCCTGCCGGTCATATAGGAAATTGTTACCCAAACTTTAACTGATGATCGGTCTCCAGGATTCTGGCGACGGCGATGGAAAGTTTATTACCTTGTCGCAGTGCCAATTTATCTTCACGTACTTCTGACATTTTTTCGTTTAGTACAGTTTGGCCAGGTTCGCCACCCGCTTTAGCGCTTAGCTGTGCGCGGTAGCCTTGGACCGATGAGCTACAGCAGGACCGAAGCTTGTGATGTTGCTCTCCGTAGTATTGGAAACGCTTTTTCAATTGCAAACTATAAGATCATAACAGTGTTGAGCTTCTAGTTTCATTATAGATAAGGGGTTAAAAGTGTTTGCCGATAGTTTTTTCCTCTGAATCAACCACACTGATACCATTCTACTTATCCTCATTCCTCTGGGCGCTTTAGATGACTGCTAACTAAGCTGAGAATATTTTGACTGCCCTCGGTAGTACCAGCATTTAAAGTGATGACTATAATTGTTAATACTACAGTAGACATCCATCCCGCCTACCGGGCGTTGCGCACAAGGCTCGAGTCAGTTCGAACGAGGCCTACAGGAAAGCACAACAAACTCGAGTGTGGAATATAACCAGCTTCAGAGGTAAATAGGGAAGAAGCTGGCCAGGAACCACATCACCACCGCGCCCACGAGGTTAAGATCAACTAAGGCGGGCAGGAACAACAGATTATTCGTCAGTCGACTAGGAGCACGTCAGCCAGTACGCTGACTTGCGACAGCCAAAAAGTGAGCAGAGGTCACACGAGCTCACCAGCGAACAAAACTCACGGTCAGTCAACAGGCAGGTCAAAGCTGGTGCCTTGAGCGTGGATATAATAACAGACACGTGGCAAGGCTGCAACAGTCCCGGCGAACAGGAACAACCACCCAGTTACTCTGACGATAGAACCGAGAGAGTGTCTTAAACCTGAGTCTCAAAATAAAACGGTCCATGTCCTCGTACCTTCTTCTTCCTCTTCGTTGGAGGATAATGAAAACCGTATTAGTATTGTAAGTAGTAGTAGTAGTAGTAGTAGTAGTAGTAGTAGTAGTAGTATTAGTAGTAGTAGTAGAAGTAGTAGCAGTAGTAGAAGTAGAAGTAGTAGTAGTATTAGTAGTAGTAGTAGTAGTAGTAGTAGTAGTAGTAGTAGTAGTAGTA
>JAYGXS010000002.1:86350972-86371090 GCA_036362985.1 Ligula intestinalis
AGTAGTAGTAGTAGTAGTAGTAGTAGTAGTAGTAGTAGTAGTAGTAGAAGTAGTAGTAGTAGTAGTAGTAGTAGTAGTAACAGCAGCAGCAGCAGTATTTAACGGCGAATGAAGGTTGCCATGTCCAGTTCATTAAATACTTTATGCTGGAACTACGTCATTTATCATAGCCATTCTAAATGGGTGTACGTGTGCGTCGCCACACAGAAAGACAAACCCCCACTTAATCTAACGCTACACCCCGATTCATCCGACTAAATTTAGACGCCCTCGGTCTTGGCTGGCCAGCGGTGGGGACACCTTTACCCAGCGCTCGCACTGTGCCAGCCAGCCAGCCGGCCGGCCGCATATCTTTCATCGTCTTGTATCCTCCCCCCCCCCTCATCACACCTGAGACGCAGGAAATGGCCCTGATGAGTCACTCGGCGGCGCGTACGGCCGGTTGTTGTTGGTGTTGGCGCCTCCGTTCGCTATCAGCGTGTGACCGTGCGGCGGTCTGGTCAAAGCTAACTGCGGCGCAGCCATCAAGCAGGCGACTGCATATTCGATAGAAGACAATGCTTCTTTGTGTAGATAAGGAGGTACCGACAAAGACAACGGAGGCCGGCCTTATTAGGCGATAGAGGTTACGACTGCACATAAGGTTCCAATTTCCTACGTGCACGTACATGCCGCGTTGCAGTATAATAAGTACTGACCATAGAAAGCAAGATTACTAGAATTAGCACTCCTGGCATTGGCATACTATCGCAAAGTGATAAGGCTAGTAGGGTTTAACCCTGGCGTCTGCGAAGGCTTGGGAAAGGCAGATTGTTAGGAATCGTTTATTCTGCATTGCGTTCGCCGTGAGGGCCATGAGAGCGCGGCAGCGTCGACGCGTCCGCCCCGCTCAGGGGTGGGATGCCGAGAGAGTTCGGGCGTTAATAATCGGGGGCGAAAGCCGAATCCTCTCTCTGTAGCGCGGCCTTGATAGTGATTGGTTGGACCGCCCGAAGGTAGATACTGGCATGGGTAGTCCGTGTCTCATACGCCAGTTTGCATCTGGTCGGAGGCAGGTCGAAAAGCACATTCGCGCAAACCTCTGCTCTGAGTGACCTTGTCTTGGACTTAAAGCGTTAGGTGGGCGTCGGGCAGAAACGACCACTACAATACTACTTTAATGGACAGTATCCTAGCTCTCGTAGTCTACGCTTTAGGAAAAACTGAAAGAACTTTGGTGACTAGAGGTAGGGGGAGGAGGTAAAAACCACGGCTAGTATTGATGTGCTCCAAGCCTCAAACATCTACTGCACTCGGAATAGTATAAATTCAGGTACAAACTCCTAATTGAGGTCGAGGGAACACGAGCCCATCAGGGTCTCTAATGTGTGTCATTTCTGACACTCAGTAATAGTGCCAGCACTACTATGACTCAGCTAGTAAGCAGCAGTATAATTGGTAGTAGCAGTACCACCCTTGGTTTCCTTGCGTCTGGCTTGACACCTACGGAAGGTGACTGAGGGCAAATATTGCGGTAGTGCGAACGTAAAATACTACTGTCACTCAGGACTAAGCTATGTGGTGTTCTAGCCTGCACTGGAGAAAGCTGTCTACGCCTTTTTCCTGCTCGGTCATCTCGACTTTGTGTTCTAACCATTTCAAGCGGGGAGCGGGTTAAGAGTGTGGTAGATGGCTGCTCGGCTACATTCACTATAGCTGACTACAGTCCCCATCCCTGCTCTCGGGCATACGGTGAACATCATCGAAATTGATGGTCGAACTATCACGACGTCAGTAGTTAGTCTCCCCCTTGCCTGATTCCTGGTGTTCCCCTGCCGAAATTTGACGTTGGTGTTCAGCAGAAGTGAAGGGAGTATAAATATCTAGTCAGGCAATTGAGACTTTGGGGCAATGTGAATAGGGCAAAATCGATGAAGTTAGCTGGCCAAACCTAGTGCAGTCACTAGAAGGCGTCGCTGAGGCATTCACCGATAAGGGTGCCGAGAGTGGCGGGGGCGCAGCATTTATAGGGGACACAGATGCTACGCCACCACGTGTCTAATCCATTTTGCAACCCCCATGCTTATCGCTGGGGGTCGTACGCGCCCCGAGTCGTAACTTCTCCAACTGTAATCACCGTTGTAGATTCTCGGGGTGATTACTACTTGGCCATTTGGCTCTCTGTCAGTGTAGCTGTAGCGGTCCTGCGATTAGACTTGCGCTGACACATTTATCGCGTGGCCACGCTCTCGGCCAATTATCTAGAACGTCCAGCGTGACTCATCAGGCCTTGGCCGCAAACCATGCAGGTGTGTCCGTCACATGATGTGTCAAGGTCGTTTGGATGTTTTGCCTTTACTCTCGCGAGCTGTGCACCTTCTGCAGATTGGCTGGCGGGCGCTCCCAGATCCCGTAACCCCTGCGCGGACGCACAGATCAGACACACGTCGACTGGCTTATTCACTGTGCGCAGGGTCCTTTGTTAGCTCCTTTTCACAGTATACTGTCCTACCTATTTGGTCTTTCTGACTTCCTGACTTGGGGAACCTTCTGTAGTCGACAAGCTCTCCATTCGATATAACCACTGGTCAGCCGTGCCCAGCCCGTGTGGCTAAATTCCTCTGTATAGGCAAATTCGCAGGCAGAATATTGAGATGGCAGGACATTGCGCCTATAACTCGACTGCAGGCTTGAGAACCAATATTCAGACAATTCGGGACTGATGTGGGAGTCGGGATTTGCGAGAGTTTTGGCCTTGTAAAACTTAAAGGTATGGCCGGTTCCCCTCGAATGAGCTGCGACCTGAGAGCTAGCGTCCTTCCTCCTCACCGCTGTCACATGTTTGCTCATCGGCATCTTGAAATGGTAAATTCTTCCTATAAATAATGCACTCCTTGCTCCCTGATCGCACTTATTTTCGACCGCCTCTGATAGTTGATTCGAGCAAGAATCCGAAACGTCATACCAATAAACTGAATGTCCTAGTGATCGCATCCTCTTCTACAAAGCGTAAATCCCTTGTAGTTTATGCGTAGATTCTCGAAATTTGCTTTTGGCGTCCAGTACCTTTCCGGCTTCCTGCTTTCGCAGAACTTATGAACGATCACGCTCATGTTTGATGAAAAAGTCATTCCCGAGTGAGTCGTTCTAGGCCAGTGAACATCAGGAGGACCTTGCGTTTTTTATTCCCACTTACTTCTAGTGAAGGCACCACGAGGTAAGTTGAATAAAGGCCAGGGAAATAATCAAACTCATTCAGTAATTTCGGTGGTGGGAATGTCCGATTTCCCCAAAAGTCACTCCACCTCAATAGAAAGCACGTTCACGAGTCTCGCCAACAGGGGCACGTGCGTTCTAGCTAGCGTCCTGCTATTGGCTGCAATAGCGGCGGGCTTTGGAAATGAATTAGTCCGTGCCCGCGGGAGGTTGCTGGGCTCTGCTATTCCTTTTTATTTTTGTTTGGGTATGGGAGAATGCCATTCTAGCCAACGTAAACAGGTTGCTCAAATGCGTAACCGTGGGGTTGAACCACCCTTACACATGAATACACTTTCAACTCGCGGCTGCCTACAACCTATGACATATGAGGGTTGTTCACAAGGACAAGTCTGTATTGAAAAGGGGCTTATAGTTTTGGTGCTCTGGGAATCTATCCTAGGGGGGTTAAGTCAGTCAAACCCAGCAACTGCGATCTTCAGACCATGGGTACCTACTGGAGGAGAAGTCCGTAAAGGCCAGAGTAGGAGGAAGAGTATATTGTGCACACAAGGGAAAGGGATAAAAGATGGAAGAAGTCTGACTTGGGAGACCACGACCGCCAGGAAGATTGACCGGGTCCCAAGTGAAGTCTTAGCAGCAATCAGGCCAGCAGACAGAGAAAGAGAGAGCGCGCGTCCATTGGCTAGATCAGCCTATGATTGGTTGGACGGCATTTTGTTTGACACTGTGGTTGGACACCGTGGGTGGCCTGTGTCTCGCGCCAAAAAGTCCGGCGACCGCAACGACCTTGAGATCTACACGGATTGAGGCCACGAAAGGAAGGGCAGGCATCGGCAGGCAAGGGCCCACTACAAATCCACAAAGGCTCTATTGGATTCAGGCTAAAAGATCCAGTAGGTCATGGGACATCTAGCGTATAGAAGTTCCTTGAAGTCTTTAGCAGTGAAGTCCTGGAGCAGCCGATGCGCTGTAAGTCTGGGAAAATATCTCCAGTAAGAAACATCAAACTCAGAAGAAGAGGATACGATCACTGGAACAAGAGTTCTATTTTCCAGGCGTTTCAGATTCCGTTGGAAATCCTTAATAAGAGTTGATCGTAACATAGTCATAGTCATGAAAATCAAACTGTTCTATAAGCAAAAAGGTATTACTGAACAAGACAAGCGAGACTGGAATGGCCATTTCTGGCTTTTTAGCCGCCGTCAGCCAGGAAAGTCAACCTAATGTGCTGCAAAACCCAAGGATCGAATCCATGACCTGTTGATGAGAAGTTCAACGTTCAAACCATTGGTCCACGGGTTAGTTGTTATGTCTTGTCTTTTCTTTGCTGTGTGCAAGACTTCTGTCCAAACACGAATGGAACCTGCATTCCGTCACCCACTTTAACCTCAAATCCAGACATTTATGCCAATCCTTTGCAATCTAAAAGTGGCTCCTCGGTGCTAGGAAACCTTCACCGCTGAGGACAACACTGCATAGAACGTCGCAGAGCCCAATCTATGTAGACTCATAAATTTTTCTCTCATTTTATCATATAACTCCTTGGGAATTTCTTAGTGTTTAAGTGAATTCGTTGGAAAACGTTTATAGCTAAATGCTTAAAGTCTACTTTCACGTTAGAAAGCGACAGAGGTTGCGAACGGATTGCCACGTAGGCATCTCAATGGCCTCCTGTGATCTCGCACAGTTGTTATCGCTGCGCGACCACTACCCAAGGTCCACACTGATAATCATTCCCTTTTGCTGCGCATCTTTCCATCCCTCCACCGCATGTTAGCTGTTCGTGCTTTTTCTTATTATTTATTTGCCTGACTTTCGTACTCCGTTTTCCTGCCGCACTCTGTTTCTCGATGCATAATGTGAGGGCATCGACGAAACGGCTGTATAGTGTGAGCGCTGCGTTTCACTGGCTCCCCAAACAGGACACGGATGCACTTTTTGGCAAAAGTAGTTTAAGTCGTTGACCTTATATAACCCAACGGTCCCCGCATTCTGTCGTACGAGACCGGTGCTATTAGGAGGTTTTGTGGTTGGAGAATTTGGATAGGCAGTGAAGAAAATTTGTAGAAGTAAGTGGTAAAATTGTGGAGGAATTCGTTTACCGTGGCCGCTATAAAGCCACGTAAATCGAAAAAAACAGCATTTGATGAAGGCTCTGGGTGTGCCTTCAGAATAACTCAATCGACAGCATTGTGACGTCAAAAAGCCTTATGTACGGAGAAATTTTCTTGATAGGTCCAAGTGTGTTCTTACTCAAACAGGCTGCATCAACCTCTTAGAGACGTCATTTTGTGGCTGAAACCAACAACACGACTCTGTTGCCAGTTTCTCAAATCGTTGGTCTGAGGCACTAACTGGAAGTCTGTGAGTCTTCAGCCTGCTGATTAAATACCTTCTCCTTGATGATTAATACATGCAGAATAAAGCACAGCACAGACTGGAACGGTGATTGGACTTGCAAAATGACGAACTGGGATACGTGGGAACCAGGAGCGCCAACGTGAATGGGGACTCGTGGTTACAAAATGGCCACTTAAAACAACAATCAAGTAGGATGGAATAAACATCCTGCCTGTGTTTGGACCTTAACGCCACCGTTGACTCATCACGCCAACGCTGCGGTTACCATGATGGCTGACCCCTGGCCTGTCTATCGCTCACGGACACACGCGGCTTAATATCGCGCAATGCAACCAATCACAGGCCCACTCACACAAGACCTCAAGTTGGTGGCTGTGGCCTGTGACACTTGGTCTTCCGCCAAGGCGCGTCGCGGTCGGCGACGCCACCCTGTTCCACGGGCCTCACGGTCGGACGCCCTGCAAGACCTATTGGCCACTTTCTTCTAACTGTTGTGTACACAATACATTCTTCCTTCTACTCTGGCTTTCCCACCGTCTTCTCCCATCTCCTAAGGAACCGGGCCTGGAAGATTGTAGCTGTCAGAGTTAACCGTATTAACCTTAACTCCTATAGCCCCATCCGTTAAGCTAAGACTTTTGAAACCTTGTCCTTTTCCCACCAGAACTGCGTCTACCACTTACTCAAATTTCCCAATCTTGGCAGGGTGAAGAAAATTAAGTCAACTTTGAGATTTCAAAAGTCTCCTGAATGGAGTGACCTCGAAAGTGCGATTAACACCGGCAAACTGGATTGAATGCTGTGTGCTCTAGCCCCATCAAATAATCTCCTATAGTACACAACCATCGACAAATTCCCAGGTGCTAGACTGAGTCCTCGAAACAAGTGTTTTCATTCAATAGGTCTTCCTCACACCATCCCAACTGACGGACTTTTCTACTTTCTCATCTGGAGTTGGTGCTGACGCCAGAACAACTTCCTTGAGCACTTTTTGGCAGCACTGCAATCGAAAAGCTGCTACCTGCCTAACAGTGAATTCTAACTTTCACCGGGAACATGGAATCTTGCTGTTTTGAGAGTGGGTTTCTCGAACAGAGGATCGCATGATTTCAAAACGCCCACGCAGCAGCACATAATCACATCAGGATACAAATGATTGTCATTATGTATATGATGGCGCCACATTGACCCCGACCTTCTGTCTCTTCCAGGACATCGTACATATCTATGACATTTGACCCCACGTCTGGTACGCCTCAGACAGCGAGGGAACTCAATGTCAGTCACGGTGACTAATGCGATGCAAAGAGCCAGAAAAACCTGCTCGGCAGACACTATTGAAATGGACCTCCAGAAATTCCAGGTCCTGCTTCGAGAGAACGGATATCCAGATAGATTCATCATGAAGAATACGATGGAGAGAGAAAAGAAGCCCATCCCAACCACTGAGGAAAAGAAGACTTTATACCTCAAAGTCTCCTTTCAAAGGGATACAGCAAGCGAACTCCTAAGCAGACGGCTCAACCAAGCCATATCAAGAGCCTTCCCAGCAGCGAAAATGTCGATGCTTTTCTCAACCAACCCGGTCCTGCACGGCGAAAGTAAGGATAGGCTGCCGGCGCAAACAGCTTCTATGTGCATCTACTCGTTTACTTGCTCCTGTGGAGCAGGGTATATCGGTTGGACGAGTCGGTGCTTTTGTAAAAGACTACGGAAGCACCTTCCGGCATGGGTGAGAAAATGTGAATTCAGGAGCATAAAAAGACCAATATTTTCCCATATGGTTGACTTCGGACATCATGTGGACCCCAGCGAACCCTTTAAGGTAATTTATCAGGTCCCGAAAACTAACCAAAGTCCGTGGGTCAGCATTTGCTACCAACAGCAGAAGCAACCGCGAACTTGTTGAGGAAGCCGGTTTTGTACGCGTAAAAGAACCTCCAACAGGGCCCGAGCTTGGCATGGCCAACGGCTACATAACCGCCTGCGTCCGTCCGCGCTTTCTCCCCCTTCCACCCCCCTCCCCCTGTCCAGATTCAATAAACCCGCACCTTCTTGCAGCCAGCCGAGTAATATCAACCCCACCCCCTCCCCTATTCCTATGAATAATTTGCCCGTGATTATGAGCATAATTGCCAGCATTTTAATTTTTACTCCCTCCCTGAGGAGAATTTATTGAAAGCTATGTTTGCTCGGCAGATATTCTTTTAATGCGAAAATACCGATTAAGGCTGGAGAGACTACCTCCAGTCTCATTCCTAGTTGTTCCGTCTCGGACCAGTCCCTGAAAAACTATTGGTTAGGATTATCAAGTAGAGAGAGAGAGAAAAGGTTCCATTTTGAAAGTATCATCCCACATTTTGACCGAAAAAAGTTCCACTCATTGGGAACAGGCTATTGCTGCAGGGACGGGGACAGCTGGAGTCCCAGCTTCCGTAATTCGGCCCCTTTACACCTTAGTCCTCGTATCAGAAACGGCAATGCGAATGTTGTTAGCATGATGTACGACAACAGATAGGTCAGACGCATCGGCTAATGGGACGGCAAAAATTCGTGAAAGTTAGTTCAAGGAGAAGGGGATGAACAAAATCCTCCAGAATTCGACAGGCAAATTGCTTGACATGAAGTCGTATTATCATATCGACTAAAAGGACACCGGAAGTACCAGAAATCGAAGGAAGCATTCGAAGGACACGTTTTAAAATCAACGTGCTATTTTTATGCGGACCAAGAAAAATAGCAGAGGTATAATCAGGAATTAGAAGAAGAAGAAAAATAAGAAGAAGAAGAATGCTGACATCTGTGAATTGCCAGGTTAGGGGTTGAGACCTGTGATAGGAACATAAACAAGTTTACTAAGTTTTAAGAAGGTGAGATATTTGAGAGATTAGCTGATAGAGTAAGACTAAGGCACCGGAACTCGGATTCGTCATTGGGAAAAATGCCAAAGAATTTAGGAAAGGAAGAGGGTCGCAGTTGAAAAACCCACTGGATTGAGTTCTGATGATTAAGTAGGAAAACATTTTCGAACAACTATGCTGGGACCAGATCGGAGCCACCCTGAAGAAACTAGAGGTGAGTCTGTTGTTTTTGAGGGGTGACCAATAACTATATCGCAAAAATACTTAACATGCACAGTCAATTGGCAGTCTCAAATCATCAATTTGAATACAGAATGGGTGAGGGAATGAGATGGAGACTTGCAGCACGCCACAATTATTGAGAAGAAAACTAGATTTCCGCTTCCCGGACTGGATGAATTGAGTGTAGTATATGAGTTAAGGCTAAGAAGGTTAACCCTAGCAGCTACAATCTTCCGGGCCCATGGTTCCTTTATGTGAGGATAGTGAAACTGTAGGAAAGCCAGATTGTTAGGAATAGTGCATTCTGCGGAAGGATAGAAGAATAGATGGAAAGAGTTTTGAATCGCGGACTAGTGCGTCCGTTCCCTAGTCGGCTCGGGTCTGGAGTGATGCCAGAAGATAGACACCGCATTTTTGTCTTTGTCCCACGGAGTGAGCCCAACCTACTAAATTAGGTCAGTCTACTAAAGCCGGAATCTCATTGGACAGATTGATGTCAAGCCACTGTGGGTTGAGGCCAGAATGGGGGAGGCATGAAGCGTGCGTTTGGGTGCACGTCATTTGCGTCTGGCAGCAGTGGCGGTCGCCCGTCCGTTTGCGCATGCCTCGAGGCACGCGGGAAAACTGCTTTGTGGCGAGGTCTTATGCTCTGAGTGACTTCGTCTGTGGTGTCAATAGTTAGGAGGGCATCGGACAGACACGACCACGAAAGAAAAATAATGTCCAAGCCAAGAAACAGTCGGGTTGGGAGAGTCGCACACACGGATGTATTTGTAAGGAGGAGATTGCTTGGGAGAGTATTGAGCACAGAAAAGTGGTCGAGAAAAGTGCATGCGTATGTCCGGTAACCCTTGCTTACAGCAGAGTGGATCAACGTTTTCGCAGCGGCGTGATCCGAAGTGCGGATTAGTAGCAGGAATCACCAGCGGCCCAGAGAGAGAGAGCGTTGATGCGTGCAGGCTGGCTATTCGTCGCCGGGACAGAAGGCCTCTTTGCAGGAACTGTGATTGGCTGTTCCCAGACGTCGAGACCAAATTCTAAGGGGCTTCGAGAACCTTCACTTTAACGCGAGCTAGTCACTATACCCTCTTCATTATTAGGCTTCTAGAATTTTGAAAATTCTAGTTAAATATTTAGGTCTGTATATTAATAAGTAAAATATGCGGGCAGTTATGAAAAAATCGTAAGATTGAATGGGTGGGGGAGGGAAGAAACGGGAAATAAAATTACTGTCAGTATCCTCTGAGCAGTATCAGGGGGATACTGAACACCGGGAAAGGTAATTATATGCGGGTGACTAAATTGGTGACTTTGGAACATGGTAACTCTAGCGCCTGTATTGGTGTGGCTTTCGAATTTGAGCCACCCATTTTTTTCTCTCCATTCACGTGGGAATTTATTATCCAATATCATCCTCTCTAATCCTCTGCTTTGTTTGTCTGCATTTATGATCATGAGGTCATATCTACAGTACGCTTCTACCTTTCTAAATGCACGAAAAAAAGTTATTTTATCTACAACATATCACCATCCCAATATTTGTCAAATGCGGCCAATCTGTAGCATTTGCAATTCACCAACAACACCAATATTGAAAATTCTCCGTAGTATGACAACCCGAAGAAAAAAGCGTGTGAAGAAGCGGAAATGGAGGAGTTGAAAGCTGATCTGTCGCCACAGTTGAGGTGAATGTCCTGAAAAACTTGACTTGTGAGTATTGCATGACCTTTTACCTTTGTCCTTTTGAAATGACCCTTCATTCACGTTATCATCTGCTCTCCGTGAATGGAGCCATTTTTGCTGAAAATTCAGGTTTGTAAAATCCTCAATCTAGCATTTTTCTTCTAAAAAAACTACTTCTGCGCGCACTGGACCGGTTTGTATTAAATGACTGTAGCTGGCTCTGTCTTAGCCAGCAATTGCTGTCCATGGGGTAGTGAAGAGCTTGCAAATCATCCGGGAGGCCTCTCTGGCGTCTTCGCGGTGGTCTTTGTCCACTAAATGTGCGAGAATAGAGCTATTTACGTTGTTTATTTGGACCTTTCCTGACCATACTAGCAGGAATTCTCTTGTTCCCCTGGACAAACGCCGGCTTTGCCCTTAAGGAGCATTTAAATGCAAAGCTGCCCGTAGACTTGGTCTGGGCTGACATTTATCTTTATCCTCTGCCTGTAGAATGGATGTACTCGGAGAAGAATATACGGACGTCAGCTGCTGGCATCGAGCCTTATAAAACTTGACTTAGGTGAAAGTTTACTCGGTAAGTCCTCTTGAAATGGTACTTTCTTGCCTGCCATCGGCAAGGGGGGTGGCTTTGGCGGTCTTTTAGTCATCTTCTTAAATATCTTCTGTGCCTTCCATACCCTTAAGGTCCCTTTTACTGCTATCAGCCAGACAGACTCTTTGCATCTTTTGCGTGTAACAACAAACTAACTTATGCTTAAAGTTTAGCCATACGAAACACGCAAAACTGGCATAGTACCCGTCGTCTTTACTAAACAGGCAATTGCCCCAGACAGACAAGATTTCAGGTCTCAGGCCATCTGGGGATGAGAATAAATGATGATGGCTAGTGATCAAACGAGTACTTAAATCCCCTTTTTCTTTGAGAACCGCACTGCCCTGGTGTTTATAGACTTACAAAGTATTGCACTGAAAGTTCACGTGTTACAAAACAATTTTATCAACTTTTGGTATGCTGACCTAAGAAAAAGAAGCCCAACTTACCAGTCGCGTAAATTATTCATACGGATTTTTGGGTGACAATAAATTTGTTGCGAAGAAGATGTAGCAGTGCTGCAGCCCACCGCCTCCAAACGCGAGATGGCGCAAACGAGATCTCGCGGCGGGGACAACCTTGGCCACCTAGTCCCTCGACCCAGCGCATTGGCCGAAGTCTGAATGCAAGGCGTGACCTTTACCCTGGGGTGCACACACACACACACCCGAGGCAATCAGACGAAGGAGCGTCCTGTATCGCTCTGGGCCAGGATTCTTTAATTTGCTTTGAAGTGTGATCGTAATCTAGGCCCACCATTCCGACGGTGTCCAAGTTGGAAGGCGTGCCCCATATCTGCAGCATGGGTTGCTACCTTTGGATGCAGCCTATGAAGTCAAATTTCTTCATGCCCTTTGCACGAATTTGTAGACATACTATATAAGTACATCAACGGAACAAATTTATGCTAAATAAATAATTCATAGATGATAGTGTCTCTATACTGTTTGGCAAAAGAAGCTTATGTAGGCACACTCATATACCCATAGTCTCAGCATTTTGTCCTGCAAAAACGGTGGCTCTAGAGTTTTGGGGGGTGGGGAAATAGGATAAGCAAAGAAGGAAATTTTTAGAAGTAAGTGTATAGTGAAGAAAATGTAGTCGAAGTTGCTTCTCGTGGCCGCTGGGAGTAAGTTGTTCCGCATGTAAATTGAAGGTGTGCGCGATGCTTCGCGCCGCGGACTATACTAATCTAACTCCAGAACGGTAAGTTGGACCTCAAGAAAGTTGAAGTAGACGCCCTCGTAACCACTATTTCAATTTTTCGGAAAAGTAAAGAAACCTGCAATTTGCGAATCGTTTTTTTTTTTCGCAATAAGTTAAATGATAATATCGATTAGGAAAAGCTAATGATATAAATCAGCAACACCTCTAAATACAGTAAAATAAAGGTGTATTTAGCCTTTATTAAAGTATACTCCACTGCGTGTCCTAATTTCCCACCCATAGGACCATAAAACCACCGTTTTCGCAGGAAAACATGTTACTGCTGCTACAAGCTACTGTTGCCGATAGTTTGAGAGAAACTCATTCAAAAGGCGGCGTCCTGACCTGATTGAAATATCTCCATGGCATCTAATCGTAAGACGCTCATAAAGTCATTTTTTGAAACGAAAACATTTCCGGAATTTGATTAGCATTTGATGAAATAGGATGCCACTTTTTTGGAAATGTATATTGTCGTTATATTTTGTGCTTGCTAACACAAAATGTGGGAACGTAAGCTATTTCCACAACTCCACTGCATTACGTGAATGTAGAATATAGGCCGAGGTCTAGACTACTTCCTTGAAAGGTATATGTCGCCAGTTGTAATTTGAATATCGCGAAGCTTGTGATACCGTATATTGTGGCCAAACAGGAAGATCCGTCTCCACACGCATCCAAGAGCACTAACTGGCAGTGAAGAGACGTGATCGTTTCCGATGTTTCAGGCATCAATCGACATATCGAGTTGAAAAGGATCAAAGACGCGGCAGTTGATCACTATAAACAACTATGTACCGCATCTGCTAACTAGCGCCTACACCGGATGACTATCAAGTTCCCACCCCGGACCGACGCAAGCCACAGTTGCCAATTAGCAATTACGCTAGTACGCCTACTAATTTTGTCCACCATGGACCGACGCACATTTCAGCTACCAATTAGCGCTCACACCAGATGACTATATATATGTACTAGCACTTTTTAAGATTGAATTGGTCTTTGCACATCTTTTCAAGTCTGATGACGCCCTAGGGATCTAGCGTCGAAAATTTACTGAATAAAATTTTGCTTATTTCCCAAAAAACCTTTTTTCCTTGGAAAATAAAACTAAACTCTAATCGTTTTCGTAACCCTAGCTGTACCCTTAACCTAATCCTAAGAGTTTACACGAACCCTTACCTTAACCCCAACTCTGGCCTTAAAATCACTTGCAAACCTTACTTCCACCTGAATTCAAACCCTAAGTTTACCGAAATTTGGCGCAGAGTTACGTGTACTGCCAATGGTTCATGTTCCCGTGTCCTGCTTAGGGGACTATACAAACTCACTTGATACTGTGCTCTGCTAGCTTTGCAAGGTCGACCCCACTAGTGCAGAACAATGACGCTCGATGCACCTTATCATGTTCTAGCACTTTCAAAATTAGTGTGAACGTGGGCTTTAGCTTTTCACAGAATTATTTTACTACTCATAAAGCACTTGAAAACTCCTACTACAGTAAGAGGCAGAATTCGTGCAACATGCCAACATAGGAGGTTGATTGGCACTCTTTCGCTAGTCGGCATTGATTCAGGTTGTGATATTGATTATCGTGTAGTCCATTCCGCAGTTATTTCAGTCATGATAGGATGCGGGCTTTTTAACGAGCTTCGCTCTGATCACTTTCAAAACGCATGTACCGTAAAAGGAAACTATTTAAATAGTATGCGTTTTAATCATTGATTTGACTGCCACTAAAAATTCAAATACATTTTATGGAAAACCCATTCGTAAAAGAATTTTTTCTTTTACTTTTCTGGTAGCAACTTACGCTTTCTTCAAATTGCATCCTTAAAGGAAAGGTATCTTTTGGTTTTAAAAAGTATCTAATTATGAGCTGTTTTACGATTGTGAAGTGTTTATTCATTATACGTCGTATCCGTCGATTTATTAAGGCTGCTCATACTGCATAAAGCATGCTTCACATCCATTGCAATATATTATGAAAACTATGTGACTTTTTCCTGAAACTGTAAGCAAAAACTTACTTTTCATTAAACAGGATGTACACAGTGCGCAGTGGTTCGTGGCTCGTGTGCCAGCTCACGTCTGGTCGGAGGCAGGCCGAAAAAGTACACTCGCGCAAGGTCCTGCTCTGAGTGACCTTGTCTGTGACGTCAAGATTTAGGCCGAACCGAAGTACGAGGAGAAACAATTACCGTAAAAATGTTGCAGGCCAACAGGGTGGACTTCTGCGCAATAAGGGGGTGGGGAAGAAACTGCTGACTACTACCTTTCGTACTTTCTCTCTCTCTCAGCTTCACTGAATTAGGTCCGGCCCGAGAGCTGCAGCAACTTTTCTGGTGTGTTGCGTGAAACCAAGACAGTTGTTCTTTTTTCGTGATTCTGCTGCCACAGTCTACTTAATTCAGCAAATTAAATTGACTGTTTATCCACTGCAATCTGCGCGTGGCATGGTGCAATCAATCAAATCGGGGGTCCTTTTAAATCATGGCGTGGGTTCCTCCTTTTGTGCACTGACCACACATGAAGCCTTACGTGCATAGTGTCACGTGCGCGCGCATGTGGCACACATTGGACGAGGGTTTACGCTAGGACGGACATTGCATCCAATTTCATCAGTAGTCACCCGGAAAGCCCGGACAGGCCAGTGATAAAGAGGAGTCCAGCGCAGGGCATTTTAAAATACTAATACGCGTTAGGGGGTCGAGGCTCAGCAGAGGCTAAACTGAAGAAGATATGAGGTGCAATAACTCCCCTCAAACGTTAACTGTGTGGCAGTATAGCTTCCATTCAGCCTGGCACTCGTGTTTTTAGGGACAAACTCGTGTCACTCAGCTCTGTCAATCACTTCGGTAAAAATCCAATTGGTCTACCACCTTAGCTATCCCTAGCTACAGAATTCTGTCTGGTGGTGTTAGTTTAGTTTTAGTAATGTTGGCTTACAGGAAGTCAAGTTAGGCAAACGAACGTTCTCCATTAATTTATCATCAGGCGAATACAATAATATAAGGGAGGGCTGTGTTAAAGAAAGTTTAAGCAACCAATCAGTAGTAATTAAAGGAGCAGGGGGGGGGAGAGGTGATAAGGCATCAAAGGGGTCGTATTCTAGTCACAGTTGGGGACCAGATAGGGGACAGGGGGAGGAGGAGGAGAAGGGGTCCGACAGGTATAACAGGTCGTCCCGTCATCCTTGTCTCGGGTTTTGTTGGGAGGCGTGAGGATGCAAGGTGTCATCGTCTGGTGATGGCGTGGGCAATGAATTCATCGAAAACGTTCGTTCGCCAAACTTGACTTCCTTACTGCTAGTTTGATTTAGTATATAGTCGTTATTCAAGTATATTTATCTAACTTTGGCGGTAGTTAACCAAACCAAAACTTAAAGTAATTTAAAACTTAAATTAAATAATAAACTAAGCTAAAGTACAACTAACAAAGCTAAAAGTAACCACAGAACTAGGGTATCAAAGGTTGGTGAACAACTTCATTCATACCACCACTTCAGCCAAGTCTATCTACGATCATCTTAATTTTGTCTGAGAAGAAGACTCGATCGCTGGGACAATACGTTTATTCGCCTGACGTTTCGACATCCGTTGCAGATTCATCATCGGAGACATGAGTAGGAAACAGCAGCAGAAACGGGTCTTTTGTCTTTCCATCTGAAAAAGATGGAAAATATGAGAAACGAAAGAGGATTATGCAACGAAATTCTACTTAACCATAAGCGAGGTAGCATGGAAATCACAGTTGCCCCCACCTCTTGTTCGATAAGGCTGACGTGTATAATCGCCCAAACAAGACATTTGAAAAACCTACAACGCATGTGGCTTTGCACTTAATTCAGCTTGATGAAGGTAATCACGGGGACTGATGGGTAAAATCGCGTTAAGTAGCAGTAGGCTTGCATTGCATCTACCGCACATGCGCTCTGTCGCTCTATTTCTTCCCTCAACCGCCCACCTTGCAGTCCAGACACAGTCAAGAAGACCGGGGGCAAGAGATGGTGCAGGTGGCTGACGCGGCCGGAGACCCCGTAGTGAACCCTAACGCCACTGTTGACTCATCACGCCAATGCTGCAGTTACGCTGACGGCCAGGCCCTGGTCTGTTTATCGCTCAAGGTATGAGCGACTTAAGCAACACACCCAGTCTCGCTTGTGTCCACTTCGCGCTGTGCAACCAATCACCACCAGTCTGCCGAGACAAAGCGAGTATTCGGCGACCGCCCGGGATGACTGCCATGAGATAACACTTGGGAATCCGCTCTGAGCGGGACGTGCGTGACGCTGCGTGCTCACGCGGCTCTCATGGCCATGCCGGACCAATTTGCCACTTTCTTCCAACTGTTCTGTACACAATACATTCTTCTTCCTACTCTGGCCTTTTCAAGACTTCTCCCATCTCCCAAGGAACCGGACCTGGAGGATCGTAGCTATTAGGGTTAACCGTCTTAGCCTTAACACCTATAGGCAAGCCAGCCAGATTCCATTTTCTTTATTCTGTACGGACAATGTTTATCTGCCTAATTTACTAGCTGTTGTACGGCTGCTAATGGGACTTGAGAGTGAACCCCAAAGCAGAACGGGATGGGTGAGCTCCGTAAGCGATAGGCGAGCGAACATCAAAGTACCGTTTACTCTCCACAAAACCTGCTTTCCATCCTATTTCCGCTATGCGACGCGTAACACAATTTCGCCCTTGGGGTTGGCTATGCCCTCAAAAACATTTTTCGGAGGATCTGGAGGCGAGTATACTGCGTCTCGCACCCCACCTCCCACACTTGTTGCAAATGAGGCGATACCTGAAAGAAGTGTGGCTAATTTTTTTCATTTGTGTCTGGAAGCGTTGGTAGACCAAGACTCTCTGAAGTCTATGCTCCTACCGAACAAAAAATGCCAACTGAGTCATAGATTAGAGTCATTTTTCTTGCCGTCTAGACCTAAACTTCATAGAAAGCGCGTTTCCTAAAATTCGCCCCAGTTTTGGCGCAGGGTGCTTTATTTAAACATGGGTAGCAAGCAGCATCTTTGTGTTTGCCGTTGATTAACTGTCCGCTAGAATTTTAAAAAATCCAAAAGTTAGGATCTAGCGAGGTACCACTCAAATTAAGCCTATTTCCTTCATTTTATTCGCAAAACTATTCAACTTAACCTAGATCCCACTCCCGCCCCATTTACCTTGATACATTCGGGGTGGTTTCAAAAAAGATTAAAAAAATCATTGAAAGATCGCGGGCTTTTCGTTGATAACGGCGAAATGTGTACCGCTTAACACGACTTAAGTAAGCTCAAGTAAGACTCGAAAAGAACCAAAAGAGTCTCACTTTTTTGCAGGCAACTCAAAAATTGATACAAAGCCTGAAATGTACCAATATCTTTTTCACCTGACAGCGAACCTCATGACCGCACAGATGCGTTTTTTTTTCGAAAATACGAGAGCAGCATAGAATGGCTAATTTTTGCATCCTTGTTGCCGCTAGCCAATTGCAAATCACAACCCAAGTCATTGTAGTCTTCCCCGTCCCCACCAAAACAAATCCCTTATTAGAGAAGATAACTTTCACCAACTCAAACAACTCGCACATAAAGCAACTCTAGGCTGCAGTGCAAAATGGCAGTCGTCGATAATTTTAACGACTGGATAAGTTGTTTCATAATTGCTTAAAATTCCCAGTTCCTTTTAAAAAATAAATTATCTGCATCTTGCCACAAATTGCTCTCGGGATGAGATTAACTGGATAAATCTCGTTCAACACAGACTATCGGCAGGCATCTACAGAAAAAATCTGCGTCGAAGACAGGCAAGACGGCAAACGTACTTTTTCACCAACATTCCCAGTTAAGCAGGGAGAATTGAAAAACATGTCTAGACACTCTCAAAAGTTTGTCTCCACAACGACTGTTTATTGGTTGTTTTATACCTTCGTCGCTCTAACGAGAGGTATATTATTGCACTGGGCTGACAATAGACGATTGAACGGAAATAAATCTAAGGAAAATGGTAGCTTAATTCCAAGGTATTTCAGCACCGCCAGTATACTTAAATTTAACTGCAGTTCTTTCCAGGCACCTGAAGAAATCTCCGCTCGATAATAAAGTACTGTCACGATAGTATGATTTTTTCCAGTGTCACTCGATGTCTTTATAAATGCAGATATATTTTCCAGGAGACCTGCTCAATACTCCACTCTTTTAGGCAGTTTTTATCCGCTTACATCCTTCTCAATTTTTCCAGTCGAATGAAGAGTATCTTTCAGTTGCAAGAAGTGGGTAATAGGACCATGCAATATCCATCTAACTAGCATCATAGCTGTCGGTGGATAAGAACCCCTTATGAAGCATACCACAAAGTCCATATCCACTGTAAACTTTCATGAACACCTATATGGTATTATCTTGAAGACGTAAAGAAATGATAGATTTCCCTTACCTGGACAGGACTCTGCTTTTAAACCCCAGACCATAAACGCAACTGCAACCGAAGATTGGACTAAAAATTATTCGATAATTGATAACTTTTACCTGTATACTTGCCAACTTAGAACAAGGATGAGTTTTTGTTACCTTTATGCTTATATACCTGACAGGAAACGGGAATAGAAAACCCCCCTTCCCAAGTAATACAGATGACTTTGCGCAAACATCCCCGGAAGAGTACATAGTCCCGTACCCCAACTGTAAATATAACCCTGGCCCAAATGTTTGATCATAATCCTAACCTTAGTCATAAACCTAACCCCAAATTTAACCTTGATCATAATCTTAATGATCACCCTTATTTTCTTGGAGTTAAGAGCGAACCCAAGTGCCTTCTTTGGGATCATATAAGCGATTTCTACCCTTTATTTTAATCCACAACTAGCCCATACTTCACAACCTCAGAACCGTCCAACACGAAAATGATCAATTAACGTTGGTGTATAATCACTACAAAAATAGGGCGTGCTGGGATATGAACTTTCTGCAAGCAGAGAAGTTTGATAAACCATTACCTGAGCTTGCATCGCGTATCTGGACTGCGGTATGGGAATAAATTGCTTTGTTAAGAACGATTAGTCCCTGCTCCAAACTCGAAACGGGGTAACACTACTAAAGTTTCCACTTTCTTTGACAGTCAACACGTGTCAATATCAGTTGGGAGAACTTCCACCTTAGAGGACAATGTATCGCCTTCATTTCTAGGCCGCTTCCCCTAGCTTGTCCTCAGGAATAAGGCAAGTGTACCAGGGTAGTTAAGTCTTGCCATTACCTAGTAGTGATTCCAACGTCGATAACCGCTTCTACCAGTATGCGTCCAATCAATAAAGTCCTACGGTTGTGGTGGAGCATAGGCTCCACCACTCGTTATAGAAATATCTGTCTGAGGCATGAAAATTCTCGCCATGCTTGTCGAAAGGAGAGATCGTTGACTACAGAAGGTTCCCCAAGTCAAGAAGTCAGTAAGACCAAATAGGTAGGACAGTATACTGTGAAAAGGAGCTAACAAAGGACCCTGCAGAAACAAGCTGCGCACAGTGAATAAGCCAGTTAACGTGCGTCTGATTTATGCGTCCGCGCAGAGGTTACGGGATCGGGGAGCGGCCGCCAGCCAATCAGCAGAAGGTGCATAGCTCGCGAGAGAAAAGGCAAAACATCAAAACGACCTTGACACATTACGCGACGGCTATGCCTGCATTGTTTGTGGGCAAGACCTGAGGAGTCACGCTGGGCGCTCTAGATAATTGACCGAAATCGCGGGCAGTGGAGAGCCACGTGTGGACCCGCAGCCGGGTATGCGATAAAAGTGTCGGCGCAAGCTTAATCGCAGGACCGCTACATGCTCACTGAGACACAAGAGAACCCATTGTCTGATCTTTCGACATCCGTGGCTCTTCTCTGATAAGCAGTCGACGACAGTGCGCCCTCTACCCATTCAACTTCGTGTCCCTTTCCAGAGTGTGAATAGGGCGCTTTGTAATTAAGAGTAGTGCGTAGGGCTACGTCAGTCA
>JAYGXS010000002.1:86371100-86409001 GCA_036362985.1 Ligula intestinalis
GGCATGGTATGCTGTAGACCACAGCAGATTGTTCCGTCAACGGTAGCGGGACTTTGGGCCTCATGAGCTGCTGCCTATGGTTGACTCTGGTCTATGAGCCACACCGATCCCGAATGGTTTCAGGATTCTTGCAGCCGCCTCTGATACATTCTTCAAATAAGGGATTGCGAGCCAGAACTTGGGGTCCTCTCCTTTCGACCGCTCATGGTGAGGCTTCTTAAGACACTGGCGTACAAAGGACTTCGGATAACCGTTGGCGTGAAATAGGGCATGCAAGTACTTAATCTCCTCCTTTTTCCCACTTTCGTCACTGCAGTGTGTCTGAACGCGTTGGAAGAGGGTTCTAACACAACTGCGTTTGTGACCAACGGAGTGATTGCTTCTGAAGTGGAGAATGCACATGGTATTGGATGTTTTGCGCTAGACCGTTGTCCTTATCTTCCCATCGTCCAGCTTTGTTACTTGTGCGTCAAGGAACGGTAACTGATTGTTGACCTCCTCTTCCATGGTGAACTGGATGTCAGGAAAGATGGAGTTCAGCAGTGTCTTGAAAGGTTGCACTTTGCTCCTTTTGATGATAACGACAGTGTCGTCAACGTATCTGGCCCAGAACTTCGGGGTAGATGAGCTGAAGAGCAGCCACTCAAGCCTCTGCAAAACAGCTTCGGCAATAAGGCCCGACAGAGGCGAGCCCATTGATGTCCCCTTCTTTTGTTCGTAAACTTAGCCATTAAACGTGAAGAATGTTTTTAGACGCATTTCTAGGAGCTCGATGATGTGCACTCGCTTCAGCTTTTGGTCATATATTTCTTGAAGAACGCTCATTCACATTTATCTGATGCACACAGGAATACAGAAGCCTTGCTCTGACGATGGAAGTGAGCGAGCTTTTGAAACGTCAGCTAGAATAAACTTTGGTCTCAGAAGTCGTCTCCTCTTCTTCTTGCTCTTCCAGGGATGATGTAAGGAATAATTTATCTGGACCTCGAATTTTCTCGCATATTAAGCTATGAAATGTTTAAGACGATGCATACTTAGGGGTAAAGTGCTTGTTCAAAATAGTTATTGTCTCTCTCTCTCTTTGTCACCGCCCCTTTAATGTTCTGTCTAACTGCAACTAACTGTTTTCGCCCTATTTGGCTTCTCACTATGGAATCAATAGAGATTCTACTGACTTGAGGACTGAGGTGTCTGCTAGGTTAATTCTATGTGGAAAGGTTACATACACCATTTTTCAAGTAACAGAATACTGTGGTTATTGTGTCATCTGTGAAGGACTGTTGGATTTTCTGACTATAGTGTTGCTATGTCAACCCTAGTAAACACGCGAACACATTTGGGCAAACTTTTGTAAGAAGTCACTCCCCAACCAAGTTAATAAATATCTTCCTCCAGAGAGAACTACGTCTTCGACCGTCCCGTGAACTACTGTGGTCTGTCCTGTCTATCTGTCTGTCTGTCTGTCTGTCATAATGCGGAATAGTACACACACGATATGCAAAACTTTGAATGTGCTGAAAATACTGACGAGAATATGTTCAAACTTTGTGAGAGTGTCATTTAAAAAAGACCTTGCTTTTGAAGTCAATTATTCTTTATGTAAAAAAACAAGTTGACCTGTGTTGAGGAGGCCTTTGGCGATATCCCGTCAGATGGTTATAGCTATGCTTCTAATGAAACCATTGTTCAACGACGTATGTGACCAAGTTCATCGCACATTATGTATGCCTGTAAAACGGTCCGTTGTGCTAAAGCTAATCATTAAGAAACAAACCGTATGGCATAAGCAACGAGACGTGGCCACTCGCTAACAGTATTGGAGAACAGTGAAGTTAACGAGAAGAAGACGACTCAATTGCTGGGACAATACTTTTATTCCCATGACGTTTCGAGATCCCTCGCGGATTCGTCACCACAGACATAAGCTGAGAGCAGTAGCAGATGAGTAAAGTTAACGTCAAATGAGCCCTCGAACTTCGTATGTTCCGTTCATCTTCCCCCAGTCGTAGAGCGGCCGAAGTAAACCACCTTGCAAAAACTGCATTCTTACCAGTGCTACGCACAGTTACTGTCCAAGTTTCTCTAGCAAATGCATTTAATCTGGGTGAGACACAAAGAAGAGGTTTTCAAAAGGCCTTAAGGCGTCATCCATGTAACCAATAATACTAAATGATGGTGTCATAATCGTGGTAGCACTGACATTCTAACTGCTTTATATTAAGTTAAGGGGGGGGGGGAATACGCCGCGAAGTCGCTGGAAGGGGACGCGACAATCAGTTAAACTTCACCCGCCCGTGTACAGTCTATGTTTGTTTAGTCTGTCGCGCGCTTTCTCCTTCTTCTGCACCTTCATCCGGTCATTCGCACCGACGCAACCGAGGACGACTGTGATCATCAAACTGCGTTGGTGATTTAGCACTACAGGGAAGGGTTAGTTCATCTGTGCCACGGTGTTTGCATAGACACACCACGAGACCGTCTTTGCCGCGAATGTTAGCTAACGTTAGGGGAGGATGGTTATAGAGAGAATGGGGGTTTTTCGAAAGCTTGTGTTGACTGCGAAGATATTTTGGCCAGAATTATCAGTCTAAGTGCAGCTAGGTGAGGGGGCAATTTTGAAGTGCACCAGCTGTTTCTATCCCTGATACCGTCGTTTCCTTTCTGTAGATGAGGCGCAATTGTCCCACAAGGCCGGTGCGCGACGAATGTTTCCCTCCCTATGACTCTCACTCTCACTCCACCAAACTCCTGTCAATATATTTCAAATGCTCCTAGGAGCACGCGGTTAGAGATCAGTAATGTAAGCTAACCAGTAAGTCCCATCGATCGCATTGTCTGCAATAATAGCTCTTCAGATTACGTGGGCGAAAGAGAGTATAAACTGGTAAAACTACTATGTAGTTACGAGGGTTTTGTAAAATGATCAAATAATTTCTCAACTAACCTCTCAGGCTATGTACACGCACTACAACACTGACATCAGGGGCACTACGATAGCTCACGAATTGAGGCAAAGGTTCGCCTCCCAGGTATGTGCATAGATTGAGAAAATCAGTAGGTTCGACCACCGGAATTGTAGTTTCATTCATTGAAGCTTTCGAACTCTTGCAGTAGTCTATCGTCAGAGATAAAACCGTCAATAAAAGCAAGCAACATTTACAGGGGGAGGGGCCACTTAACTGTCAACGAAAGCAAGCAACATTTATAGGGGGAAGGGGTCAATAAACCGTCATAGGGACGGGGAGGGGGGAGGGAGGGAGGGACAGGACTACCAGTGCCGGGAGTCTGGAGATACCTGCGCAGGGCAGCGTATGCGGGCGCCAGCTCGATGCATCGGTTAACTGAGTTGTCATCTGACGCCCAGGTCTCAATTAGTTCTCGACCCGTCTTCCTGCTTATGTGGGCAACTATCCTTGCAGCTGCGAATTTGAACTCATGAACCATTTCGTAGGTGTGGGCGGCCACTTACGATAAGGCATCACTCCGTCGAACAACCGACTTGTGTTCGTGTATGCGTGAACCCAGCATGCGTCCAGTCTGCCCGTGTAATTTACACGACAGTTTAGACATAGTATGCAATAAACTACATCCGACTGCTCACTGTGATTTAATCGATCCTTGACCTCTGCTTCCGTTTACGGTATTCTCTCTGACGATGGATTCGGCAAGTGTTCGAAAGCTCAGACAAATAAAACTACAAATCCGGTGATCGAGACTACTTCTTCTCAATAAGATAGTCGTTGCGGGCCGCACAAAAAGACATATGGTATGCCAGCACACTGGAAATCACATGCAAGCTTAATCAACTGCTGCATAGACCACCCACCAGCAGAACGTTAGACTCGTGGCTCACCACACGAGTTCGATATGGTAAATAGTGATGTTGACATCCTCTCAGTACGTCACGTACTCTTAACCTCCATCACGGTTTGGCTTATGCTCGTCATAAATTTGGTTGTTCGGACAGGCTTTATTTGTTTTTCCTTACATGCAAGTCACACTGACTATAAACTATTGTCTTTTGTTATAGGTTCAGCCAAATCAGCTCGCTTCCAATCGAAGCAGGATGCTCTCACACAAGACTGCAAGAAATAAACACTACTTTCGAAGCAAATGAACATACGAAGGTTAAGTTGAATTACTGACTTGCTTAATCTGTTTTGAGTTCTAAATTGTTTTAGCCGTCACCCCACTCTGTGGATACCCAAAAAGGAAAGGTCACCGTTGAAATTATATCTGACGGCTTTCTTATCCAGGTTGCGCTGCTTTGATAATTTTCTTGAATTTCTTATTTAGACATCGTTCTTCTCCTTCCAGGGAATACCGGCTCAAGGTTGGGCAAGCCGCATCCAATCGCTTTTACTTAATAAAACATATATATTTGAAATAAATAGACGTTTTTCTTCTATATTTGGCATGAGGAAAAACGTTAACTCTCTTCAAGAAACGTGGTGTTTTTGGTGTGACACAAGCAAACGTGAAATCGGAAAGATCTTTCTTGCCCAGTAGATAAGTTTCGGGGAGACTTACAACAATCTCACGTTTTGAGCAGGCTGTTTAAGCTGAAATTTACTGCCACAACCAAATTATAACTTAATGTTAGACGTTTGCAGCAAAATAATTTGCCTCAGAAGCCATTAGATTGGGGTTACAGTGAGATCGGTATGGCAGAAGGCTTTGATGCTGCATTCGTATCTCATATCACTTACTGATAGGCCTTTGCACATCTGCCATAGTACCTTTCGACCGAAGGATTTATAACTTTTCCTATCTTCTTATAGCGACGGAGTTTTGCAAAGCTACCGTGGTCATATTATGGTGCACTAGGTGGTGACTTAAGTTCACTATTTATTGAAGCTTTTAATCATAATATGCCGATATTAGTGTACATTTATTTCGAAGTGGTATTTCGATTGCAATTTATAACATGAGGTGTTCGGCTACCACGCTAAGCTTTGGCTTTATCAGGAACCACATGCTTGAAAAGTTTCAGTTATGCAAGACAACATCTTTGAGGGTTTTTCCGCATCTTGTCAACTAATAGAAGACGCAGTAAGAGGAAGCAGAAGTTGCCATAGTGGGGAAAAGCTGTTTGTGAGGTCCATATTCATTGATGTGTTGTCAAGGTTCAAGGTGAACTGGACAGAAATCCATTTCGTAAGACCTCTAGCCGGATGGAAAAAAGCCTGCTAGGCGCAACATGATGTACTTTGAGTGTTTTTTTGTAGATGAAGTCCGGGCAAAAGGATTCGTTTACTTACTGTGACAGCCAGTACGTGCATAAACATATTTTCGTAATAACCTTTTTAAATATCTTTGCAATAATTCATGAAATGCAAACAGAAAACGGTGGATAACGAAAGTACGCACCAGACAAGACTGGCTCTTAACAAATGATAAGGCAGGGCAGACGCCGAATGCGAGGCATCTGGCGGCGCATTTCACTGAAAAGCTCTCTTCTTAGTAGTCATCCGGGAGGTACTGGGCAAGAGCACATAGCAGCTGCCGTCATAAACCTGAAGACGGGCCCTGCGCTTTGCATCGGTGCTACAGTCCTCTTAGACAGTCGCGTGGATCTCCAAGATTAATAATTGACAAACTCGCGAGAAAAAGAGTAGGGCCTCTGGGATAACCGTTATTGGCTTGTTTGTCATTGTCTGCTGACCATATCGTAGATACGAATTTACTCGAGAACGTGAATTTATTGGGCAGAATTTTACGTGACGCAGCCTTAGTTCAAATAACCAGGTAAAAATACACTTAAGCCTTAATTGGTCATTAAGTAGCTGACTAATTTTGGATGAACCTGCCGAGCTCCTGTACAAACGCTCCTTTGCAGCTTAAGGAGAAATGTCAGATGGCCATGAATAATACTGAAACCCAGCTGCTTAACAATGTGGATATGTAGTGGTCGCTAGCGCTACTTGGAACTAATCATCGGCCGCACGTGAATATCCGCCGCAGGCTGAATCCTCGCTGCTGATATCGTGCCCATGGGATTAGGCGCAAACGTGAGCATCTTGCCTTCCGTCCTGGCCTGAACCGACAGTGGCATGACCGCAGTCCGTCCACTGACGTGCCCGCGTTAGTAGACTAGCCGCCTCATTTAATAGTTGGCCTCAATTTGTCTAAACAGAGACTTCAATGCAGTATCTGCCGCTAGATATCACTCCTGAATCTACCCCGCCAGGGGCCGGTCACGGGCAGTGCTGTCGGCGCAGTTAAAGATCCCACGCTCTCACGATCGAATGCCTGCCAATTCGAGTCAAACCTCGTACTACCTTTTCTTTAACCCCTCTGTACACAATACAATCTTCCTACCACTCTGACCTTTCCGCGACTTCTCTTTTCTCCTAGGGAACCAGAACTGAAAGATGGTAGCCAATAGCCTGAACACTACACGATAGAGACATAACCGAGAGTGCTCCGCTGAAAAAAACCTTTCCGCAAGAAGGGTCTTTAGAATCCCCTAAATTCTTTATGGTTCAGTGGTCTCAGAAGGCATTTTGACCTCACCGCTGGACAGAAGGATGCCTGATCACGTGGAATTCATTACTTCGCAGAAAGCTGGCTATTCAGCATCCGTTTAGAGTGCTGTGTTTGATTTAAACCAAGCCAATTACCGGGTGCCTTTTACAGTGCTGAACCTCCCAGAACTACTTGCGCGTACCCATAACTGGCTGCCAAGCTGGGGTGTCCTAACCAGCCAATCATTTTCAAGGCTGACTCACACATTACCTCGAAGGAGGCACTATGCTAACTTCCCGTGATCACACCCTTCGAACAACGCCCTCGTGGTCCGAACGGAGCCTCGTTCGACTGCCAACTGCTTCCAACCTAATCTCCATTACCTTATCGCAAAGGGGTTATTGTTAAGCCGGTTGAACCCTAACGGCTGCGATCTTCCAGGCCAGGTTCCTTAGAAGAAGATAGAAGTCGTAGAAGCCAAGGTGGAAGGAGATTGTATTCTGTATAAAATCAGTAGGAGGAGAGTTAACAGAAGGGTTGACTCGGCCTGGGATGGAGTTTGACCACGAGGAGCGAGAGAGAGAGAGAGAGCGTCGCAGCCTCGCGTCCGCCACGCACCGGGGCGAGAGGCCGAGCGAATCTGCCTTGCTTGCTGTGTGGTTTAGTGTGAAGTTACAGCGACCAGGTGGTTGGGCGGTCATCGATTGGCTGGCGCGTGTGTAAGGCTTGCTGCAGCGAGAAGAAGGGAGCGTACTGACAGCGGTTGCCAAGTTTGCAGCGAACAAAGGCAGACAGCGTGAGTCAACAGCGACAGGCTCCCACAGTATCCCCCGGCAAGACCGAAGGCGGCGGTAGTGGACGCCGAAGGCAGGATCGATGCCAACCGTCGAGAAAGGAAAGGAAAAAAACGAAGGGAGATTAGTAAAAGATGAAGATGTACGTACCAACGGTAGAGTTTGAAGAGTTGGTGTTGCTGGCTTATGAGAGCCAGGTTGTTGGGACGGTTGTGACTCGCATGAGTTTCCGTGCTGTCATGCGTGAGTCGTGTAGGAGATTGGGCATCTCGACTACGCGTGAGAGAGCCATGTTGGCTGTGTTGAACTTCGACGGCAAATCCGTATGCCATGTCAGTGTGGGTTGCGTTGACTTGAGGGAGGAGGGATACCGTTGGCAGTAGAAGAAGGAGCAAAGTTGCGAAAGGAGTTTAGGAAATGAGCACTCAAAGCAAGAACACCTCTTCGGGATGAGGCAGGAACCAAAGCCTAGGTAGACGGGCTGTGAGCAATTGAGCATCTCCCTCTTGCTTAGCGACAGGGTGTCGGTGATTAAGTTCTCCTTTTCGCGGTCACAGGGATGACACAGGAAAAAATCAGTTGAAGTTGAGGGAGGTTGGATGTTGATTGAGCTCAGCCAGGTCAGAAATTGTGAGTTCATATCACGTCGGACAGTAACCATTATCGCAAAGCTGTTAAGGCAACGAATTTTTAACCCAAACTACTGCGATCTTCCAAGCCCGTTTCGTTAGAAGAAGATAAAAGTCGTAGAAGCCAAGGTAGAAGGAGATTCTATTCTGTACAGAATAAGTAGGAGAAGAGATAACAGAAGGGGTGACTCGGCCTGGCGTTAAGCCCAACCGTGAGAGCCATGTGGGAGAGCAGCAGCTCGCGTCCGCCGCGCACCTGGGCGAAAGGCCGAGTGAGTTCGCCTTGCCTGTTGTGTGGCTTAGTGTGAAATTACAGCGATAAGGTGGATAGGCGGTCATCGATTGGCTGGCGCGTGTGCAAGACTTGCTGCAGCGAGAAGAAGGGAGCGTACTGACAGCGGTTGCCAAGTTCGCGGCGAACAACGGCAGACAGCGTGAGTCAACAGCGGCAGGCTCCCACAGCATCTGTACAGAATGCCGTATCCTCTCTCATCTGGTGTCCAGATTCTTCTCTTCTCATCCGAAACTGGGCCTGGGTTTCGCAGTGGCTAGGGTCTTACTGATAACTTCAACTGACGCGATCGCATTTTCAGTTCTAAGGAAGCTAAGAGCACTTGGACCTTTGATGTGTGTCTCCACAGCGTCCAATTCCGTCACCCATCAATTGAAAACCCCAGTCAGTTGCTTCCGACATGTTTACAGAAAGAGAGGGAGCCCGGCGTATTTTCACGGCATATCGGCACAGTCCTCATAATGATAAACCGAATTCGTTTGATCCCAACCTGACATGCTATCAGTCGAGTGTTACCCACCGACGGGATAGCTCGATCCATCTCAGGACCGAAAGTAAGGTTGCAATGGCAGCTTCTCCAGGTGGCCCCACTGGTTCCTACGAGTGTGACCTCTGAGCCATATTCACGAAGGTCCGGTGCATTCTGCGCAGACCAAGTAGTGTGCTAGTGTCTGCGTAGACAGGTTTTTAATTATGTTCAGTCGTAGAAAAGTGGGTGAGGGGGAAAGGACAGAGGAGGACAAAAGTTTGCAAGTCGGATTATCTACCACACACACAAATGTCACCGTTACTGTGTAAACTCTGTGAGACAGGGGTGGAGGTCATCCTTTGCAACAGCTGAGTTGTCGTTGTCGGTTGTAAAAACGTGGACCAACACTGTCGGATAGAGAGAGAGAGAGAGCTGAACTCAATCGTTAGATTTGAGCCCTCCTGTCAGGCAGGTGCTTCGAGATACATCGAAGTGCATCTGCCCGTCTCCTCTTTCGGATAAGGCTGGCCATAATGGATGGTGACTAAGTCTGAGACCGAGATTTCGATAGCTTTCTCCCCCCCCTCAGCCGTCTTCGGCAGTCAGCAACTGAACTAGAATTGCTCCGCTCAGCAGCCAGTTTGACGCCTATTCAAGTTCGAATTTTGCGGTGTCATTCTTTATTGGGCTGGTGAACAGCGGTTTACCACAGGGGACGGAAGTGACAAATTAAAACCTGCATGCTTCGTGAACACATTTGCACCCAAACCAGCGGAACAACTCTCTGGCTGCGAGAGTGTTTCAAACGTTGATCCCTTATGAATCACTGTTATATCCGCCGCAGTTTATATTGACAGTTCGGCAACAGTAGCTTACGTAGACCCACTAATTAATCCCTACTCCCTGCATGTTTCATGAAAACTGTGGTTCTAGGGTTTTATGAGTGGGGAATTAGGACACGCAGTGGAATATACTTTAATTTATGCTTGATGCACTTTTATTTTACTGTATTTGGAAGGGTTGTTTCTTTATATCTGTAGATTTTCCTAATCCATATTATCGTTTAACTTTTTGCAAAAAAACCCGATTATTAGATTGCTGGTTTCTTGAATTTCCCAAAAAATTAAAATGGTGGTTAGGGGGTCGTCTACTTCAACTTACCTGAGGTCCAACTTGCCGTTCTGGAGTTAGATTAATATTGTCCGCGGCGCCAATTGTTATAGCGGTGGCCAAAAGCTGTGATATTCCCGTCTGACTAACGCCTCGTGTGAGCCCCGAAGGAAGAACACAACAAGAGTGGATAGAAAGCAGTAGTCTTGGAAAAACCTAGTACAGCATAATTTAAAGCAAGCGGATGCGGATGTACAAGTTGGGCCAAATAGATCGTAGTCACAAGAAAGTCATGACCTCATTGACGGAAGAGTCATGGGAGTTGACGTGCTAGTCTGAGCGAGACGTCACACAATGCACTTAAGTGGGTGGAGCTTGGTAACGTGACAGCTGTGTTAGCGTCCTGCGCCGGCCGCACCTGTGTGGCGTTATCGAGTGTATTGTGTCCCCCAGTTGTACGTATGGGTTAGAACACAGAGAGGATAACCGAGAAAAGTTTAAGATAAAAATTACTGCGTACACATCAACTCTGCACGTGTCAGTCGGCTTGTCCCGTGTTCGCCAGCAAGTTGTCTGTCGTTGCGTCACGGCGTTTTCGTCTGCAGCAAGTTCCGCCTCCCGTGTCCGCTCTCGCATTTAAGGGCAATCGGTCCGCGCCCGCTGGCCCCTCTAGGTATCGCACATGCATAATCCGGCGGAGTTCTTAGCCGTGGCCACAGCTCCTTGTGTCTGTGCGCCGACCTCTGTTCGCGTGCGTTTGTCCGGTGTGAACTCGGGGTGTCTGTCTGGATGGATGGATGGATGTATGGCAAAGGTGGCGGCTCACATGATCGGCTGCTGTAACAGAGTGCATTGTGACTGAGTGAATCGATCGGTTGCTGTGGCAACTCTTCGTCAGGGCTGTTTGCGCACGCCACTAAGTTGGACCCTGGCAGCAAGCACCGTGCACACCTTCAATTTAGATGCGGAACAACTTACTGCCAGCGGCCGCGGGAATCATCTTCGACTACACGGTTTTCACTTTACACCTCCTCCTAGAAATTTCCTTCTCTGCCTGTCCTCTTTCCCCAACCCCCAAAACTCTGTAACCACCGTCCTTGCTGGACAAAATGCTGGGACTAGGGATATATGAGTTGGCCTACCTAAGCTTTTTTTGCCGACACTTCGACCGTCGGTGCCGACGATGACCACCGTGTGCTCCCACAGAAGGGAAGGCAGCTTGCGCAGCAGCAATCGCACTCTCGTCTTCTCTCTCTCTGCCACAGTCAAAACTGGACTTGAGGCAGTAGAGGGCGGAAGTGGCTGACGTGGCGAGAAGTCACACTTAGACGCGTCACCACGTCCCCTGGCAACCTATCGCAGGGGGTTAAGTAGGTGAAACCCAAGCAACTGCTAGCTTCAGACCATGGCTACTTAGTAGTGGAGAAATCGGCAGAGGCTAGAGTAGAAGGAACAGCATATTGCGTACACAGGGGAAATAATAATAGACGGAAGACATTTGACTTGGGAGCACTCGACCATCCAGGAGTGCCAGTCGGGTCCATGTGCTGATTTGACAGCAGTCAGGGCAGTGGGAAACGAGAGAAATTCACGCGTGCAGACTTGCTGTTCTTTGCCGGTCCAAAAGGCATCTATGCGGCAACTGTGATTGGCTGATCCAGGTGCCGAGACTAGCGTCTGTGAGCCCTCGGGAAAATTCACTTCGACGCGAGCTAGTCACAACAAACCCTCCAAGCCACAGTTTTTATCACACTGTGATATTTCCACAGGCGTAAGAGTGTGCATGGAGATCCGAACTCATTCTCTACTTCCACTCCCAGACAGCAGTCCGCTGACTGAGCTGGTCTTTTGTATAATGCGGAAATGGGCACCCTGGCTGAGTGGGCTAGAGAGCTCATCTGCGAGTGTTAAACAGATGATCTGGCCCACCACACACAACGCATCAGGCGTTCAAAAAAGGGAGTGAGCTGCTTGGAATTCCCATGTGAGAGGGTGTCTTCGAGGCCATATTAAGAAGGATCCATTGCAAACACTCACACGATGACAGTTTTCCTGTCGATTTCGACGATGGGCAGCCGCGTGCTCCAAAAAGCCGCCGCAAACGCTGAAGTAAGCTAAGGCAGACACTGAAGCAAGCTGGGCAAGCTGCACGAGGGTTACAGCAAGCTAAAGCAACGAAAGCAGAAATAAAAGCAGACTTGCGGAGAATCTGCCCACTCGCTCACCACTCCAACCTCCATTTCCGGTATAAAGACAAGGGCAATAAGATCCGGGATATGGGAGGACGTATATGGCTGGCGCGATAGCCACTCAACACGCGCTCCCTTGACTCAGCCAGCTCGCTAGGTAAGCTCCCGAGTGCGCGGGAGCGCCGTAAAGGCCACATTAAGAAGGAGCCATTTCAGCCTGACTCTCAGTCCTCCACCTCCTTACCTACGCACACAAAAACACACGCCTACAGGAGGAACAGCAACGTAGGTGGGCCGAGTTTCCCCGTCAGTTGACAAACCATCCAAGCCATGGCTTTTAGCGCTCCGTAATAAATGCAAGTGCATCTGATTGATTCTAGTGAGGAAGCTTATTGTGGGTCGCTTACTCGCTCCCCATCGTCTAGCGACCGCCTAGCTGCTCGGACACCTGGGGTGGGGTCTGGAACCCAGTGGGAGTGCGAACGCATACACCGACAGGAAATCAGATCAAGAGAAAGTGCCAGCGTCTACTAAGCCTCAGTGACCGTGGTTTGCCGACGTCTGGCATTCCATATGCACACTGACATCGGATTTCAGCGTTGTGAGAGCAGCTCTGCTCGAAGCCTGGGCCAAAACTCTTCTGATATGCGGTAACCAGCACACACACACACACTCACACGACGACAGTTCGACTGTCGATTTCGACTATGCCCATCACGAGCCTCATCAAGCTAAAGCAACGCGGTGGCTGCCGCTGGATTATGCTGAAAATAGACTCGCAGAGAATCCACCCATCTCTCTCTTTCACCACTCCCACAGCGGACCCGGTGTCCAGACAAGAGTCAATAAGACCGGAGATGGGGGAGAGCGCAGGCGGCTGGCGCGACCAACACTCAACACGCGTACCAACAACACGCCTCGCTAGGTTGGCTCCAGTCTGAGAGTGCCATAAAGATCACATTTAGAAGGAGCCATTGCAATTTGACTCTCAACCCGCCAGTTAGCCGCTCCACTCAACAAGACGCACACCGGACTGGCTGCGGTTTCCAAGTTACCCCTTCAGTTGACAACCCTCCAAGCCACGGCTTTTAGCGAACTGCGGTATCTTCAAGCGCATTAGATGGTTTTTAGTGAGAAAGGAAATGCGCTGAGGGTCGACCACACACACAGAGCTGCCTGCGAGGTCTGAGTTCAATTACCGGGTGACAACCTTCCAACCCACGACTTAACGCGTACTGTGCTAATCTCAAGTGCGTCAGGTTGTTTGTAGTGAGTTAAATGTGCCCTCGCTCTCTCTCTCTTTCATCCCCTGCCCCTGTCCGAGTCTGTCAAGCCGCCCATGGTGAGATTGGAAGCAAGTTTTAGCACTGGATAAAAGACACCATATTCCGCCGTCAAAATTCACACACAACCAACAATTTTATGCACGCGACGTGAGCCACGGCCAGTAGTGCCACCGTTCACGCACTCACTTACGATGTTGTTCTGGACAAAACTTTCTGGCAAAGGTGCGGGAAGGTGTCTGGAGGATTGTAGAAGGCTAGCAATGATTTACAAACACCAACCTACGAGCCAATCTTCTCCGGATTTTAAGGAGGTTTTCAGTCAGAAATTAAGAAGCTTTTGCTTATGGTTACAGTGCTACTTCTGAAGAGGTCATAAGTTTTAAATTTCAAACAAAACTCCTGTGTTTCCCGTCTAGATCGGACGATCCCATATACGGTTGGAGCAAGCGTTGAGAAAAGACGAAAATGGAGGTCTCTCTCTCTTGCTCGCTCTCGCTCTGTCTTCTTATCTGCTGCGATGGTTGTGGAATTGCACTTACTTGGGCTGTTACTGCAGACTTTTTAAATGCATATTAGGGGTAATTCTTACAGCTATAGTCGCCGCAGAGTATGGCTTTGAAAAGCATGACCTGGACATACTGGTAGCACTGAACACATATACGAGATCAGCTCTAGATAAGAGTCTGCAAGCCGACGGAATAAGTCTTATTCAGAAGTTCGTTTCAGTACAAGTTGCGCTTTCTGGGTAACGATATGCTGTCAGCCAGAACTTAAAGGAAAGCAGGGGCTATATATGCAATTGTGATTTGTGTCAAGTTCACAGGTTCCAGTGAAATCGTTGGCCCGATCTTTAGGAAACTAGTTCGCCCTATTTGTATTGGATAGGGAGAGTAATCAGGAATCTACCTACAGGCTCCCACCAAATTATCCGAATTCCCTGGGTCAGCGCCTGCTAGCAACAGCAGAAGCGGCCGCTATCAGACTGATGAAGCCCGCGTTGTGCGCTCAAAAGAACTTCCTGCAAGCCCAGCAGTTGGCGTGACCCACAGTCACTTCGCAGCATGCAGTCATCCCCGCTATGGTTTTTCTCCCTCCCCCCGTCCCCCCTACCCTAGACTGCCCCATCAAACCCTACCTTCAAAACCAGCCTTCGCTTATCGACCCCCACCCCCATTCCCACGACTCGTTTGTCCGAAAAGGCGAAAACGATTGAACTCGCACCCAGTTTCCATATAAATGTAAGGCCTGACGAGAATTTGGCGAATGTACTGGTATACGCGCCAAACTAGACTTCTGAATCTATATTCGTGGAAAAACTCATGGACGGGTGGACAGCCATGTTCAAGATAATTTGAGAAAAAAAGCCTTTCCCGATACTAAAAAACTACAGACCTAAGCGTTTGCTTCATCCTACTGACGGCCCTGAGCATCTTTATGGAAGATTCGAAAGGGAATAGGGTTCACACTGAACGTTTTTCTCCTAATTGTACTTCTGAGGCATTATTGCCACTGGTTAAGACATTTAGGCCATATGTTTTCATTTTTCGACCGTTCCAATGAAGAAAGTAAAAGGTGAAATTCATCAGAAAATCCAATGAAATCCCGTTGAAATAGAATTTAAGAAAGGGGGTTTTCTTTTTATTGTTGATACAAGGAACTGCAGCAGTGCCTGGGCAATCACCACAGTGAATGTTTACTCGTTAAAAGTGAAAAGTTCGCTGACAAAATACTCCGAATACCATCCCATAGTCCTCCAGATCAGTGGGACTGACGATGAGTAATTAACCAGTAATAGGCTTCGGCGTTTCGCATTTCCGCCTTTATTCATTTATGTATGCATCTACTGGATTACCGACAAAGAAAAGGGAGACGGGAATGACCATTTCTGCCTTAATAGCCATCTTCAATCACTCATATCCAATCCCAAGTGTGTACCACCTGGGATTCGAACCCAGGACCTTTGGTCACTGAATCGAACGCTCCATGAAACAGCTACTTTCTGCTAAGGCGTACGTTAAAAACCAAGAAAAAGCCGACCTTGCAAAAGGTACTGCACGCAGAAATCCCTCAGCTAGACAGCATATTCAAGATCTTTCAAAAGAGGTAAATTAGTAGCAAACGTTCTACTTGATCTAAGGCATATTCCTTGTCCACTTTTGTTTTGGACTTTCATTTTTTTCTGTTATTAGGTTTAATGTTTAGGTGAGTCTTTAAATATGACCCAACTGGCGAGTTGCATTGAAAACGACACATAATGTCTGTAAATGCTCATTAAAAATATCTTATTTTTGAAGACTGATAAACGCCTTAAAAGGAATGCACATTTATGGGCAGTGGATTAAATCAACTAAAAATAATAAATAATTCACCGTTACTCTAAGGACTCCCTGAAACTATTCGTAAGACAACACCAGGAATATTATATATAATAAATTGTATGCTTACAACTGCATCCGTGAGCTATGGTTAAATTTGTCAGTTAATATGTGACCTTATACAGTATTTTTATTCATGTGACGTCCGCATCAGCGAAATCGTGTTAAAACGTGTGTGTTTTCTCAATCGCGTCTCGAACCACGTGAATACGAAAAGAATACAGTCAATTCTAGTGAATCCGTGTTGGAATCTATAAAATGTATGCCAACGATTATGCACTATAGGACATTAATATCTGAAGGATATTTAAGTGAAAACAGTCTAAGGGAATATTTTCAAACGTTGTCATATTTTTGCTGATCTATTTACGCGTCTGTTTTATGGGCAGGCTGTCGGTATATTCAAAACCTAATTCTACATAGTTACAGCGAGATTCGACGTTTTTATAATTCAGGCAAATGTTCGCATTCCAGGAACGTGTATATTTTGAGAAGAAGTTTTATCGAACACCGGAATCATGATGCTATTGGTCTGAGCTTTCGGGCTTCTGCAGGAGTTCATCCTCAGAGACGGGAAAACAGCAACAAATGGGGTGGCTAGTTCTGGCATGTGTACAAAACAACTAAAATTTGAACGTGTAGAAAATCGATAATTGTGTGGTTTGGAATTTTCTGTCTTTTTACAAATGCTGTTTTTTATAAACTACGTGGGACCACTATAAACATTTTCTATTTTTGAATTCCCGTAACGTTGTTTATTATTATTTCAAATATTTTGGACACTTATTGGTAGCCATTTGCCTGTAATTAGTAATCTCTCCTAAATTTCGGCACTACTACTACTGATGCTACTGTTGCTATTAATCTCACGAACTAATTTCTTTTTACGCGGTACTTACATGACTCCTTCGTATTGAGCGATAGTAAATAAGTCTAATCAAAAGTGAGCGATAATCAACAGGAAAATGAATTTTTTCCACTGATAATTTTTTTCACAAAACTGAATTCTGCTGACGCTTTCTTACGAAAGGAATAAAAATAGCACCAATATTCATTAGTGCTCTTTCGATAAAATCTTAATTATGGCTAGGCTTCAGCCAACATATGACCTTTCATTCAGCCTGGGGATCAATCCTGGAAAACGTTCAGAAGTAAAAAAAGTTCTTCCCTTCAAAATCACCAATGCACTTTTAAGGAGATTTTTTGGCTTGTCAAAGCTGCTCAATAATGTTTCTTCTCAATGCACCTATCAAAATGGACGGCAGGTGTGGGCGTGAAGCACGTGATTTACTAAAAGTCTTTGAAATTTGCCGAATGGTCACATGCCTAAGATGGCAACCCTGTGCAATTTGTCCGTACTCATTTTCCCGTACACTTAATGGCATCTCTAAACGAAACGGTCACCCATGTAGCTGAATTCAAACGACAAAATAAGCTTTTAGGCAAATAAGGCTTTTCGACAAAAAAACTGAATGGAAATTTTTCGATCAGTGTATGCAAACCTGAAATATAAATCAAAGATCTTCCCGAGTCCAGAGTACATCATCGGAAGAGAATGTCTTCTAAAGGATTGAAATAAAATTATTGTGAGTCAAATTACTTGGACTTCCATCAAGCTTAGGGTCTATCATATCAACAACAAACCTTACCGAATGTGGACGACCTACAAAGCGAAAAATCACTGTCCAGACCTTAAAAGATTGGGATCGGTTTCATCATTACCGCATGAGCATATTAAGACATTAGAGGATCTTAAACGGACAAACTAGGCTTAATAGGCAGAAAAATAGGCTTAATTTCGATTTTGACAAAATCACACGACATTGTCGTCACTATTAGAAAATGTTTCAATGTTTCACTTCTTTCCATGGACCCTACCAAGGGGCAGATTTCATCCACTGAGATACTGCTTAAGCGTCTCATAGAGACGAAGCACTTCTGAAGAGAAACTGAAAAATCCTCGAGGTAATCCGAATAAATCATCCCCAGGATCTATGGATTCATAAATCTGCATTTCCACTGCGACTGATCGAATCATTAATAGGAACCCTGAATTAACCAACTTCTAACTGGCTATTTCTTCAACTCCACATACGTATGAGATTATGACACTCTCCTTAAAAGCTCTATAGATTTTCTAGAGAAATTTAGAAGAGACAAATCGCCGCTTATAGGATCAGTGTCTCCCTTGAGGTCGTTTCTTTAATCCTATAACACGGGTTTTCCTGCAACTGGCTTGCTTGATCTCATACCTCTTTGGTTAGAAACCAGCTTTCGGTCGACTACCCATATTATCAACAGCTAGAAGGAACTCTAACAGATCACCTAATTCTGCCTTTTTTGCCAAAGTGACATTGCAGAAACTAGAACCTGTAGTGACTAGCTCCACACGAAGTGCACATGTGAACGCCTGTCATGACTAGCTCAGGTCGAAATGCACTTTGGGAACGATTGCTGCTTCGAGCTTTTTGAACAGCCAATCACAGGCCGACTCACACAGGACATCATGCGACGACTGCTGCCAGAAGTCACTTCGGGTCACGCCGTTCTAGCGGAAGGACATGTGTGCTCCGACAGTAATAACACCTACAATCTATTCTTAAAGCCCCCTGCAGAATAAACTTTTCCTACCACTCTGGTCTTTCCATAGCCTCTCTTATCCTAAGGAACCGGGCCTGGAAGATTGCAGCCGTTAGGGTTAACCCTATTAGCCTTAAAACACTACTCGATAAATCTACGGCTTCTCAATTAGTTAATCCTAACTTTTGGCTACGACGTGCAGACGACACGTATGTTATCCTTAAAAACGACAACTTATAAACGTTCCACAACCCCGTCAATTCATCCATTTTTGCAATTAAATTGATATTCGAGTGCTAAGTTGACCATAAGCTCCTTTTTTAGATGCTTACATACAACAGAAGGGTGACGGAACATTACACACATTCGTTTATCATAAGGAAACAGACGCTGAAACAGTTCTACACGGTGAGAACAACAGTTCACTCGCACACAGGAAAAATGCCACTAACAATCTGCTACATAGAGCGAAAACGCATCACTCTGGTGAACAAAGCTACCTGTTTTACTTATTTTCCAAACCACTGGATCTCTATTCCATTGGGCCTGCCACTATCGCAACGCCATCGATCGCAAGAAAGTACTTGCTTACCTGTAACAATTGTTTCGATCTAACGGATACCCGATTAGGTTTATGAAGTACTTCGTCAGGCATCAAGCGCAGTTGCAAACCTCCGAACCCGACATAGAAATTACAGTATCGCAAAGGGGTTAAGGCTAAGCCGGTTTAATCCTTTCTACTGCGATCATCCAAGCCCGATTCCTTAGAAGAAGATAGAAGTCGTAGTAGCCAAGGTAGAGGGAGATTCTATTCTGTACAGAATAAGTAGGAGAAGAGATAACAGAAGGGTTGACTCGGCCTGGGGTGGAGTCCAACCGTGAGAGCCATGTGGGAGAGCAGCAGCTTGCGTCCGCCACGCACCGGGGCGAGAGGCCGAGCGAATCCGCCTTGCTTGCTGTGTGGTTTAGTGTGAAGTTAGAGCGACCAGGTGGTTAGGCGGTCATCGATTGGCTGGCGCGTGTGTAAGGCTTGCTGCAGCGAGAAGAAGGGAGCGTACTGACAGCGGTTGCCAAGTTCTCGGCGAACAAAGGCCGGCATCATGAGTCAACAGCGGCAGGCCCCCATAACTGCTCGGAAATACCACTCCTTGCCTTATATGCAGGGAAAATCTGAATTAATTGGCAGGCGGTTAAGTCACTTCGATATCCATATAGCACACAAACTAACATCCTCATCACGTGCAGCGCTAGTGTGAGGCATTCCATCAAAAGGAGCAACAATCGAATGAAATGTATCGCCTAGCGTACACAGCTTGCTCTTATGTACATGTTTCTAACATAAGTCTATTTTGCATCCGTTTTAAAAAAATCTCCATAAGCTGTCCGTCCTTGAGATCCCCTATCCCTCGTCTACATTCTCGTAAATGAGTGCGACCACAGATTTAATTGGGATACCACTGAGGTCAACACAAAACGAGCGTGAGAATTTATCGAGCTCTGGTACTCTAGTGCGGGTATTAGCAACCGCCACGCTGATTTGGACGCCCATTTCGAAGGCCTACGTTCATGAATTACCACCCCTGTTCCAATCTCACATCAAAGACTGCTAACCCGGCCACCCAGTTATTATAGAGAAAAATTAGCACAATTTCTTTTTTATTCGTTTTTCACGAAATGTATAGGCCAGAGACGTATCACGCGTGCCTCGCAAGGTTATGTTCCCAAATCCGGTTTAGACTGCTTTGAGCTTACAATACTCTTTGGGCCATACACGACTATGCCAAATTCCTCACTGAGCACACACGCAAATCATAATCAAAAATACCTTCCACCTCTTGCCCCTACGATCACATCTGATTCTTCTCACTTGCATAACTTTCCCCTCCTGCTTTACTCTTAATCCATCCCTTCCCAGTCTGCATCACTCCGTCCTAAGGCATACCAACTGTTGGGCTCCTTAAAATACTCTGCCCAGAGTAGATTGACTTGAAAGGGGGGATGATAAATGGAAGCGGTAATGCCTAGTTCAGGTAGAACACCAGGTAAGAAAGCAGGCTTTCCTGATGTCCCAGGTTCATGTTTGACTCCATCATCAGAGGAGGATCCTTTCGCAAACTCAGCTGTTGGTGTAATACTTTGCGCGGGTACCTGCGTTCAAGCGGGCATGAACTTTGCTCGCCGGTCGTTCATCTAGGTGTGTCCCCTTGGTCGACGATCGGAGGCAATGCATTCGCTTCCAAGAGTACTAAATTCATCCTCCTTCATCTAACTCGACATTTGATCTGACATTGCGTTCATTGCATACTGATTCATCTGGTTTCGAGTTTGAGACGTCAAGTCATGCAGCAATCCTCGTGTTAACACAGTTTAGTTGACAAAAGTAGCTTGTGTAGGCCCACGCATATACCCCTAGTCCCAGCATTTTTTCCAGCAAAAACGGTGGTTATAGAGTTTTGGGAGTGAGGAAGTAGGATAGGCAGAGAAGGAAATTTTGAAGTAAGTGTAAAGTGAAACAATGAAGTCGAAGTTGCTTCCCGCGGCCGCTGACAGTAAGTTGTTCCGCATGTAAATTGAAGGTATGAGCGGCGCTTCACGCCGTGGAGTATACTAATCTTACTCCAGAACGGTAAGTTGGACCGCAGGTAAGTCGAAATAGATGACCTCCTAACCATTTTTTCAATTTTTCGGGAAATTCAGGAGACCTGCAATTTGATGATCGGGTTTTTCCGCAATAAATGAATTGAGCATTTATTAAAGTATATTCCGCTGCGTGTCCTAACTCCTCACCCATAAAACCATATAACCACCGTTTTCTTAGGAAAGCATGCAGGGAGTAGGGATAAATTAGTGCGCCTACATTAGCTACTGTTACCGCTTAGTTTACTGAAGGCCTCTTTCCCTGGACTTTTTATTTCAAACTTAGACGGCTTGCAGTCGATCTTTCTGGCTACTCAGGCGGTGTGATTTGATTACTTAATTCAGCTAATTACGCCAGAATAGACTGGCACAGAAGCCCTCTATAGCCGCCTCCTATATACCATTAGTTAGTTCACTTGAAAGTCGTACCCTCATGTGGCAACTGGTTATTAATTAAAAGTGAAGACTGCTCAGGTCTCTCTGGTAGGTAATTGATAATCACAATTTACATTTGAGTGGCACTATCTGGCTAATTTGTACTGAAGAAAAAATCAAATTCTGTTTGGCCCTACCTAGTCTCTGAGTGGAGCCGTAAAATTTTACCTGAAATTCGTGAATTGTTTCTGGCCGGGAAAGAATACCTAAGTGAGGTTATAATATCAATTTTTTGCGGCATAATCCCAGGATGTGTCAGCTAGGCAGGGTTTTTGGCTTCTAAGTGCACATCTCATCGGACCCTGCGAAGGACAAACGCTGTAAACAACGCCTGCTTCAGTAGTCTTACTTTTTTCAATTAATTTTCCATACTTCTATATATTAAAACATATGTTTTGCGTTCTGTTTTAAAATAACTCCAAGAAATAATACCTTAGCATGTATTTGTGGAATGTGCAGTTAATTGAACGTCGGGGTCACCAATGTGGGATACGATGTGGTCCAGCCAGATAATAGACGAGTGCTCGCTGTTTCCCGTCTCTTTAACAGCCAATCAAAGACCGACTCAAACAGGCCCTCGTGTGATGACTGCCGAGCAGACCTCATTTCAGACGCCGTTCGCTGGCTTGCAGTTGAGCGCTCGCCTGGTAGCCAATGTCCTACTGCCTCTTCTCCGATTTATTCTGCATAGAATATATTCTTTCTACTACTTACCAAACTTCTGTCTCTTCACCTAAGGAACCAGGCCTGGAAGATCGCAGCCGTTAGGGTTAAACCGAATTAGCCTTAACACCTCTCGATAATTGGTGACTTCTCCACGTGTCCCCCCCCCACGATAGACCTGTGGCAGCCTGAATTCGGTAGTGCTGCACGTATTCACCCCCTTCTCATCTGCCAAACTTTTGTCTAGTCGCGCGTCCAGCGCTGACTCATCCTCTCACCTCTGCGCGCTCTCGCACTTTTGCACCCCCGCTGTCGACGTGCCCGCGCCCGGAGCTAATCGATTCCTCACGAGCTCTGACGCCAATACTTGCACTTATTCCTGATTGGCTGATGACTGGACAAGGTTTCGATAAGCCCGCTCGCAGCGATACTTTTACACCGACAATTATTACAGTTGTGTTCGTTTCTTAAATATTATCCCTTTTAACACTTTTGCGTCTTGCGTCCTTATTATTTTGGGATCATACTAGCTAGAAACTTCGTTAGTTAGCCCAGACGTCGAAATTCGACAGGTCGACCAAACCCTTCCAGCCGGGTTACCCGCCTTCGTTTATGGAAGCCAGCCCCTCCACCAGTTCCCACACTTCCCTTGTATGATTAGACGAACATTATTGACCGCAAATTTTAATCTCCACTCCGCACCGAAAGCTTATACCTACGCTCTCCAACCGTTATATATATATATATATATATACATGGAACAAAGGTGCTCATCCGATCTATCTGGTAAGGGCACATACTTGTCCCGGAAGTTCCTAAAGGCTTGTACTTGAGCGATATCAGGCTTGTCGCTTAGCGACCTCAGAATATGATGGAGTGGATCCGACAAAGACAAGGGAGATCGGAATGGCCATTTCTGGCTTTTTAGCCGTCATCAGCCAGTCATACCCAATGTCAGGGTTCGGAACCCCCGAGATTCGAACCCGGGACCTTTGGTCATTAGGTTTACCACCCTATCTCGGCACCACGGGCTCGTTGCCTTGTCGGTTGTGATCGGGGATATGATAGAACAAAGGTGCTCATCCGATCTATCTGGTAAGGGCACATACTTGTCCCGGAAGTGCCTTGAGGCTCGTACTTGAACGCTATCAGGCTTGTCGCTTAGCGACCTCAGAATATGATGGAGTGGATCCGACACAGACAAGGGAGACCGGAATGGCCATTTCTGGCTTGTTAGCCAACATCAGCCAGTCATACCCAATCTCAGGGGTCCGAACCCCCGAGATTCGAACCCGGGACAGCTCGACTCCTGAACCCTTTCGGTATTAGGGTGGCCCAAAAACCCGAAGCTACTATCCGGCAGCAGATAATGAGACCTAAGGACCCGCTTCCGGCAACGGAGCAATCAGCAGTGGTCTACAGCATAGCATGCCAAAATTGCAGTGCAAGGTATGTTGGTGAAACGAGTAAACGCCTCTGCATAAGACTGCATGAACACCAACTTGCAGTCGATTGCGAGGATAGACTTTCACTAGTATACGGCCACATGGACCGGGAGAAGCATGAGGTCGCTTTCGAAAACGCCAAAGTTATCGGCCGATCCAACACAAAGATGACCAGATTGGTGCTTGAACGTTGGGCATCCGTGGGCAAAATCAACAGAAATATTGATTTTAATCCAGCCTATCAGGCCCTCCGGACAAGACTCCAATCAGCCTCGACGAGGCCGCCGGCGCTAGCGAGCGACTTGCAACTTCGTCAACAGTGGTCACCGACGCGGCAGGGGAGGAGAACTAATCGCGACTCAAACGGCCGACATGAGTCATCAATCCACCGACGAGCCCAAACATGTGAGACAGGTCCGCACTTTGAATGCCAACCGGTCCAGCCACCCGAGTATGGAAGGAGAGCCGATAGTAGCCGGCCAAGTGCACACGATACGCTCACTGACTTGATGGCGACAACATCAGACCGACAGGCGACGGGGAATATACGAGGGCGGGCAGAGAGGGCCCTTCGCCACGCACAGGACCGGAGTGACTCACCTACCCACCGATGGACACCGGACCCGGAACGAGGGCTGATCCGTGCATCCGGCTCAGAGGGGAGTAGCTACTCATGTCTCTGATGACGAATCCGCGACGGATATCGAAACGTCAGGCGAATAAACATATTGTCCCAGCGATCGAGTCTTCTTCTTCTCAATTGCTTCCTGGGACACGAATGTTCGCTTGTATTGGAAAATAGTGTATTATCAAAACGTCCGCACAATTACAGTGTGGTCCACGACAGCGCCTTGTTTTCTTCTTCGCCTTCTTATGGGGATGATGATCGGAATAATTTATCTGGACCTCGTATCTTCACCTATGTTAATCTATGTATATATACCTACTAATTAACATAGCTGCTGGCTGGAGGATCCTTCCATGATAATTCGTTTAGCGCTGCTAAAGGCTAGTGTAATATGGGGAAATTCAAACAAAGAATTGCCATTAGACGTTAGCACTGTGTTTTAAGGCAGGAATTCACACGGGTTTGAGAATCTGAATTTTTTAAAATCAATAAAAAATCTGGTGTTATGAAAATAACCTGCTTGCTTCATCTGGTTTACGCGAAAAAAAAAAACGATTTTCAAGTGTGGCAAGTTCTATTTGGTATAATTTTTGATTTTCGATTACTCTTTTCTCCTATAAGCACATGCGCAGATCAGAAAACTCAGTTTAGGATAGCTGTTAGCATATGAAAGTGCCAAAATACAAGGTAGCAAAGATTTCCGCTCAAATTCGTTAACAACTTGACCTATATAATTCTGGGTTAACATGTTCTACATGCGAAAAGGACAGTTTCAGGATAGGCTAGCCGAATGGTTAAAATGCGCTGCACTTCATTTGCCGAAATTTGTTCGTTATAATTTGCGTCATCGCAGTTCATTCGATACGTCATATACTGTGCTAGTATTATTAGTATTAGGCGTAGTTAAAATAGTGGTAGTTTTATTATAAGTAGTAGAGAAAAGGAAGGGTTCTTCCAACGAAATGTCGATCCGAATTAAAATTCGTAATCACCAGCTGCCGAAGCTGACTACCTATTTATTTCGTGCGCTCGTTAGGGTTGACGTGGATGAGCAGAGAAACAAAACAATCAGAAACCGTTTCTTGCTAGTCGGAGTTAAACCTGCAAATCCTCAATTTGCACTGGATACCGCACTGTTGAACTAGCACAGTCAAGTCAATTGGCTGAGCGAGTGTGGCGAAGCGTGACTTCGGTAGCCCGATGGTTAAATAACTTGGAGCGAATCCGATGGATCAACTTTATAACCCCCTATTAATGTTCCTGTTGGGGTCCACTGTCTTCCCTCTCTTCTCGACTATTTTTTCGACTCACACGTGAGTGTTGCTCATCAACTTATTCTAGGTGCGGACGTGAGCATGGATGTTCTGCCTTGCCGCACACATGTTCGAATGGATAAATCGATGGAAGTGCCTCCACTGTGCTTGGGCAGTTGACTAATGATCAAATGGGAGTCGTCTTCCCGCTTGTGACTGAGGTATGGCTGGCTGACAGATTGGTGACAGTTACCAAGCAAAAAGCATGAAGCCATTTCTCCTTGTCTTTATCATAAATACTTGTTGCAGTTAGGGACTGCATCAAATAGCTGGCGCGACTTCCTTTACGGAAGCTCTATAAGTTAGGCAAAAACTACCGTCACTGGACACGAAGCGCAGATTAATGTAGTTAGTAAAGTCGGTATCAAGAACAGTTTCAATGCAGATACGTGCTCACTAGAAAGAATTTACCGCTTAGATATCGTGCACCTACACACTTGAAAGGATGGTGGAATATGGGACGTAATGTATGACGGATAAGGGGTCTGTCAGATCAAACGGGTAGAAAAACGGAAGCGAATCACAAAGTCCTGGGGTGAGGGTCAGTTTCATTCAATTTTTATCAGTGTTATGGGACCCATTAGCCTAACAAAATTAAAAACTTTCTGCAACCCCGGGCTGTGAATTCCCATGGCAGGCCGTAAGCACAACTGAATGTGGGCATAGTGCGAGCACCCCAAAGAATGATCAAAAATTTATCTGTTCCAGACGCAAAAGGATTATCTCTTGCTTCGCGTGCCTAAAGCTCCCCCGTTCGTCTGCCGTTTTGAATTATGGCGGCAAGAGTTTAAGTAGTGCACGTCATATACCCCTAGTCCCAGCCTTTTGTCCTACGGAAACGGTGATTACAGGGACTTTATGGTGGGCATTTAGGATAGGCAGTGAAATATGCCTTAATAACTGCCATATGCATTTCTACGTTATTCTATTTAACAATCATATTGATTTATATCTAAGTTCCGTAAATATTCCCATGGTTATTAATAAAATTCAGTTTATGGCAAACAATTGTTTTTAGCAACTCGTCATGAGGCCAAAGGTTTGCAAGGAAAATGAGCGCTGCACATAACAATGAAAGTTTGAATCTGCAGAAAAATCAATAACTGTCTAACATGGGTGCTGTTTGGCCACCGCAGACTATGTCAGTTTGCGCATGTAGGCCATGTCAGCGTGTTGGTTGAGAGACTGCCGCTAGTTGGTAGGGGCGAAATGCTATCGCCACCTGATGTCGGTGTAGGCCACGGAAGTGTATCATCCACATATCGACCACAAAATGTACGGACATTGATGGTGGCTCTTAGATTCGTGCTCTCGATCTTGCCCATAAAGACAGTTGCGAGAAACGGGCCAAGTGGTGAGCCCATCGCCACACCATCTATCTATCTGTAGAAGCTTCCATTGCAGAGAAATTGTACATTTGTGTGCACCGTGTAAGTAGTACTTTGAGGGTTTTCACGGGCATAGCTATCTGGTATTTCGTGTCTCGAATAACTTCACAGAGATAGTTCATGGTTTCTACCACGGGTACGTTGGTAAGCAGTGATAATCGATCCAATGTGAGCATCTTACTTCCAGCAATGTGCATATTCTTTATAGCTTCGACAAACTCAAATGTGGCTTTCAGGCTCCGAGGATAGAGGTAACTTCCAAGAGGTTTCAGCTTTTCTACCAGCCCGCAGCGAACTTACGGGTGCTCTTCACGAACTCTCCACTCCTACGATTTGGATGTAAAGACCGACTCCCGTTGAAGGCCACATCAATGTGCAGTTACTCTTTTACTTGCTCCTGTGGAGCGTGATACATCGGCCGAACAACGAGGCGTCAGGACAAGAGGGTACGTGAGCACATACCGGCCTGGCTAAGTAAAGGTGAAACTAGATAGATCTCGCGTTCTATTCTCGCACATCTTCTCGATATGAACTACCGAGTCGATACTAACGAAGCCTTTCAGGTTGTCTATAGGACGCCATCCAACTTTTCCAAAGGCCTATGCCAACGGATGATCACCACAGCTGAAGCAGTAGCAATACGGCTACCAAATCCAGTGCTGTTGTGTCAGAAGACTCTGACACAAGCTCTTACACTTCCATGGCCTACACCGACACCAGGTGGCAAAAGCAATTCGCCCCTACCAACTAGCGGCAGTCTCTCAACCAACAGGCTGACATGGTCTACATGCGCAAACTGACATGGTCTGCGGTGGCCGAACAGCGCCCATGTTAGACAGTCATTGAATTTTCTGCATAGTAAAACTTTAATTGTTATGTACAGCGCTCACTCCCCTTGCAAACGTTTGGCCTAATGACAAGCTGCTGAAAACAATTGTTTGCCATAAACTGACTTTTGATTTATATCAGTAGATGTTCCTAATCTGTATTGTGGTTTAACTTATTGCGGAAAGAACCTGATTATCAAAATGCAGGTTTCTTGAAATTCCTGAAAAAAGTAAATAATACTTATGAGATCGTCTACTTAAACTTACCTGACGCCCAGCCTACCCTTCCGTAGATAAATTATTAAAGTCCGCGCCGCTACGCGCCGTGCACACCGTCAAGTTATATACGGAACAACTTACTTTGCCGCTGGAAGCTAATTAAACTAACTTTTTCTACTTTAAACTTACATCTACAAATTTCCTTTACTGCCTATCCTATTTCTCCACCCCCCAGACCCCTATAACTACCGTTTCCATTCGAAAAATACTGCGACTAAGGGTATATAAAGTGCACTACTCAAACTACTTACCACCGACGACGTCGACAGGTAGAGCTGGTCGATATACTAGGGGCGCAATATTTGCAGGATGCGATTGTCATGCAATTTTACAGTTAATAAAATTAGCAACGTCTGTATCCTTTGCAAATGTTCTTACTTAATGGAGTAGCCGACTAAACGGTGAACGCGTGTATGAGAGATAGTGAGAGGGGTTGGTTAAACACACGACAAACACTACCACTGCGGCCTGGGGCAGTAGAGTGAGGGTGCGGTTGTAAGGCCGTTAACCTGTGTCGGTGATTTAGTGTGTGAAATACGATGTGGTCCAGCCAGATAATAAACGAGAGAACGTATCCCAACATGTATAAGCTAGTGGAATAAGATAAGGCGTGAAAGGTCATAGTGCCAGGGAGAATTTTCCGAGCAGCTTTCTCCATGACCCCGAGAACCTAGATGTTTCCATTAACCACCGCTGAATCAAACGAAGCCACGCGGAAGTACTCAGTCTAAAATGTTGCAGTTTCGTTGAATACTCACCTTCATCAGACCACCCACACCTATTTCTGCTCTACTACTATCTTCCTAAGCAGTTTTTTTCTCTTGCACACTTTTTGAACATGGAGGCCCGTTGAACACTGTCTCCATTTTCACTGTAAGAGTTTTTTAACTGCCATAATTTTTCGTTTTTAGTACAAAATTACATGCAAAACATTGCTAAATGTTGCCCCAAAAGGACAATTTCTGCTGACATTATCACGACTTTCTACGTCTACTTGCACATATTGTCAAATTATTCTTTGAATTTTTATTTTTTGGAAATTAACTTTGTATAGATAGTGCCGTACCGGCGTTGAAAAATATAAATTCCAATATACTAAGGTAGGAACAAGCGTAGTATGTAAGCAATAGGAGAAGTGACTTCCAGACGATTGCAGGCCAGCCATGAATGAGCCGGAGTCCAGAGAGTCTGCAACCGAACAGTGAGTCGTCGGCTCTGGAAGTGGTTGAGCGTAAACAAATCGCCCGCATCTCGAGCACCGGTCTCGCCTTGAGAATTGATTGGCTAGTGAGGCTAGATAGCCTTGAGAAAGCCAGACAGGAGTGACCTTGAACGAAGGCCTTGACTATGGTGTCTTGCGGTCGCGTTGTAGTCATGCCAGACATGATCTAGTCCGCGCGGCATCCGAGGAAATCATAACTAAGAAAGGGGGTCGCTACAAGTGCATCGTTATGGAAATTCAAATGCGTCTTGTGCAGTGTGTTCCGGTGAATCGTTGACCAGACGAATTTTTCAGAGCGCAGAGTTGCCGTAGTCTGGACCCAACTGTTGACATAGATTACAAACCGCGAGGGATACCTGGGATTCCTGAAGGGAAGCGCATCCCGTAAATGAGGTTGCGTCCGGATGTTGACAGATTTGCTAGGAGGTTTATGTACTATTGTGTCGGAATCAAGGCCCCCAGACCGAGGCAGTTGAAGGCCATTGGTAACACGGCTCTCGACTAGCGGCGGGATGTCGCCAAACGCATTTTCTGTGCCTAATACATGTTTGAAAAAACAGAACACGAAAGTAGGATGGGGATTTGCAAGAAAGTAGGAGTGAATTATGTTCCCGCTCAGTTTGGTTGGCGTATCTTTAGCACCACAATTATCAATAATGGCGACTGGCCATGCAATATGCAAACGCTTGATTCCTTTCATGCCTTATAAGTACATAGAGAACAATATGGTTGCTAGCACGCGCGAGGCTAACACAGGATCCCACTGTGCGGACTTACATCATTGAATAAGAATTGGCACTCTTTTTTCAGCGTGACAAATTCGAACATGAAAGCAGGGGATAAAATCCCAATTTTTGAATTCTGCGGCTACAGTTTAGTTAATCACACCACATGCCTAAGCTGCTCTTGTGACTACACAGGTCAGCCTAGACGCATGCTCCGAAAAATGCTGTCTGTGAGACGGGGTGACGGATTATCACAGGTGGTTGCTCGCTCCTACGAAATGGGCCGGGATTTAAAGTTCGCAGTCACGAGGATAATCACCTACGCCAGAAGTAAGATAAAAAACGGATTGCTTGAGGCCTAAACCTCCGACGAGAACCTTATCAATCGATACATCGACCTGGCGCCGGCATATGGAGCCCTGCGCTTCTCCTCCGTATTGGCATTACTAATGTTTAATTGGCTCTTTCTCCCTATGACTGTTGATTGTTATATTCAGAAGAGTAGTTAGCGAGGATACGTAGGCTTTCGGTAAATTTTCATCGGGCCATTTTATTCATATAGGAATGGCGTACAAGTAAAACAAGCAGCCAATAATGTTCGTCTTTTCTTACAAGCGAGTCGTGAGAATCGGGGGAATTGGTCGATAATAGAAGGATGGTTATCCGGGGAGGGTTCGGTGGAGCAAGTTTAGCGGAAAGGGCCGGAAGAGGGAGACATAGAGAGCGCGGATGAGTACATCCAGATAACTGGCTGTGGGCCACGACATCTGCGGAGCTTGTAGGAGGTTCTTTTGCGCACACAACGCTTGCTTCCTCAGTATGATAGCGGTTCTTTCTGCTGTTGCTAGCAGGCTCTGCCTCAGGGACTTTGGAAAGTTTTGTGGGACCTTATACATCAGATTGAAGGCTTCGTTGGGGTCCATGCGATGTCTGGAATCAACAGTGTGGGTGAGAATTGTGTTGCTTATGCTCCTGATTTCACCTTTGTTAAGTTTCCAATTATAGTTTTGGCGAGTTAGAAAGCTCAGGTGAATAAAAGAGTTCAGAAAATGAATTGGTGAGCGCACGTTTGTTTTCGATAATTCTCATCAGGCCTTTACATTCATAGGGTAATTAAGTAAAGGCCTGATGATAATTATCGAAAACAAACGTATGTTCGCCAATTCATCTTCTGAATTTTTCAATGGGAATTTTCGCGAATAAAAGAGTCTTTTCAGCGGCCAAAAACCTTCTCATTCCCCAATTAAAAGTCGCTCCCCCGTGGTTTAGCAAGGCAGCTGCGAGTGCTCCCAGGCCCTTTCTGAAGCTATTTCGAAAAACCGTGTGTTTTTTTGCTATCAGCAATATTTGCAGAAAACAACGTATCCTTATTTCCGAGGAAGCTTTAAGCCCTGTCTTGTTGGCGCTCTGAGTTAGGTGGGTCATTTTTAGAGTTCCTTTTCAGTTCAACTAACGCATATACTGTTCACCTGATGTTATTTTTTCAAAAGTGGCTTACAAGTTCATTGAAAAAGCGCGGCTTTTCCAGCACACTGACCTCTCCTGAGTAAAGTGTTTCACAAAACTAATTTTAGCGAAGGGTTGGCTGTGTGTTTGGTCGATCTTACATCATTATGACTTTTAAAATTGAAAGTTTTCACAAAGGCCTGGTGGGCGAACAAATTCCGTTACGCTGACTGACAAGATAAAGGCGCCTAAATAAAAAGCATTTTGGTTAGCAAAAAAGTCCATTTTCGATCAATTTTCGCTAGGCCGTCTCAATATATATGTAAATGTCCAATTACGGAAGGCATGGAGGAAATAGGATGCAAGTATATGGAGAATTCTGATCAGAAGAGCATGCAAAATTACCAAAGCTGGTGCAGGCGCTGGAAGAAGACATAAAGGCAGCTCCAGACGACGATTAATTAGCCTGCACCCGAGGCTTTGTGATCAGGATTTTAAACCTCCCAGAGCAGTAGAATCAAAAGGCCGGGTGAGATTAAAATGCTCATTCCGAACACATTCGCAATCAGCAACCAGCCCTCCCTCCCCGAGCCCCACAAGTTAAAAAATAGGTCTTTATGTACATACTAAGCATTAGTGCCAACAAAGACAAGAAAGTTTGTACAAGCCAGTCCTGGCTTTTTAGCCATCATACCCAGATTCTCCAAACCCGGGAATCGAACCAGAGATCGTTGGCCGTCGAGTCGGCTGCTCTGCCAGTGAGAGAGAGGTTCGATATCTTAGCGAACTGATGACGAATATTTAGCTAAAAACTGAACGTCCTGTCTACCTTGTCTTTGGCAGTACTCCATCATCTACACATATATGCTGCCAAGGACAAGACCGACTGGAATGACTATTTCGGACTTAGTTTCCATGGACACCCAGTTACTCCTCAGTCCATAGATTGAAAACCCCGAAAGCTCGATTCTCCTCCGAGCTGTAAGTCATTACTCACATTCTACCATCTACTTATCTGGAATCATAAATTCCACGTAAGTGTGGTGATACAACAGTCCTCCCTGTAGCTCCGTAGCAAATCGGCAGTTTTTTACTCCGTTCTAGAAGTAGATAGAGTCAGCGTGCCTCCCTCAAAAGTATCTTTAATTTTGTTGTTTTTACATGACCAAAGCACAATGCTTTTTCCGTATGAAGTTCCAGTGCTCGTTCTCATTTGTACCTCCTCCTTCCTATAATACTGCAATCGCAATCAGAAACGTTGAAGTTAGGACGCACATGCTCATGTATGGAATTTTTAATGCTACCTGATAGCGCGGTCGAATCCTTGTAGCGGACAGCCAACAATGCTGGCCAGCTTCCTTGTTCAATGCTCACTGTCTCAACGACACGCAACTTCAAAGGCAACTGGTTTCGATTTGCTGATTTGAAGATTTTTGACCGACTTCCCGCGCGTCCAAATAGTCGCAGGTGGCAAAGGGTCACTTAAACCCACCACCGCTTGGGACCCCTATGCGCGACACGCCCTCGGGCAACGCAACAGACCAGTCGCACACTACTTACAGGGTGTCCAGGAAGTCTGGGTACATAGGGAATAAATACATACCTTTAGAACAAAATTTTTTTGGTGAATTATAACGTTAAGAAATTATATTTTTAGCGTGTATTGAGACACAGAGCACGTGCGAGCAAGCAGAGCGAGTCAGCAAGTCAGAATGCAAGAGTGCAAGTCAGTCACAGAAATAAGCTCCAGGTTATTTATGCAGTGCGCATAGCGAGGAGGCGTCAGTATTCACGTTCCAATCAGTTAGGGCGGGAAATCGATAATTATTGACGCGTTGTCAAGCCACGGCATGGGACTTTGCGCTGCAGCTGCGCTGAGAGCCTAAGCGGTGTTGACTTATCATGGGACTCTGTCGTCCCAACAAAAATAACATAAATCAATAAAATATTAAAATTCCTGTGTACCCAGATTTTGTGGACACTGTAGAATTGCTCTGCCACAGGGGTTAAGTAACTTAAACCCTAGAAACTGTGATCTTCAGGCCCAGTTCCTTAGGAGAGGTGAAGGCATGGGAGGCCAGAGCGGTAGGAACAGTTTATTCTGTACAGAAGGAATAGAGAATATGTAAGAGGAAGTTGACTGTCAGACGGGCAAGCTACCACCGGTAACAGCGTTGCGTCCAAAGTAATGTACGCATCGAGCATTTCCTGCGACAGGTCACTACCACATAAAAGCGCCTGTCATCTCTCTGTCTCACAAACTCACACACACACGACAGTTCAACCGCCGCTTTTGGCTATATCCACGATATGTTCCGTGGCAGGGTGGCACAGGGACGATGAATTGCGCTGGGTTATAGTGGAAGCAGACTTTCGTAGCGCCTGCCTCACTCTTCATTTCTTCGCCCACGTGGACCCGATGTCAGGATAGATTCAGGAAGACCGGAAGCAAAATCGGGCACACACACACTCTGAGGCAGGATTGGATGCAGTCAACACTAGCCCTTGCTTCGCCAGTGGCCTGAAACAGCAATGCAGACTTCTGTACATAATAAATCCCTCATTCTGATGCCTTCTGTGTTCTCCAACGACCCAGGATTTGATTTGATCATTTTAGTGATTTAAGTACAACCACAACTTAGACCCTTACACCCTGTCTAAGTTGTCGAACATGAGTAAACGTGTAACGAACGAAGTCAGCTGCAACAGTGCAAACGATGTTTTTGTGTGAGTTCATCCAACTGCATCCCACGACTTTCCCGCCAGGTCCTACGTATCGACGAGTCCTTGTGTTACACGCAAGAACCTAAGCTCTATTGGCGTACACCATCCAAATAGGTGCAATGTAGAGTAAGAAATATGTGAAGAAATATTGTTTATTGTATAATTTACATTCACCTTTTGCTTTATTTAGAAACGGAACGGACGAAAGAATAATGAGTAGTTCAAAAAATGGCAATGTATGTGGCCAGTTTTTTTGAATTCGCCAGTTTATAACTGAATGTGGAATTAATCTACTCATGCGGAAGGCAATCCAATATAAAGAGAAAAGAAAATTCGTTCATCTCCAGTCAAATTGAATCGTTCATCTTCAGGAAACTTCAATAAATTCTCAAAAGTATCAAATTTCATTGTGAGAGTACGTTGGAAAAGTTAATATACGCAGAAGTTCCTCAGGCGAATATCTTATCAAAGCAATTACTAAGAGGTAACCTTTTATGGAAAGTTTTTTGATTAATCTTAGAAATAGTAGTTTCACAACTCTAGTGCGGACAAAATTTACACTCGACAATGTGTTTTGCTGTTTTGAGGCATTTCTGTATATCAAAAACGTTACCAGCTTCATTAAAACTAATTTCGGAAAACAATTTATTTCGGTAAATGCTCTTTATATCTATCTTACTGAAAAGGTTTTGGTGTAAACGTCGAAGAAATGCAGAATTTATAAATTTATCAAAGAAGACAGTAAAAACAAGGCAAATTATGACACACTTTTGTTGATGACATTCAAAGCCTAGAGTTTTTCACACTTGGGTCAACTCAAATTAAGCAAATCTGCCAAACCAACTAAATAAACAAAAGTTCTTTCTATATATAGAAAGTGATTGCTTCACGTTTTCAAGTTAAAACAATATCTAAATTTATTGTTTTAATTTATAGCTCTTTTTTACGTCTCCAAAATCACGGAATTATCGAGAAAATTTTATTTTTCTTTACAAACACTTAGTAATTCCTATAGTTCTTTGAAGTACCTAATATGCCTGATACAGTTCATTATAATTTCTAAATCTTCCTAAATGCATTCAAATTGGTATTCGAGCAATGATCAAACTTATACAAAGTGATGAAAATTGCATGGCCTGTGGCGACTACTGTATTTCACTGCGTGTCCTAATTTCCCACCCTTAAAACCCGATAAACACCGTTTTCGTAGAAAAACATGCGGGTTGTAGGGATTAATGAGTGGGGCTACATAAGCTACTGTTGCCAAATATGCTGAAAATGTTAACTAAACAGGGGAATGTGAATTAGCGGGGCGCATCATTAACGACGGTTCAATTATCGTTTCTAACAATGCGTCACAGCGTAGTGGTGCAGGGACGGGGACTCACACGTTATTAGTTTTATGTGATGGTAGACTTGCGTAACATCTACTGCACTCTCTCTCTTTCCTCCCTCATTTGCCAAAGAAAGTAAAGAAGACTGAAGTTCGGAGTGTGTTATGTAAGCGCAACTCGGATAACGCCTGACATACCGTGAGCTACCCGCTATGTTGGTCCAGTGTGTGGGATACGATGTAGTCTGGTCAGATAGTAGACGATATTACTTATCCCAACGATTATAAGCTAAAAGAGGAGAATAGCCGAGTTCCAGGAAGCAGTTCAGAAGAAGAAGCGATCACTGGAACAAGAGGTTTATTTTCCTGACGTTTCGGATTCCCTCGGGAATCCTTAATCATAGGTTATAGTAGAACGGTCTGAGACAAGCGTAGATAGGTTAATACCATGTTATCTGTGCATGTGTCACCCTATCTGCGCATGTCTCAGGCTGTTCTACTATTACCTATGATTAAGGATTTCCGAGGGAATCCGAAACGTCAGGACAATAAACCTCTTGTTTCAGTGATCGCTTCTTCTTCTTCTGATTATAAGCTAGTTAATAATAAAAGCCGTGGAAGGCCAGAGTGCTGTGGATAAGTTAATAGGGTGTAAAAGGAGTAGAATGTAAGTAATAGGTAAGTGACCCCCAGATAAGTGCGGTCCAGCCATGAATGGGCCGGAGTCCAGAGGTACAGTCCGGCAAGTAGACCACCGGGTCCAGACAACTACAACCGAACAGTAGATTGCCGGCTCTGGGAGTGTCTGAGCGTGAACAACCCCGCAGTCGGTTCCTTTGTGCAATGGCCTTGAAAAGTGGTTAGCCAGTGAGCCAGACAGAGGGTGACCTTGAACGGCTTGTTCCCGCGGCGTCCGAGGAGAGCGTGGCTTAGAAATACAAGGTCGCTACAAGCGTATCTATCATACAGCCCTTTTCGGGGGCACAAGATCATGAACAATACTAGGGAGTAATTCGGTGGGAATCATTGCTGGTTCCCGAGTCTTAACCCTAGCACAAAAACTTAATCTAAGGCTTATCTGGAAGCCTACTATTAAATCTTATTCTATGCGTAACACTAATCTTCAGCCTAACTAAAACATCAGTCCTAAGCTGAACCTTAATCATAACCATACATTTTCTGGAATATAGCGCAAAGCCACCTGCATTGAGGGGTTGCCCTTCTTCTCTGTCCTGCCGGGAGCGTACATCAACGATCTCTACCGTATATAGGTTAGTATTAATTAACGGATTGTTCAGTCAACATAGGCAAAAACAAGGAAAACAGGGAACTAGTACCATGAAAATCTCTTCTGTCTCCCACGATTTAAGTTGAAAACTTGTAGAAGTGGGCTGTTTAGATTAAACGGAGAAAATCGTCAAATCCAAAACCTAAATATTCACATCCAGCATTGGTAAAAAAAATGTCTTATCATAGTGATTGTTTGTGTAAGGCTGGTTTTATTTTGATGAAAAGCTCTGTGCAGCCAACCTCCATAGAATTTCCAAGCCAAAAGAGCAGCAACTCGGTTGGATAAACAACTTAGCGGATACCGGCACAAACATGCGATCACAGAGAAGGACTGGCACCAAATAAATGTAAGTGGCACCGCTCTGGCTTGATTCTATAATCTGCCAAGAGTTTATCAAACCTCAACTTAAACGTTTAATCTGTTCCGGCACCGAACTCGTCATATGAAACGTTCCTCTTGCAAAACGTAACCAATCAAACTGCATCAATTCACTGATTGGCTGCAGTTGACCGAGGCCCCCGCCCTGGGAGCAAGTCTCAACGGCAGACACTAGCACACGCACGCACTGACAACTCACCAACTGAGCGGAAGCTCGTCAATCGAAATAATGTTTCTGCTAGTAGCTCGCTTGTTACCTGAAATACTCGTAGATTGGACTGCTCGTCACCCGAGGATCTACTGTACTCGAAACTGAAGTTAAATCAACCCTTCAATTGTTCGTAGACCTCCGGGTCGGATGAAATCATGCTCTCCTTCTAGTAGACATCGTTATTCACAGCCATCTCACCGAAGTAAGCTCATGAAGTCTTGCGCAATGGACTAGAAGAGACATACGGCGGGGTTCACAGTCTACTATAAATTAAGCATCTCATGAGGCTGTTCGGATTGTGCTAAAAAACTTTACCTTACCTGGAAAAATGTATGAGCATATCTGCCTAATGAATCAGAAAAGGCCTTTGTGGAGGTCCTCTGTGTTTGTCGATGATACATTGGTTTATATCACACCCCATGCTTAAACTGTCCTGGTAACTACACAGATCAGACTGAAGTGGGTCGCGCATTCTTGAATATAATCTGCTTGTGCGACAGGACGACGAACCACTGCAGGTAGATCCACCCACCAATGAGATAGATAATATTGTTCTATCAAACTAACGAACGATATCTTACGAAGCCTGCGGAAAAAAGAACGATAAGGAAAACCAGTAGGTGGATAAGGTTAATATTCAAATGTCCGACGACCTGATGATGAAAATGATGATGAGGATGAGGATGATGATGATGATGATGGTGGTGGTGGTGATGATGATGATGATGATGATGATGATGATGATGATGATGATGATGATGATG
>JAYGXS010000002.1:86409101-86423669 GCA_036362985.1 Ligula intestinalis
TGATGATGATGATGATGATGATGATGATGATGATGATGATGATGATGATGATGATGATGATGATGATGATGATGATGATGGTGATGATGATGATGATGATGAGGATGATGATGATGATGATGATGATGATGATGATGATGGTGGTGGTGGTGATGATGATGGTGATGATGATGATGATGATGATGATGATGATGATGATGATGATGATGATGATGATGATAGGCACGTCGGAACAATAAACTTCTCGTTATAGGGGTCGCATCGTCTCCTTCTAAAATCTGTCTAGAAACTAGGGCTTTCAACCGAGCATCGAAAGCCTCAGTGGAATGACAAAATATCAGTTCCCGATTTATATTGATGACTTTTTCCAATCCTGAGCTTTTGTTCCTTGCAAAATCTAACTCTCAGGCCTTGTTAACTTGTATATTTTTGGTTGTTCCATATTGATTTTTGAAAGACTGAAATTTTATAAAAAAATAATGGAATTTCTTCGTATTAAGTTCGAAATTCTTAACACGGATTTTTGAAACTGGATAGGACTGGTAAGGCTTGCTTATGTGGCCCTCTAGACAGGACACGGGAAACGTACCGTCTCGCCAAAAAAATAGAGGTATGTAGCGGTTATACAGCCCACCTCCTTCAAACTCGAGACGCTACTGACGTGCTCTGGCAGAGACAATCTTTATTACCCAGTCGCGCCTTTCTCAGCGCGATGGCGCATATCCGCACCGACGCGTAGCCTTTGCCCTCGTTCGACCGGGGCGCATAGAGGCGCCCCAAACTGGTCGACCTATCAGCGTACCGAAGCGTTCGTGGCCAATCAGCACTCCTGAAGCGCTCTCCAGTTCTCGGTCAATTCTTGCACCGACGGACGCTTGGGAATCCGCTCTGAGCGGGACGCCGCTCACGCGCCGTCCCGGCTGAACGCCATGCTGGACCGAGTGGCAACTTCCTCTTAATCCTTCTGTACGCAGTATATTCTTCCTAACACTCTGGCCTTCCCCAGACTTCTCATATCTCCTAAGTAAGTGGGCCTGCAAGATTGTAGCTCTTAGGATTAACCGTCTTAGCCTTAATTCCTATAGGTAGCCCTGCGCTTAATCCTAGAAAGAGTAAAGATTCCCGTGTCCTAACTTTAATACTAACCCTAAAATAAACCTAAAAAATAGCGTTCATCTTAACTCTAGCTCTACCGTCTGAGCTAACTCAAATCTTAAGTCTAAACATGACCCTAATCATAACTTCTCTATAATTTGGCGCAAACCCATCTGCATTGCGGACGATCGTGATTCACTTGTCCTGCCTCGGGATCCTGTAAACAACTCTCACCCTGGACAACTCTTCAGTCAGGACTTTGGTCGGATGTTAAATGGTGCGAGTAAACAGTAGTCAGCACTGCGTTCATCCGAAACAGAACTCTCATTTCTCTTTTTAGTTTATTATAATTCTATCAAGCTCGTCAAAACCAGTCGTGCTATTTAATCTTAAGGTGACATCGCGACCTAGCAGTCAAAAAGGATTGGTCTGCATAAACAAAGCAGGTCCTGTGGCGAATTGAAAATAATGCCGTCTAATTTGCTAGTTTTTCCGGATTCTAATCCTGATTTGTCGATAGTTTCTGACTATTTAAAAAAATATATTATCAATGTTCGAAAATATGCGAGGCCCAGGTAATTGCATAGAAGGCTGAAGAAAATTCCCTGGGACCAGTATTTTATTTGCCCGCCGTTTTTGGACACTCACTCGAGGCCATTCTCAAGGAATGAAAACGTACAGCTCACTGCGTGATTAAGTCAGCTCTGCCGGGAGTGACCCATTCCCATTGAGCAAGGGCAAGGCTCAAGGTCACTCGCGGCGAAGCGAACAATGGGGACTCAAGGTCACTCCCGGTAGAGCTGACTTAATCACGCAGTGAGCTGTACGTTTTCATTCCTTGACAATGGCCTCGAGGGAGACTCCGAAACGTCGGGCAAATAAAATACTGGTCCCAGAGAAATTTCTTCAGCCTTCTATTAAAAATATATATTTTAGATGAGCAGTTATTTCAGTTGGGTTACCGTATAAAAGAGAAAACTTATTTATACTGACATTTTCCCGACTTTCATAATAATAGTAGATGGTTTGGGATCTTCCAGTGATAAATGTCGCCAGATTACTGAAAAAAGTAACGGGTTGTTAACTGTGGGGGTACATAAGAAGGCAACGCCCTATACGGCATACTGCATAATTATGTCCCTTTTACGGAAGCAATTCAGGCAGTACGCAGGAAGTGATTTCATCTCGGACAAGTCTGCTCACAGGGTAAAAATAGACGTGACGGCAGACACATATAGCATAGTAATTATGATATCAAATTTCAGTCGCTATAAATTACTGGGCACAAACACAACGCTCCGGGTGAACGCTCATTGAAGTTTGAATATATTTTTAGTAGTCAGTAGTGGAAGTAGCTCTTGAAAAACATGAGCATGATAAAAAATTTAGAAGTGGCTATCCGTATCAGGGAAAACAGCCTTCCTGGGTATTTATGGGGCAGAAAACACCCCCTAAAATGACAGAAATTCCTTCTTTGAATCAGTTACACGCGCTGTAGTAAAAATTTCAACGGTCTGTGGTTGAAAGTATGGCTGTACGTTCTCACGAATGTTTTCTTGTTGCCCCTATTTAACAACAACATAACTATTCGCCTCCTTATAACTACAGGCACTACCTTACCGTTAACACCATTGGCATTAACGTTAAAGCCATGTATTTGACATTTTCATATAAGTCAACACCATACTGTTTATCTTATAGTAGATTGTCCTTTTTGGGGCAAGTACGCCTTTTTTGTTTCCCCTAACTCCTTTATTATTTGTTTGACTTTCCCATCTTGGTCCCGCGTAAACTGGCGTTATCTCGCTGCTCCTAAGCTTGGAAACTTTGTCTATAAGTATAATATTTATGTTTTTCTAATCACCTCCAATTACTGAACCTTTACAATTGTCTCATTACAGTTATTGATTCATTTTCAAGGACCATGTGTTCAAACGAATTATCAGGTAAGAACCAGACCGGCCATACTCATGTGGTTATAGAGTACGAAAATCTCTGCTATCGCTTAAAGTGAATGTTATCTGCAGGTAACAAGTGTCAACGTTGCGGGACGCAGCAAACACCTCCAAATGTTTCACAAGGGTGAAGAATGTGTTCTCCATCCTTCAATCAGGAAAGCTCCACGACACAAACCTCCAAAATTATATTCAGATTATTCACGTAGCAGACAAAGGGTTGGCCTGTACCTCGGTGACTCAACGTCCGATTATGCTAGTCACTTTGATTTTGTTCTGACTGACTGGTGACAGGAAGTAACCTATAAATGGCTACTCCACTCTTCCCTGACAAAGAGGGCTTTCGGTGGCCGGGCGGGATTACTGCCGCTAGAACACACTTGGGATTCCGTCCCCCGAGGGACGGATGCGACGGCGCTACGCTCTCTCACGATTGAACGTCATGCCAGACTGAGTGGAAACTTGCCCCCTAACTCTTCTGTAAACAATATATTGTTCCCACTACTCTGGCCTTCCCAAGACTTCTCCCATCTCCTAAGGAACCGGACCTGGAAGATCGCAGACCTTAGGGTTAAACCTTCTTAGCCTTAACGTATTAGATTCACATAATCGGTCCTGAGCCCAAGGGAGCTAAGTTAATTGCATTCGTGCATAACCTCAGATGATCTCAGTTTTGGTTGATGGATCGTAGATCACGCCTCAGTTTGTAGGCTATCTGGCTCAACACTGAACTGTATCTGATCTCACCGCTTGAAATTTTCCCAGTCCGAGATTCAGTTAGTACCGGTTGATGACTTTAAATAAACAAGAAGTAGTCATACTAGTCTCGGTCAGTACATCTTCTCTTTCGCTTTATTTAGATTATGGTTCTACACAATTTGCTTTAGGGTGTGCGTGCTAAAAGAACATCAGAATTATCACCTCCAGTAAATTAAGCAGAGTGAGAGGCATACATCAATACGGGACCGGAGCTACTGGAGGCGTGGCTGTCTGATACCAACTCCATCAATAGACACGTTGATTTGCATGAATTGAGGTCCTAGGTGTGCGAATTGCGCACCGGCCTAAATCTTTCATGCGCAGCAAGGTCGCAAAAATAAGAGACCGATAAACGGCAAAAGTAGCTTATGTTGCCCCACTCATATACCCCTAGTCCCAGTATTTTGTCCTGCGAAAACGGTGGCCATAGGGTTTTGTGGGGTAAGGAAGTAGGATAGGCAGAGAAGGAAATTTTTAGAAGTAAGTGTAAAGTGAAAAAATATAGTCGAATTTGCTTCCCGCGGCCGCTGGGAGTAGGTTGTTCCGCATATAAATAGAAGTTGTGCGCGGCGCTTCGTGCCGCGGACTATACTAATCTATCTCCAGAAAGGTAAGTTGGACCTCAGGTAAGTTGAAGTAGACGACCTCCTAACCACCACTTCAATTTTTCGGGAAATTCAAGAAACCTGCAATTTGATAATCGAGTTTTTCCACAATAAGTTAAATGATAATACAGATTTGGAAAATCTACAGATATAAATCAAGAGCACTTCTAAATAAAGTAAAATAAAAATGCATTTAGCATTTATTAAAGTATATTCCACTGCGTGCCCTAACTCTCCGCCCATAAAACCCGATAACCACCGTTTTCTTAGGAAAACATGCAGGTTGTAGGGATTAATGAGTGTGGCTACACAAGCTACTGTTGCCCGATTAACTCCTAGTGAGCAGTCGAGTGTAGTGTTTCGTATCCCATGCTTAAACTGTCCTCATAACTACACAGGACAGACTGGATACGAGCATAAGCTGGCTGTAAGATAGTCTGATGGATTATCACATGTGGCTGCCCACGCCTACGAAAGGGGTCACGAATTTATCGAAGATAATCGCCCACGTCAGAAGTAAGAAACGCCGAAACTTGATTAAAGCCTAAGCCTCCGATGAGCACTTATTCAATCAATTTATCGATATGGCCCTATGCAGTCGCCTCCAGGCTGGCTTTGCTGCGTTTGATTGGCCTTTGCCCCCTACAAATGTCGCTTGTTTTGTTACCGTTTGTATCTCTGACGCTGTACTCCCGCAAGAGTTTCAAAGCTCAGATGAACAAGGTCATAAGTCCGGCGAGAGAGAGGTGCTTTCTTCTTTACCTCCCCGCCCTGTTATCACAGGCCGGGCCCACACAGTCACGTGCGCGCCCCACTTTGCGGTCAAGGACGCACAAGGTTCTGGATGCAATTCGCACTTACCGCAATGAGTGCATTAAACAGAGCACGAGACATACGTATTCGTCGTAGAAATCTTTCCTTAAACCTATACGTACTCTATGTAAGTTCAGCATTCTGGACGAGCGTTCTCACCAGCGAGTTTGTGGCGGTGCGGGTCCTGGACAGCTCGCACTGGAGTCGCCTGGACGCCACCGCTGACTGGCGTGCGGCTGTGGCTGTGGTCGACCAATCAGTGAGCAGCATAAATATGGACCATGTGTGCGCATTCTACTGCTACCTGTTCGATCCAAATGTTTGACGCGGTCTTGCGGTGGTAAAGAGCTGGATTATGGGACGCTCGTAATTCCGTGACACTGGGAAAGCAGAAAATGGCCTGGTCCATTCGGCTGGCTGGGTTTGAACAGACGTAGACCCTATATTTTAATGCCTTTATGAAGGGTCATACTAATGCATACTGTGATATACTAGCCACTGAGCGACAGCTGGCGAGGCTCGAGGGTGAACCTATAGAAACAGCCGGACGAGTGAGTTCCGTAACAGATCGGTGACTGCGTATCAACCATAATATGTGCCTTGTTTATATTCCCGATCGAAACCGACAGGCCAACCAGCCCGTGGCACCGTTTTTCTAACAGGTCGCAGGTTCGAACCTCAGGTGTTGCAACTCCCGTGATTGGGCATGACTAGTTTGTGACGACTAATAAACCCGAAATAGTAATCGTAGTCACCTTTTTTGTTGGTAACGTCTTTCCGCCTATGAAGAAAAACATGGAAGCACCTGTAGTACGCAAAAAATACTGGATCGGTATAAATGGTGATTTAATAACCAAAAGCCAATAAGGTCCCTGTAAATCCGGAAGTAAAACTCGTCCCCCCCCCTAATGTTCACCTGTCGAATACAGTATTCTGCATCGAACCCTAGCGTAGAATGGCACAAGTGTTATTGAAATGTGCTTTCATGCATCCAGCCCCAGTTTATAAAAAGTTGCCTCTTCCTCTGCTAAGGCATTTCTATTTCCGAATCAGGCACTCCACTCCGTTCCGCACTAAAACTTGACATGGAGAATGCAGAACAACGACAGAGGGGCTATCTGGAGTCTCGAGGGGAGCAATGACTGACGAAAAACAGTTGGCCACATTAGGATTCCTTCTAAGTTGGATCTAGCTACCATAGGGATTAAATTATCCGAAAGAAAAACGATATTTCAAAGAATTTAAAAGTTGCGTCCTAATGGTTGAAAATTTGGATCTGGAAATCATTAAGGCTATATTCGCAAAAAGTTCAAGAGTAGGAAAGAAGAGGTTATAACTTAGAACTAGGATTACATTACGAGCTGGTGTTACCATCCGTCATAAGCAACGATAAAATTCGAATAGAAAGTGACCGAAATAAAGACAAGTGTGTTTGATTTTGATGTTCATAAGCTAGCTGGTGTTATTGTCAGATGCAATTGGGACGTTTCTTTTGTCGCATAGTGGCGAACAATCTTTGAGTGACATGTATTACCCACATACACCATCAAGGCTGCTTATTGTCTCTTCAGCAGACAAGCACACTCAAATCCTTGGCTGCGGCGACCTGAGGATTTAAACTTGATGTCAATTTTGTCATTCATTCTGACTCTCTACCAGGTGAGCCGGGAGTTCAGGCTTTGTCGATTGCGCTTGTGATGCCTTGCAATCACGCGAGTCTGACATTCACCGATTTGACCTAAATGCACGAGTGAATAATCTCTGAAACGTAGCTGTAATCTACCAGAAATCTTCACCCCTTTGTCTGTTTTTCAGCATGAGAGATTTGCGACATTAACCATCGACTCACATAATTGGGAAAGTTTCCAATACACGGGTGCGAACGCATGAAGAGGGGCAACATAATTAGCTGACATAATTTGAGTGAAAACAGTCACCGAGTAGATTTCAAGGACAGAATCTATTTCAGAGCTCTTCAGGTTGCATCTTCGCCTTCAATTGCTCCTGTGGCGTACGTTATATTGGATGTAAATCAAGGCGGATGTGAGAATGCCAGTCAGTCTGATTAAAACGAGGCATGGTAAAGTCTATCTCAAGCGCAATTTTGATTCTCTCGACTGTCTGCGGTCACCGGATAGGCGTCATCCAAGCATTCCGAGGCATCTATAAACTGCCGACGAACAACTCAAAGTTGTCGCGTCAGTGGATACTTGCGACGGCAGAGGTAGTCGCCATGCAGCTATTGAACCCAAACTTGTGTGCACAGAGGGCGTTTATGCGAGCACTAAGGCTCCCCTGTCCGAATGCGAACTCAGCATTGTGTTTACACTTCCCACCACTGATTGATGAACGTTCATCTGACCACTGCCGCTATGCCTTGGGCCTCGCAGAGGCCCTGACAGCCGTACCAGCTGGAACCAGGCAGATCGTATTGCCAACAAGGGAGACTGGAATAGCCACTTCTGGCTCATTGGCCGTCATCAGCCACTCAACTAGTGTCCCACCTGAGCCTCGAATTCGCGACATTTTCGCTCAGAGTCACGAGCTCGTTGTTTCGCTTACCACGCCGCGTCATGGTGACGACGCAGAGACTTGGCCTACCTTTCGGACAATGCCTACCCCCGCACTCTCCCCCTCCCCCAGAAGTACATTATACCCCCTTTGTTCTTTGAACACCCTCAACCCTCTCCTCACACTTTGTACTGATTTCTAGTCTACCGTCCCCCTATAGTATTGTAAACGCCTGGTGGTTAATAAATGAAAAAAGTATGTTCGCCACACCTGACTGCATAAATAATTAACCTGCTTACTCCATGAGGTAAGGATGACTTATATGGCCGCCTAAATAAGACACAGGAACGGGAACCGCCCACAATGCATGTGGCTTTGCGTCAAGTTCCGGGGAAATTGGGTTTAGGATTCGGTTAAGGGTTGGGGTTAAGGTCAGAGTTGAGGTTAGAGTTAGGATTATGCTAAGGCTTACGGTTTGGTTTCGTGTTAACTGTAGAGTTTAGATTTAGGGCAGGGTTACGATTACGGTTGCAGACCCTATCTACTACTGCTCTCAGACTGTGTCTCTGATGACGAATCTGGGACGGATTTCGAAAAGTCAGACGAATAAAATTATTGGCGCAGCGATCGAGTCGTCTTCTTAATTACGGTTACAGTTCAGTTTTATAATAAGGTTATGGTACGGTACTATTAACCTTTCCTGCATTTATCGCAAAGCCAGATAATTTGAGTGGGTGGGGTGTTCCTGTTACCTTGTCCAGGCTAGATACGTTTCCATGTACTGAAAGATGGCCTAGATCACGTCTAAGCATGGTTGGTAGCCAATGGTATTCTTTTAAATAATCAGAAGTCAGTCCTGTGCGTTTTCCGATTGCGACTCACTCTCAATCCTGAATGCATCCTTTTTCGGGTAATTCGGTGTTACTCTGACATCTTATATGTAATTTATTCTTCATATTGAAACGCTCTGCATTAAACTTCGTAAACTTCTATAGTATATCTGTCGGTTACGTTCATGTCACATCCCTCAAGCCGTAGTCTGGTTATTTATAGATGCCTGCATTTTCCCCCTCATTCTCTACTATTCTCCAGTTACGTTTCCGGCCTTGCTTAAAAAAGACTTGTTGCTTTTCAAACGCATCCTCCAAACGCTCCCTTCAGCAGCCAGTGTTTTTTTATGATTTTTAGCTGATATTATAATATAGTGACACGTCAAAATGTTCAAGTAATTTGCTGATCGCAGTCTTGATGAGGTTGCTCATCCACTTCACTCTGAACATATGGCTGCGAAGTCTCTTCGTACTCTGCGGCGACGTTTCCGATATATGTCTTTCTGTACACATCAGCATATCAGCCCTCTGTACTCCCATTCCTAGCACGCTACCTCACGTGTAAAGAAACGGAAATCCAAAGGGTGAAATTAGACCTGTCCCTATAATAGGTATGGATTTCATATAAACTTCTAGATTTTGACTTTTTATTATCTTATCCCTTGGTCTTAGTGAATGGAGCCATTTTTTCCGAAAATTGTGGATACTTACCTTCAAAATAAAGCGTATTTTTTTCTTTCTCTCTCTAGACGACCATACAAGTCGTTCTTGCCTCCATGATCACTAGCAGATTTTAATAAGGATAACTACAGATTTTAAAAATCCGATGATCTAACTGGTTATAAAGATAAATAAGGTTAATTCGAACAATCTTATAAGCTGCAGAATAATATGTTATAAGTATGGCAAGTAAGCAGCTCATTTAGATGGATAATGTTTGCTGTAATTACGTATAGCCTCCCCCCCACTCCCAGCAGAGCATGTAATCGAAATTACCTTACTGTAAACTCCGGGACAGATAATCATTCCCGTGGTCTTATGCTACCCTTAACCCAACCTTTGTCTCTAACTGGAACCTTGCCTTATACCTTATCATAATTTCCCTTTAAATTTGTCCAAAATCATATGTGCGTTGCCCGGTCCAAATCCCCCCCCCAACGCCAAGCTCACTTTTTCGGGTTTTCAACAGTCCTTCAGACAAAAATGTGGGCTTCGTGGCAGTCAGCAAGAATGAAGTATTCCGTACTTGGTTCAGTGCGCACAGGTGCCACCCTAACAGATCAGGAAGAGAGATAGAGAGAGAGCTAGTTCGATGGATCGATTGTTCCTCGTAGAAAATGCCGTATGCGGGGGCGGGGCTGGGTAGTGAGACCCGAGCCAGAACCGAACGCGTATGCCTCATAGTGTGATCGGTGAACGCCGTCGACCGAACGCCGCCTGTTCAAAAGACGTGCCTAGGCAACTTGCGGGAGTAATTGGAATGGCATCCGTGGCTTTAATTAGGAGAAACGGCCCAATAACGCGTAACACATTAGAGGAGAACAAAGGGAATGTACAGTACCTGACTTATCACATACCAAAATTTGAAATTTACTACAGAATGCTAACCACTCCCAAAATGGCACAAATAAATGTGCTAAAGCTCTGAAATGATAATGAAGGACTTTAAGCGAATTTATATCATAAAAAGAAATGTTAAAAGTAATATTACGTTGGTTAAAAGCACAAACTGTATAGAAGCGTGGAAAATTCTGAAGACGTAAAAAATCCCTGAAACTGGATAAACTTAAGTTTTCGGCGTACATATAGGCGGTCCATGCAGAAAAACTAGTAAATAAATCAGCACAAGTAGAATAGCATTTGTAAATAGGCCATGTGAAAGGTTTGCACTCTAATTTCTTTCAATGATAAGTGTAATTAATGTATGTGCTTCACCGATCTAGTAGAGGAACAATCCATTTCCGCTTTGCCCGAATCTCGACGGTTCCGACCCCGAGATTGGGTATGAGTGGCTGATGACGGCTAACAAGTCAGAAATGGCCATTCCGGTCTCCCTTTGCTTTGACGGATCCATTTCAATAAGTTTACTGTCTATGTTGGCTCCTAGCAAACAGGTTACCGTTTTAGTACAGATTCCAGAAGGATTTAGTAATAAATAACTGTGTTTTTCCTCGTTTTTCATTTTTTTGTGATGCGGTGGACTACGGCAAACGGGTTTTCACATGATTTCGGCGTTGAGGGTGCCATGTGACTACATTTCTTCATTAAGTCACATATTGACAGGCCCGTCAGTGATTAATGAATCTGAATATGATTGTCAGCTGCAATCGCAAACAAACCATTTTCTGTATTCAGGAGAGTGTCTGGCGAGCATGCGTAGCTTTCGATCAATTCTCTTCGCGCCGTTATATTTAAATAGGTAGGGGGTAAAAAGGAACACGCTGGTAATTATGTCATCACAAAATGCAAATTAGTCATGGGGATAGGGGAGGGGATGTAGGGTTGATAGCAATCAGCTGGTTGCAAGTTGATGAGGGTTTGTTGAGTCCGGACAGGGTATGTGGGGGTTAAGTGGTAGAAAGCCCAAAAAGATGCGGGAAGTTACGTAACCGTTGGCCATGCCAAGCTCGGGGCTTGCAGAAGATTCTTCTGTGCGCACAAGACTGACTTCCTCAACCGGATCACGGTTGCTTCTGCTGTTGCTAGCAAACAGTGACCCAGGGGCTTTGGGTAGTTTGGTGGGACCTTTTAAATTACCTTAAAGGCTTCGCTGGGATCCACACGATGTCCGGAGTCAAACATGTGGGCAAGAAAAGAGCTATTGATGCTTTGGACTTCGCCTTTGTCCAGTCATGCCGGGAGGTGCTCCCGTATTATTTTTGCTAAGCGCCGACTCGTGCGACCGATATAACCTGCTCCACAGGAACAAGTGAATGAGCATATGCACATAGAAGTGATCTGAGTTAGCAGCCTATCTTTACCTTCTCCGTGCAGGACCGAGTTCGTTGAGAATAACACCCGGACGTTCGCTGATGAGAAGGTTCGGGCTACCGGTAAATCTCCTCGTCGGTATATCTGGTACCAAATTATGCTGCGTGTCAGCTGGGCTTGAAATATTGGTGAATAATTAATGCTTTTCCGTGCTTTCAATAGACTGCCCATAAATGTAGAATATGTTCTCTGTTTATTTCTATCAAAACCATCAAATTAATATATTCCTTAAAAGCATTCATCGATTTAGTAAGTGCCCAGGAATTAATACTAATTCAGCTGGTCGTTTTGGTCATATGTTAGACTCATCAAGGCATAAAACCTCCACGCCAGGAAAAAGGGATGTCCATAACGAAACTTTGCAACAGATCGACTTTAAATCAACTAAAATACTTTCTCGAACACGTTAGCTGACGGATTTCTGCGTTTTCTACCTTTGTCCAAGATTAAGCCAAAGTAAAAATTAGAATGTTCAACCATGTTTTAACTTCACTGTAAAGTTCTGATGTATTTCCTGCTGCCAATTAATGGGCTCACTTTTCTCAGTATCTTGGAGTCTTTTTCGTTCTATTTGCCTTATCTTAGGGCTCCATTCTAAAAGTGTAAATGCACGAGACGTCGGCCACATTGATACTAAGGTACTGCAAATCCTCTGCCCATCTCGTTTCTAACTTACGCATTAGCGAAAACTGTATCATGCAAAGAGTATCTGCTAGATGCGTTGAGATTAACGTAGCTTTTTCTGGGAACCGATCGGCAGTAAGATATTACAGCATTCTCAAAGTCCAGGAAATGATGGGCCTTTAAAAGAAAAAATGTCAATAGACAGTAGTACGGTGTTTTAAGGCAGATTAACAAATCTCTTTTTAAGTTATGAAGCGTCTGGTGCTCTTAAATAAATGCACCTTTTTTCGTCAGAGTTAGGTAAAGAAAATATCCATTTTAAAAGGCGACAAGTTCCATTTGATAAAACGCTCATGTTAAATGACTCCCTTCTTGTAATAGCACACGAGCCGATGCGAAAACGCTGTCCAGAACAGCTAGTAGAAAAGGACACCGTCGAAATACAAGGATACGTAGATTTCCGCCAAAATTGGTTAAAATGTTGACTGGTAAAATAATTTTTAAACATATTTCATATACAAAAAGGACATCTTACAGAAAAGACTATGGGTAAAGGTAAAATGTGCAGCACATTAGTTACCGAAAATTGATCGTCAATTTCCGTGATCATGTTTCACAAGACGGGTCACATAATGTACGGCGGTAATTAATGACAACCATGAGGAGACCTTCGTGATGTAAGCCTTGAATTGCTGTATGACCGTTAAAAGAACTTGCATTAAGCATAGCGTTTATAGGATACAAGTTTAAAATATTTGTTCTGTTGCCACAAGGTTAATCGAAGGAATTATTAAGCGGCGGTAAAATATGACAAGCCGTTCATTCACTTACTTTACTATACTGGTTTTGTTTGCATTTCGGCCAAGAGGGACACGGATTTCTGCCAAAAAAACTATATGAAGACCCATCAGGCGGTCTGTTGTCAGCCAAAAATGTACGCGGAAGAGCTTCGCTTTTAGAAAAAAAACTCGAACCAGCCGGTTGTGCGCAATAGGCTCTGGCGAGGCTTTGCGAAATTTCGCTAGAAGATATTTTGGCCAGAAATGCATGCGGGAAGTTCCTTCTTGTCACTAGTGAATTAGCGCGTATTTAAGGGCCAACTCAGCCGCGTTTTGTTCTGGGGAAAATTACGTTTAGGCACGGGCTAGTTGAAAATAATCATCCACCCCAGAAGCAAGACGCGACGGAAATTGATTGAAGCCTGGGCCTCCGATGAGAACTTAATCAATCGATGTATCGATCTGGCATCGGCATTCAGAGCCCTGTGCACTCACCTCCAGGCTGGCTTTACTGACGTTTGATTGGCCCCTATCCCCCTTATAACTGTCACTTGTTTTTGCCGCTTTTATCTCTGACACTGTACTCCAACAAGAGTTTGAATGCTCAGATGAATAAGGTCATAACTCTGGCGAGAGAGGTGCCTTGTTTGCATACATCCTCCTATAGTCCCATTCAATTTTAGCCTTTCATGATTAGCATGAATTAATTGCATCCTGCATGACAAGGACCTGGCGCTGATTCATTTGGTTTCACACGCATGTTGTGTTTTGGTTGCTAACCTGTGCCCCTAATCGACTTACGCTAGATACAGACCTTCGTTTCGACCCACTTTCAACATGTATAGCCTAATGAAACAGCTAAAAGTCACAGTAGGGATTTAAAAATATGCAAATTCAGTGACCGCTGCCCTGTGTAAATATACAAGTTACTGACCAGTAATGCAGTTAACGTGCACTTTCCGTCCTCCTGGGAACAGTGTCGTTATTCTGAAAGTACGCTGAAAAGTCCCTCAGTTAGGTGAACGCACCACATATGCCATCTGAGAAGTCTCTGGTCGCGCGACTATTAATTAGCGTTTCCTTGCTGCAGCGAACTGAAGAGGCAAAATTTTGCCTCCGGGGCTAGTGGAATTAGCGGGAGTAATGGCGACCAGCGCTTTGGGGAGATGAGCAGTTTTGCTTCCCGCTTGCATTTGATAGCGTCTTGTGTATTTGCTGCATCTGGTGCATTCACGCGCCATGTTTATGAAGCTGACACACTGGCGGAGCGCGCGTATCCCCATAGTTATGCCAGAAAGGTATCACGGCCAGTATACTCGTTGCCATACACAGTAAAAATAATAAAAGGTCTGAAAATATAATAATAATATTATGATGAAGTGGATCCGACAAAACAAAGGGATGCCGGAATGGCCATTTCTAGTTTATTAGCCATCATCAGCCATTTATACCCAATCTCGAGGATTGGAACCCCCGAGATTTGGACCCGGGACCTTGGGTCATTGACTTCAATACTCTACCTTTAGGCCACGGGTTCCTTGCTTTGCCGGTTGATTATTATTATTAGAAGTATCAGTGGTAGCAATAGTAGTAGTAGTAGTAGTAG
>JAYGXS010000002.1:86428669-86520962 GCA_036362985.1 Ligula intestinalis
CGCTAGTATTTCAATAAATTCATTTCGGAGAATTCGCCTTAAGACTATCAATCCGGATTTCTCAACTTTGCCAACTAAACATTGCTTAGCCTTATTCCGACATGATAATCAGGGACATAAAAGGTTTCGAAATATATTATGATGTTGCCGCTCTCTCTCTCTCTCTCTCTCTCTGGCGTAAAGCTCACGTGAACAGTCTTGTGATGACATTTTTTAACGAGCTTTTTGAGCATAGAGGAGGCGTCAGGTAACTTGAACGCAGCGATTCTGCGAAAATTCAAGCCAGTTGAAAAGTATGCAATTTTGAAGTGCGTAATGCTACATAACATTGACATAGGAAGGTAAATGGAGAGGCGTTGCAAGGAAAAATACACTCCGTGAGTATTTAGTTTATTCTTTTAAGCAAATAAATGGCCTGAGATCGAAAAATTACTGCCTGTATATTAATTGTGTTGGCGATAAGGTTGTTAGTCGTCCTCTTAAAAATAAAACTCACCTCTAGTTTCTGAAGGAGGGTTTGGACCATGTGGCCATGAGGAAATTGTTGTCTACTAAATAATCAGAAATCTATTCAGTGGATTTTTTTTCGACTGCGACCCTCTTGCATTTCTAGATCTTTTTCAAATTCTTTAGCTTCAACCCTCTCATTATTCCTTCATATTGAAACCCTTATCATTAAAATGCATACGCTTGTCTAGTACCTTCGCTGTTTATGTTCCTATCGCACACTCAACCTCCCTAATCTCGAGTTCCATAGGTGGCTACGCTCTCCCCTCAAAGTTTTTTATGTTCTTCGGTTGTTTTTGCAGCTTTGTTTGATCATTTAAAAACGTGTCCTACAAATATTATTTTCTGCTGCCGAAATTTCTTGTCTTTTTGGTTGATTTCTGAATAAAAACAACATTTCTTAACAATCAAGCAATCTGCTGGTCGAATTCTGGAGGATGTTGCCCATTGGCTTCATTCTAAGTTAGTTGCTGCGAATGCCTTCCGCCCATGTGCCGTAGTTTTTGGCACCTCTATCGGCATATCAGCCTTCTACGATACTTTTCGTTTAAAGAGACCGACATATATAAACTTTATGCTCAAACCATTCCCATAACAATGTAAATTAAAGCAATAATTGTTCGCGCTGTTTCAGGTTCGTACAAGCGCGGAAAATATAAATGCCTGCAATTATATGTACTTCCTTTTACAACTGTGCCAACGTCTCTTGTCAGTCATTTGACCTTTCAGGGATGAATTTTCAGTTTACTCCCAGAGGGGGGTTATCCAGGCACTCTCAGACTGAGACCCCGTGGTGTTTACCTGTCAAAATCCACCCAATGGTTCCAACTCATACGCCAACTAAAAAGGAATGATTAATTGTAGGTTTACAAGTTAGTTTGTTTTCGGATTGGTGTGCATTGGATTCAGACCTGAAGTTACAACTCGCTGAAATTAAATTTACGTACTTATCATTTGGCATAACCTTCTTCAATGCAGAGAACCATGTGAAATTAAAACTTGCTGCAGGATAGTTGCATTTGGATGTTGCTTCCCGATGTTTACTACATGAGCCCTGCTTGAATGGCTTAGTTTGCCGAAAATTAGTTGAAAATATGCTAACTGCCGCCCGTTTGTCGTCCATTTCTATGAGCGCGATTCTTTAATATGATGGCTTTGTCGACTGTCTGCAGTACAGTAAACCTTATCGTGTAATCAAATAGGCAGTGAAAAATGGAAGGGATTACTCACATGCCCCCCCTAAACAGGACATGAGAAAATGAACTACTTGTAAGACAGGTGAATGAATGTGCTTCCACCGATCTAGTAGAGGAACAATTAAGTTTCGTTTTGCCCAGGAGCTCGCAACCCAATGCTTTATGTCAAATATCAGGGGATCTACGGTTACCTTGAAGGTTAGGGTAAGTGGTAACTGCAGTATTAAGATTACCATTAGGGTTTTGGTTTAAGGTTATGTTACGGGACAGGTACCCATCCTGCAATTATGCGCGCACTTGGGAAGGTTTCGTGGTCTGGCTCTGCGAGCCAACTTGTACCTGTGCTCATATCTGATCTAGCCAGCCTAACCGTAAACCGCCACTAAATCGATTTTCTTGTCACCGCTGCCTTGTGTTTAGGTTCTTGAGCCAAAGTGCTAGAGGAGACAACCTCGAGCAAACGGTCCGAGCGGCTGTTAGCGGCCCGCCTGTACTCAAAATCGCCCGGAAAAATGCATGCAAAAATGTCCGCGAACTAACTGCTGTGGCGTGGTTAAAATTCACCGGCCTGGGTTTATGCCTGAAACACAGCATGACCCGGCAGTGAGCCTGACTTGGGGGTCGTAGCCTCTGGCATCACACCTACTGCTCCACAGCTGTAAGAACGGAAAAGCCGGGTTCGCATGTCACGGCAATTTGTGCACTTGCGAACACGGCAGAGGTGCGTCTGTGCGCACAACCGTTAGCTCAAGCATCCGCGTGCGCACGCGCGCGGGGATAAACTCACGCACGCACATGCCGAGGCCTGTCTGTCCGCGCTCTATGTGTGCGCACGCGCGCGGGGCGTCGACACTGCGTCGCCGCCGGCACGCGCGTCAGCAAGAGAGAGGCGAGAGAGCCAGCCAGTTAGCGCGGGCTGCCGCTGTGTCTTCGTCGCGTCGACCCCTTCGCGCCGACACCCGGCTTTCTGACGCATTTGTTTCGGACTCGTCGGCGCGGCGGTTGTTCCGCGGTTTCCTCCTCCTTCTCCTCTTCTACTGCCCATATATATTAGGCAGCAGAGTATAACTCTGCTATTGGCTAGCCTGCTGCAATTGCTAGAGGCACTTTCTTCCTCACTGTGACTGTCTTTCCTTATAGTAGTATACCTGTAAAGGGCTTCGCCCGAGTTCTTTCCAAAACGCGCGACACCTGTTCGCGCACCAGCCCGCTGTGTTAGGAAATCACTATGTCAACATCGGTTGTTAATCATCGTCCGGTAATGCATCGACCCTTCCGCAACGTCGTACAGAGCTACACCACCAGTACGGGATCCCCATACAGTCGAAACGGCTCTCCAAGCGTCTCCTCGTTGGATCATGTTGGCTCCCCCTCCTCCTCTTCTTTTTCTCAGGCTCAGTCCAGGGATGAGGCCCTGCTGGCTATTTACGTGCATCCCGCGGAGGCTGGTGGTGTCGGTCACTACAAACCTTTCCTCTTGCCGCCAAGGATACCCGGCGAAAGTTCGCATTCGTCCCTGGAGAAGGGTCTTGGATACGGTGCATTTGGAGTGGTCTGGTAAGTCACACCATCTGCCAGTTGATGCTCAAATTCTTTTGCTACTAACTAATAGGCGATTTTATTCTCATGCATCTGAGGGTTTTTTCATTGCATCAGCAGCTCTCTCTCTCGCTGACCACATAGAAATGTGTTTTCTTTTTTCTCACCCGGCACCAATAGCTGTTTTCTTGTTGCAGATCCAGCCAGTGCTGCATTGCATACCTTTCTGCCCAGCGCAGGGCCTTAGTACCTATGCTGAACTGCGAGCATTGTTCGGAGGGTTGCGTTTCGCTGGGGGGTGAAGTATTTTCCTCGCGAGCAACTACTCTCCACAGGATTGGAAAATGAAGTCTGGTGCATCCATTATTTGCACATGGAGGCTTAACTAGCAGAGCCGGGCGTTAATAGGAGGTCGGAGGAGTGGCTTTTATTTGGAGTTAATCACCTTGTTCCGGCTTGTACAAGTTAATAACTTAAAAAACTTAGCGTTGATTAAACCAGACTCAGTTTAAGGATACCTTATACGGTCCCCGAAACAGGACAGGAAGACAGAAACCACCCACAGTACAGATATTTTTAGGCCAAATTCCAGGAAAGATACAGTTAATTGTAAGGTTATCCTTAATTCACGTTAGGGTTCAGGGTAGGCTTGGCGTTAAGACTGGGGCTACCGTTTATTTTATGGCTGGTTACGGCACGGTGATATTTACTCTTTTTGGAGTTATTAAAAGGGCCACCTTTTTTCGTATTCCCGTTTTTAGGGCTGTATAAGTAACCGTACTCATTTTGGCCAAAATCAGCTGGTAAAAATGAGACTTGCAGTCCGTGCTCACTCTGGGTCATTTTACCTCAGCGTGTGTGTCTCCTGTTGCAAATTTGGTTGCTCTAAGTGCTTACAATTGCCCTCCCATACGCCCCACAGCAGAGGCTGCGACTTCGTCGCCTGCAACAGACAGGATTTACTCAAAGATACCCTGACTGTTCATCTTTTTTTCAAGCACCTGTTGCTGCAGCTACTCTCTGAAACATTTTAATCTAGAAATCTAATTGTGACACCACCCGCATGCATGGATTTGCCTCGCTGAGAAGGGACCTAAAAAGAGGAACCCTAGATAATTTATTTGTCGGATTTGAATATCGCTCGAGTACCCGTCCCTGTGACACCAGATAGGAACCTAGGGGAGACGTGATATCAATGTGGTATGCTTAAGCAAAGAACAAGGGTAGTAGTTTGGTGTTTTCTAAAAATATAGGGGAGGGGGCTGCTTTCATCGCAAGAATTCTTATGGACGGTGCTGCGCTACGCAATGGCTCTGAAAGGTGCCTTCTCCAGCTCGTTGCAGGATTATAGCCGCGACCAATCAAATTTCGAACTGCCGCGTCACCAGTCGTTCGGTAGCCGACATGACGAAAAGGACCTGCGTGCATGTCTAACATGCAGCCGGTGGGGTCATTCTGGCGGGGTCATTTTGTTTGTTATTGTGTTGGGCAGACGGGTGACCAGACCAGACCCGATCCGACATGTCAAAACAGACTGCTGTAGCTTCAAATCGCATCGACGTGTCAGCCGGCTTTTCATAACCATGGAAAGCAACTGACGCAGTGATCAGGATTCGCGGTTTTGTCGGTCGCTGGAAGTCGCTGTCGGTCGCATTACAGCCAAAAGCCACAGCGTTACTTAGTTGCAATAAACGCTTGCACCCCCTTTCTATCCAAACGGCAGATGTCTCACCTAGTGGCTACTTTAATTCACACCTTTCATTGTAGGGGGAGGGTAAAATTTAGAAAATTTTACCACGATACGTACGTTACCGGCGTGTAGGGTAGCGTCAGCAACTGATGTAAGTGTGAGTTCGGTGCAAGCATTTGACACGTAGAGTTAGCCTACTGTTCCTCCGACTTTAGCGATCTTTTGTTTGAGCTTCCAATGTGTCTATGTCGCTCCTCACCCGGACGGTGTGTAAATCAACCAACCGTTGTGGCGTATGCAAATCCTTTACTGTTAATAGTGCTGGATTTCTTGCCTCAAATACAGAGCGATACCATCTTGTATCTTCTTCTGACACGAGCTTAAAATCAATCAATTTCTTTCCCAGCTACTCAATGTATCGGAAATGGGTGATTTACCAATGCGAACAACCCAGTGCACTACGATCCAGAATATGCATATCCTGTGAGAAATTATGGAGCAACTTGCATGGTGATCTTCCCTTCCGGCTTTCACCTACTAAAGCCATTAGTGCACTTATTACTGGAGTTAACTTGATCAGAACCCAGTGTTACTTAACATATATGATGAGGACAAGACGTACATTTACTTCTAATGGCAGGGTAGGTTTACCGGCTCCCTCTAACTCATGTATCGTAAAAGGCAAACTGTAGAAATACACATGGTCCTATGGACCTGATATTTCCGAGCATTATCTTCGGTCATTTTGTCGAGAGTGAAGAATGCCTACGTAGGACTGCGGTGCACCGCGTTTACACCTCACAAATGTTAATGCATTTTCGTCTGGTCCGGTTTCTGTCAGTAACCTTGCAGAAATAGCATTATATGATGTCTAGCTGGCACTTATTACAGATCATGGGTCGTTTTCGCTCAGTAGTCCATACACTCAGGCCTTTAAACGTTGGTAGCCGCAATCCAACGGGTTGGCGTTTCGGCGTTAGGTGTTGCAAACACAAACCTGTTAAATCTCTGACGCCTACTCGTTTGCCTAAATGCATATTCTCTATCTATCCCGCGCCTAAACTTGCTATGTGTGTGTTTAGGTCGGTCATCGACCCCCGCGACGGACGGAAAGTGGCTCTAAAGCGGATTCCTCGCGTCTTCCACAACCCCATCACGGCCAAACGTGTCTACCGGGAGTTGAAAATGTTATCCCTCCTGAGACATGACAATGTAAGTACTTCACTGCCCTACCTAATAGACAACCAGACCTCCCCTCTGTTTCAAGCCTGACGCTGCTGTTTCTAACATTCTCTGCTTCTTGGCACGTCGGCGTAAGCTCTCCGTCAGGCAGAAGACGCGCACATAGTCTTCTTCCCCTGGACTCTCCTGATTGGCTGCTATTTAAAAAAAAACTGCGTCGCGTTGTGTGCCGTTCTCAGGCAGCGCATACACCGCGCTGCGCACGCCAACAGTAGTAGTTGACGTCGTCTGCCAAGCCGGCCGGCCGGTTTTACCTCCTGCCCCGGGTTGCCCCTCGCTCTTCTGCTTCGGCCAGACTCCAACTCTCTCTCGGCCTCGCTCAATGACGTCACTGGTTCTTGACTGGCATTATGTCTGCGATGGTGTCCTCTAGGACCAGCAGACCTAATTAGCAGGTGCTCTGTTCACACCAGTGACGTATGTTCCCAGGACTGCCTTCGTCGTAACACAGCCTCCAATTTATTCAAAAATTAATTAGAGGGCTTGTAATAAGAGAGACGTCAGAGTGGGTCTCGCCATGTCTGACTTTATAAGTCTACTCCAACTTGGCCGATTACCTTAAAATTAGTAGTAGGACTGCGAAGTGCTCCACGCAACTAATAATTAAGCAAATGCTTAAAGAAGAACTTGCACTCAATGTCCGGGAGGCTAATTTTATGCATTACATTACTAGTTGTGTGTAGAGTGGATATCGCTACGTTGTTCGTCGGGAGTTGATTGTTGGTGGGCAGTCAGCTAGCTGTTCCGTAATGGTGGACTCCATGTGAGCAGTAAGTTGGGCGGTTAAAATTGATCCAAGTGTGATTAAGTTCATGGCTCAAGATGAGGTTCGTAGCTCAATGGTAACGTTTTGGCTGTCCAAGAGCCTTCCCTGTTGTGTTGGTGTGATTTCCACCGAGGCTGCGAATTTTACACAATTGGGTCAACTGAAATAAGCAAATCCGTCAAACGCGCCTAAAGATTGTTCTAGACCCAATAAATTCCGACTCGACTTTACAAATTCCTACTTTTCGCCATTAACTCCGGTTTAGGACATTTTACTTTTAATATTCATACGTGGAGTTCATTTGCAAAAAAAGGCGAACTAGAGTGTGTTCTCGGACCGCCTGGAAGCTGCACTGCCTCTGCACTGCTTCATACACTAACGGAAGTCTCGGCGAAGCGCGTCTGGACTTTTGGCTAACCAGGCAGCAATGTCATGAAATGCTTTCACCCACCACATTGATCAGAGAATTCAGATTCGAATCCTACATTATCCAAACCGGAGCTTGAGTTTGGCTGATTGATGACGGTTGTCAAATCGCAAATAGTCATTCCAACATCTCATGCCTCATTAGATATGTATATATGCATTACTACCGGTCGTCATGTGACTGCCTGTAAGATGAAAACGCTTAATGGGACTGGTGTGCTCGGTGCTATAACGAAATGAATGAACGATCCCCTCAGATTTGTCTATTTTCGTGGTCTCAACCGAGGAGGCAACAGGATCGGGGCTTTGAACCTAACTTTAAGTGGTCAGTGCGCCCAGCTTCTAATCCTGGATCGTGGTTGGCTGACAGCGGTTACTTAGTTACTTACCTGTTAAAAAATAGTCTGGCATGCAGGCAGACGCAAGTGGTTTGTTTCTTTTTTTTACCAAAATTACCCCATTGTCCGTACGCCCGCGTTTTTTTCGCTCCCCCCAGCAAGACCTTTATCGTTCCTAGCCGGACAGGTAGGCGTTATCTCGTGGTGCTCGGTTCACCCTCGTGAAAAGCCGTCTGGGTGTGGATTACTTTTCTTTTTCACCAATGTTGCTCTCGTATGCTCTCGTTTTTGAATACGTACATAACACCAGCAGCAGTCCTTGTTTCCACCGATAAGCCTTGTTTATTGCCTTAATTGCAGGTGGTCTCGCTCATTGATGTGGTCAAAACCGACAGTTATTCATCGTTCGACGAAGTGTATCCTTTATGAACATTGTTTTTTTTCAAATTTACTTGCCTTTGTTGTACTATGAACCACAAATAGGAGACGGAGGGGTCTTAAGGTCACACATTGCTTGAAACACATTCTCTCCGTCCGTGCATTTATTCACTCCGTCCTTCCTCCGATACTCTTGCTCCGCATTGTCCTCCCTCCATCCCGACTTGCTGCCAAACCGTTAGCCCCCGCGACTGGGGCATGACGTTCATCCGGTGAATTGGTCAACTCACAAAGAGTTCACGAGACTGCGCTTGTTTCTGACCTCGGTTAGTCATCGTCAGTCCCCACTGTGTTGTCGCCTGTCCTGACTGCCGTCGCCGCCGCCGGTTTGGTGACCTGACTCCGGCGGTGACACTTGATGCAACTAAGGCTGTCGCTTTGACCTCGCGTTGTTATGGCAACGACTTTATTGTTTGTCCAAATACCAGTCGGCGGTGGGGCCATCGTGTGATACCCATGTCCAAAAGAAAGGAAACCGGAAAGAAAACTAATTCAATTCCAGACTTACACAATAGGACAACATATAGCGATGTTTGCTTCCTCTCTTACTTTCACGAAAGTAAGATCGGTTAAGCCCATCGCTGTTGCATCACAGTATGTTCCACTGTGTGGCGGAACCGGTAAAAATGAACTGTGCTCTAAAGCCTAACAGCCTCATGAAGAGGGCTTGAGCCGTGGACGCATTCATCTAATCAACGTGTTAAGCTACCGAATTCCATGTTTACCACATCCAAAACATGACCAGGTTGACCAAGTCAGATGCCCAAGGTAGAGCAGCTGGTTTCTCGCGAAATATTGTTATCGATTAGAAAGAATTGCTTTAGTTGTGTTTGCCTATCATACAAAATAACTGCAGGATATTCTAATCACGCCAGAATGTCGACTTCTTTTTAACCGTGTGCAAAATCTACACTCAAAGAGGACTATTTGCTTTTGGTTTATACCCTGAGAAATTTGAATATATTTTATAGCAAACGTTTGTAAAAGTATTCTTTGTTGTACTCAAGAGATAGCAAAACGCGTCTCCAATTGTCATACTTGATGAAACGCTATCCTTCTGTTTAAAAATGTTTTTATGATATTTTTTAAGACCTGGCGTTTTTTTCATCCAGTATTGTACCCATCCGTCTATCGAAATGGCTTGTGAAGTATTCGAAATTTCCATCTCCATTGCATAAGGTGGTAACAATATAGTTAGATACAGCTAATCCCAAAATTCTGTCGTGCAGGGCCAGTGAAGGTTAGTTTGTTATTTATCTAATGTGGTAAAACAAATTTGATGTTATCCATAAGGACCTTGTATAAGCTACGATCTTCTAGCAAATGATTACAGGAAAGAATATTCTTCTGGCTGAAATATCTTGGGATTATCTTGCATGGTAGTCATCATTAAAACCTCACCCCCAAAAATGGGTTCTAATGCAAAAGACATTTTAAGCTTTCGACAGACATTTAATGGATGCCGGCGTATCTGGAGCCAGTCACTGCCTCTCCTGATCTCAAAACTTCCCTCCTATATTTGTATGTTATTTTAAGATACAAGTGAGCATTTGATACATTTCCTTAACTAACAACCTGCCAGATACCTTCTTTTCGAGTTGATGCAAACCGATCTCCACAAAATCATTGTTTCACCTCAGCCCCTCTCATCGGACCACGTGAAGATCTTTCTCTACCAGATCCTTCGAGGTGAGCATGCGCAAATAGTCTTTTAAAGCCTTCGAAACTCCCCCACCCACTCCATTAAATTTTTTTCGAAGAATCTCCTTCTTTTCAATATATCTATATAAATATTTATATGTTTTCATTTGAGGTCTCCGATACCTCCACTCTGCTGGTATTGTGCACCGCGACATCAAACCCGGTAACATGCTTGTCAACTCCAATTGCCTTCTCAAGGTATTTTGTTCTCTATTTCCCCCCATTTGCATTCTCTCTTGATAACACTGGCTACCCTCTCCTTACGCAGCTAGTGTGCTGGTGGCTATAAGTAGGGCATTCGCATATTCAATCAGTGCCCTCACAGAAGTACACTCCCTGCCTGCCGTGAACTGCCGTAACGCAAAGGGCTGTGTAGGTAGGCGAGCGAGCGAACTAGCTAGCAAGCTAGCACCTAAACTTCGTGCGAATTAAGGTCAGGCCGGAGCGTGTCGTCTCGTTCGTGTCCTCACGATGTGGTGGTGGTGCGATCTGTTGTGTTCCACTCCGCTTTGCACACACACGTACATACGATATACTACCTCTCTCTGTGTGTATGTGTATTTGTTTGTGTCTGCACGCATGAGCACTGGCGGCAATGGCTTGCCGGCACAGGGAGGGGGCGATAACTAGGCCACCTCTTTGTATCCTGCTGGGTGTTAGCCCACCGACTTCGTCCTCGTGAGTCCATGCAGTGTGCGCATACACGCACATACATGCCTATTCGTCGTTTTGGCGGAACCAACATTTGCCCTCAATTAATACTTGTATCTGGTAAATCAGCGCGCCCACAGGTTCTTTAGCGACTCACTCCATGAAAGGCCTGCGGAAGTCTCGTTTAAAGTGTTTTTTTTTGTCATTTTCTAATCGCGGTAACCCCCATTCCTAGTACTTAATATGTAGTGGTCTTGTGCGGCCATATCCAAGTTCATAATGTTTGTCAGTAACACTTTCCGCTGGCTGCTTAAATGTCGCAAAGCGCGAACTTGCCTGAGTCCCATAATCGGAACTCAAAAGCCCAATACAACCAGAACGAATCAGCGAACCTCACCCTCGTGCGAATACGAACTAGCTAGGTGGAAGGAGCACTTTATTCTCGCGTAATTTACTCGGCGGATGGGGTGTTTAACGCTGACATGGTAGCACACCATAGCATTTGAGTCCTGTCTCGAATTCGCGAGAGTTCCAAAAGTCTTCATTGTTTGCCTTTCTCGTTAACAGATCTGTGACTTTGGTCTCGCGAGAATGGATGACCCCAAGAACCAGGCACAACTCACTCAAGAAGTTGTAACACAGTACTACCGTTCACCTGAACTCCTCATGGAGGCCTCCCGGTACTCCTATGGTGTCGACATATGGAGTGTTGGATGCACCTTTGCCGAGCTCCTCAGTCGTCGTATTCTTTTTCCGGTAAGCATCTGTTAATTTTTTAACATTCGCAACATTTATTTTTTTGCAGCGTATCTCGCCAACATTTTCTAGGTGCATATTTCGAGGACAATGGGCTATGCCTTGAAAAACCTAGCCTTTGCAAAGGTTTTGCGTCTTAGGATGAAATGGTGGCCGTAGTGTTTTGCCAACTTTGACCCTTTTTACTTAGGGTGCTATCTCGACAATATATATATAGGATGTACTTTTCTTACTTCCGTAAAATCTGCATTTCTATTGAGGTAATTTTATGGTTGAAGGGACGGTAGTAGAAAGAACCTTCAGAAAAAACGGTTCGCTGTCTGCCCTTGACTGTTCGCGTTATGAGGCGCTGAGGCGCGCCGTGCGGCCATGCCCGATCAGCTGTTTAAGCCGGCTGCGCAAGCGACCAATCAGATGACAGGCATGCATCCACCTTCGCCTGACCGGCTTTGTTACTTAGCCAATAAGCTCTGCGCTACCATTGACCGTGTTGCGCTGGGGCTGGGATGATGATTTATGGCTAAACGATCAGCTGATTAGACGTTTACGAGCGTTTATGCTACTCCCTCCTTTCCATCAGTCTCTGCCGCCCAGGGCTTGTTAAATTTGGTGTGGAACATGGTTATTCTCCATTCAATTAACCCCGTCTCTATTCGTTATTGATCATTCTTATCACTGATATCTTTAGGTAATTTATTATTAGTGTTAGTATACCGCGACAAGCAAAAGTTAGTTAAAAGTTCCTTCAACTGACATTTGGTTTGTTGGTGGAAATCGGGGCAGAAGATTAGAGGCCAATCTTGTTTTTAGACTCACTCACAGAAGCTTTTAGTGGTTTTGCAAATCAGAACAGCCGTTTTGGTTTAGGGTCCGAGAGCTATGACGCTGAGGCGCCAAAGGTATTCGGACACGGTGTTTGTAGGTTTATGAATTACTTCAATGCAGTTGAATAAGTCGTCCGTCTACAATGTATTCTAACTTTTGCACTGCTTCTGTGTGTTAATAGGCTTCTCCTAGTTCCCATTCCGGTGAGATACATTCTTCCACCCAGATGTCAAATATTAGGGTACAAAAGATCACAAGAACACAACTTTGTAAATGAAAATTACCAGCATAACATAACCTTTACTCAGGTCTTAAACTTGAAATGCAACTCTATCTCGTACCCAATCATTTCTAGGGGGTGGCGAAGACAACTGTACCTAACTCCATTTTAGGTCGCGGACTTCGAAACTAATTTGCATTGATCTGTGTTTTTCGAAGAGGTCTACATATAACCTGTAATCTGCTTCCTTGTGCTAATGGACCTTAACGTAACTATTTCAAGTTAAATTTTGAAAATAATTACCGACGATGTCCCCTGTGTGACCCAAAACAGCGTATGTGTAGTGACGGTGATTTGTGCATGAATTAGTGTATAGTGACGCGGCATTCACCGCACACTCTTCCCTCACCATCCTGGCCTCGAAATCATTACAGGGTGACGGACAATTTTAAGAAGCAGATGATGAGGGTGGAGGTGAGTTGGAAAATTCGCAACAACTACTCATAAAACCAAGTTGGATCTGCAGCTAAAAGGCAATGAAATGCTCGGTACCTGACCTCGGATTTAGTGGGATCGGTAGTCCCCTGATCCTAACCGGAAGCTCGCCACTGTACCCCTGCCCGCTGAAGTCTATGACCTACTGTGTTAACATTCGCCTGTGTGTGCGATTGGAAAGACCTAAATGGTCAGTCTCCGTCAGTGATGATTCCGATCAAAGGTACCTCTCGGGTAATTATGGCGTTTGTCGAAGGCATCGCCCAACTAAGAGATCATTATGTTCAGCACAGCATTTTTATTCTGGTTTTTTGATGTCCGAGTTATGTGAATTTTTACCAGGCTCATTCGCGTGTTTTGTTTGTTTTCAGGCACACAGCCCCTTGGAACAGATCGAGCTGATCCTCAATTTGACAGGCACTCCGAGCATGGAAGACTTAGAACACTGCCATCCCGAGGCCTGCTGTTTTGTTCTCTCCTTCCGTCCCCGACGGCCAAATTTGGCCACTCTCTACTCCCTTTCACCCGACATGAATGCCAGCGCTGTCGATCTCCTATCCAGTATGCTCCGATTCAACCCGGTGAGTCCTTTCTACCCGCGAATCGTGCTTAGTATGTTCTATAAATGCAGCCAGAAAGTGTTTTACGTAGTTTGAAGAGTTGAAAGTCCTCGTGTTCAGCTGCCCCATCACTCGAATTGCAAACAGTCGCTTTTCCTTGAGAGTGCATATCACGCTCTGTGTCTAAGCCTAAAAAATACTTAATTAATTCTTGTGACCTTGTATGCTCAAGTTAGTCAGGCGCTTGCTAATTCTGGGTGGAGATACGGTGAAGAGAGAGAGTTTGGACGGCAAATTAATAAAAGTTGCATACATGCAATAGAGACCTCTTCAGCTTCACGTAAGTACATCATCAAAAATGCTCTCCCTTCCATCCAAATTATGTCAAAGTTGTGTTTCCACATGTGTCCACTTACAGGAACATTTGTGTCTCATTCCAAGGGGAAAACAGGGAAGGATGCAGCCGAAGCATACACCTTGACGCATCTCAATTCTATACTTATACCGCTTGTCGCTGTCATTCTGCCAACCGTCCTTGACATGAGACAAACTGACTGGCAAATATAGTGATCGTTCCTTCCATGTCTGGATCAGAGCGACTTTAACACAGTTCATGCTGGACAGAAATTGTCACATTTCCTCAGTCTAATTCGAGCCGACCACGAACGTGTGTGACCCCTTATTATATATTTAAAGGTTTCAATATTTCACGGTCGATGAGGAGGGGGGGGGGCTTGCCCTTTCGTATTATACTGCTACTATTAATGGGTTCTGTCTTAGGATTCGGGGATATTTTTCACCGTTAATAGTTCTTTGTAGAATCCTAACTTTATTTTTCACCGATCCGCTGTCTCCCCATACATCCTCAATAGCGTCATGTGTGATTTTTATTGTGGAACTTTCGTCGGTTCGTCACAAAACGGGATTCCCTCATTCTCTGTGTATCTAGGTGAACCCCAGTTCGTTAATTTGAATTACCTGACTTAATTGTATACTGTGCACTACAGCCAACATCGTATCTTCCATTCGAACTTTACTTTCCTACTCTCAGAGTATAACGGTGGTGTCACCCACCTTGGACATAATTATACTAAAAATAGACGCATTTCGTGTACCGATAGGGTGGTTTAGCCTGTATGTCTCAGCAATATTTGCATACCAAAGAGTAATTGTCGCTTTGGAGTTGAGTCATGCCTACACTGCTGGCTCAGAGGGGATGAGGACTGAATCACAGGTACTTTAAATGGGTACACGAGAGTACGGTTGAAGTAATCTAAGGCGGGTGGGAATTTCGTCGCGGTATGCGTATGCAGCACACTGAAAATAAGCGCACCATTTCAGCACCAGATATACACATGTAGGCTACGAGGAGCCTGAGAGCTCGACCTAGCGTATGCTATGTGGAGTGGAACACAGTTGTCTTGGAAAGCGAGCGTGTCGGAGTCTTGAATGCACCTTCGGAGGGCTTATTTTAACAGCCGGTGCCGGCTGAGCTGCTATGCTAGAAAAATTTGGTCCCCTAGAGCCGCAGAATGGTCGCGCGTTCTGGAAGGAAGGAAAGAGGGAAGCAAGGACACGCAGTGTCTTTGTTTGAAATGGTCTTTGTTCGCGTCTCTCGCCAGCTAGCTAGCCTCCTGCTGCCGCCGCTGCCACGCCGTCTCTAGCTCGCCTTGAAGACCACTCGCCTGACGTGCGCACAAATGAGGGGAGCTTGGGGTGTGGGGGGAGGGAGCGGCAGCGGTGGGACAGGCTGCGACAGCGCGTACGCGTCTACTTGCTACTGCTGCTGCTGAATGAGTCACAGGCATCTTCACACATGCGCCCCTGGTTCGCCTGTCTGTCCTTGCTCGCTCAACGGCGGCAGACGCCGAGGCGCTGCGCTGCGCCGCCCCCTCTCCCCCCCCCCCCCCCCTCGCCGGTGCCCTGGGCTCGGATGACCTAATTTTCAGACTAGCCTACGTTGCCTCCGCCGACGGCGCGTGCGCGTTTGGTGGGCGTGCATAGGCACACGCGCATGCGCGCGCTAGTGCGCACGCTCTCGCCAGTTCGCCTCTCGCTCACCAGCTCGACACCAAAACTTGACAACCGAGGAATTCGATTTTTAATGGGGTTAGCTCTGGCTGCTGCATTCGGTCCAGGTTTTATTCCTGCGTGCCGGACGGCTGAAAACCAGCGACAGGATGTGGCTGCAGTTTCTTCCCGTCTGTTCTTACACGACACACTGCAGTCGGACTTCCCATACTGGGGGAGCTTTGGATAAAAGCAGCATTAAGTCAAAGCCACTACGACCTGGCGGTCCACCAGTTGATAACCATGAATTTGAAAGCGCCTTGGCGATTTCTACGCGTCAGTTGGTGGCTTTGGCTTGGCTTTACCCTCCTCTTCCATAGTTTACCAGTGGCAGAGCTTTATCAAGCCGACTGCAGATGGTATCGAATGCAATGGCTGACCATGTAGATTGCCTCCTACGTGTGTCACGCACTGGTTGGTATCTCGAACGCCTTCCAGACCCTCATCACATGAAGAAATCGCAAGAGAATGACGTTCTTGAATGTATTCTGATTGCAGAGCGAAATACGGACTTTCCTTTTTGCGTCAGAAATCCGGTTTTGGAGGGATAATTAATTAAGAAGCCTTATCGACAAGGTTAGAGACCGCAGTGGCCAAATCTGGCTTAGTTGCTATTTTTATCAGTCAACTCGGAGCCGGGCGATCTCAAGGAGAAGGGCTGCCTAAAAATGGCAAATAACTGGGAGTGATAATTCTTGTCTTCATGCGATTTATTTATAAATCTTAGATAACAGGATATCTGGCCACTCCGGCGTGGGGACCCACTAGTTTGGGAGTGATGAGTTGTGATGAGTGCTCTGGTAGGTGTGGGCAATGGAGCCTGGGGATGCAAATTAGGTCTCATAAGTTTTGGTCCATGTAGGTAAATGGATACGCATTATCCACCCTCGATGGTGTTTATTACCACAGAATGTGCGTTGTTGGGGGTTTTGTGACTTTGTTGTCATAGCTACTAGTGCAGAGGTATGCAGCAAGGCCGATCCGTAACTTGACTGGGCTTTGTCGTTGAGGGTCCGCTGAAACAAGTCGTAATTTAACAATTTCGTTCCGTAGTCCCATAAACTGTTCTCGCCGATCTTCTCTAGTCTTGTTTAAAATTATTCTGTTGCCAAAGAGGGTTGCGGCTCTACTGCTTTCAATTCACTGAAAAATTCTTTCCTTTTAAACCTTGAGACACATATTCCACCCCATCAAGTCTTGTTCGTGTCCTCGTTTGTGAGCTTCTGTAACTTCAAAGAGCTAGCGGCTTAAAAAGTTGTCTTGGTGTCTACGGAATGGAACTCCCGACGCGTTTCGGGTGTGTGCGTTTGGACAGTCAGTTGTTATAATTCATCCCTCCCCCCCCCGCCATCTCACAGCCAGCTTGGGTTCGTGTATTTGCCATACTAATTTCACAAAGTCCGACACGTACACTTATAGGGATATTTTATATACAGAATAAGTTACATTATAAAAAACTGCTCAAATGGTTTAAATCGATCCTCCTTAATTCGCATAACGCAACTGCGGTGCAAAGGTCTTCACAAGCCGGTGCCAACCCCCCCCCCCTCCCCATCGGCTGACGCAAATGCAAACTTCGCCAAGTACATGATGTACTCTGCCATATAAACAAAACCATGTATCCGAGGCGACTGAATTCATTGTTCGCAGGGCAGGGTGTTGGAAGTGTACGCTGACTGGAAGAACACTCTGTTTAGGCAGTTCATTAAGATGAAGGACCGACTAAATATCATTAAGTAGTCGAGTATCCGGTCAATATTAATAAGCGGCACCGTGTGCATACGAACACAGGCTGACTGCAACGGGGGGGGGCGAATTATCGCAAGTCACTACCTACGCCGCCCAAACTGGTCGTGGGTACAATTTTGTAGCCAACAACACAATTGTATACCTCGCGGCCCTCGGTGGGACTTGGACCCGCATAGTAAGGAAGGCCTTAACGTGAAGGCAATGCCCTACCAGTTGAGCTACAAACGTGACGCCTTGCGCTGTGAATTTAATCACACTTTGATCGATTTTACCGCCCAAGTTTACCGCTCCTATGGAATCCACCAATACGGAACAGCAAGCTGACTACCCAAGCAGGATTTCCTAAGCAGTCATCTAGAATCAACCAGAATGACTGCTAGGCTGAATTTTTATCAAGGAGGTTTGGTAGATTTGCTTAATTTAAGTTGACCCAATTTTGAAAAAAATTCACGGCGTTCGCGGCAAAGCTGCCAAACTTCCTTAACAATTATATAAGTCGAGAGTTGAGCTTCCGATAAACCAATCAACTGATCTTGTGCCCGCATCCGTAGTCACCCCATATCTGCGGCACTTGTCATTAATTGGTTATGGATCTGCAAAACCGTGACTTTTCCCGTTTGTGCTGTTTTTTTTCTGACGACAGGCTTCCGTATGATTTGGAAAGATCAGAAAGATTTTAAAATGATCTCTTTTATCGATCAGTGACCTTATTCCTTAATCATGGATTTCAATCTCTTGGAAAGAGCGATGAAACCTGCGGCAAAAGACCTCGTAGGACTTTTCTTAAAGGCCCTAACAACCCTTCGTCGTATGGACGGAGGAATTAGTAGCCACGCCAAATTTCATCTTGAAGTGTTGGATTCTTTATTTAATGATGGGATCACTGCTCCCGTTTCGAAGTCGTTTCCAGTATCGAAACCGGCGACTGTAGCACGCTATGATTTTTTGAAGTTCCTCTCCTCCAAAAGCCAGATTCGCAGTTAAAACTAATTTCTACTGTGCGTCGAACGATCTTAAAGGCCGGCAGAATAGCTATCATCTCTGTGTGGACGGTCGTCTGTTGGTTTATTTTCGAACGAACCTTTTAGCTAGCCAGACATCAGACCATTTTAGGGCATTGTCTAGCCTGTCCTATAAAAAAGGTCTACTTAGAACTCCAGACGACTGCCGCCTTCCGCTGCTACTTGCCAACTTGACCGCATAAACAAGGCCGAAAAATGAGCGGACTGCCGCCACATGACTTTGAAGTTTTTCGTGTTTGTTCAGGTGGCATGCTTCCTACAAGGGCGCACACGCTATATGCGCTAGACCGACACTGTGTGGTCAGATAAGGACACGGCAGGCGTTATTGGGGATACACAGTGTAACAAATTACACACATGGTGGGGATGCGGTGGCATGCCTAGGCGCAGACTCACACCGCGCCAATCACTTGTGCTTGACTCCGCCTCCGATCTCCATGACTTTGTCGTTGCACCGAGTCCAGGGAGCTTAGGAAAGAGAGTGGGGTTGGCACAGCGCACGTCATCATATCTGCGTCCACCTTGTTGTAGAACCCACGGTAGATAAACCTAGTCGGCAACGACGGTCGAGCAGGGTGGTTGCAATGGTACTGGCGCGAGTGATTTCGCATACAATGAGGAAACCCGGCTGATACTTGACTTCCCTGATCCTGTATTTTTGTTCTTCGTAGTGCTGTGACAAATCTTCCGAGATGTGGCCCCCGTGCTCAGCAGTCCAGCTTTGTGTGGTCGCAAATGAAAGCTGGGCACCAGATGGGGTTATGTTTTACCGGCTGAGATTTCCCTTCATCTGTAGCTTATGAAGTAACGGTATAAATGCGCTATTCTTAGACCTGCAGTTATGAAAGTTGAAATGTCGTTTTTGATGATCTCAATCGTGTAGTCTACAGTGTGGTGATGCAGGGGGTGAGGACTTGCGCGTGGATTAGTTTTAAGTAATAGGAGACCTGCGTTGTATCTACTGCACTCTCTCTGGAGCCCGGTCTCAAGACAGAGTGAAGAAGACCGGAGGCAGAATCGAATGCAGGCAGCTGGAGCTACCGTGCCTGACCATGAGTGGGAGTGCCATAAAGGCCACAAGCGGCTGGTTCCCGAGTCTCCATCTACGCGCACTACCAGCGTCCTCGCTCCTAATTTTCAGCATTTATTACAGGCGCGCAACCCAAATGACACTTGCCATGTCCTATATTGGTCCAGTACATTTACCACGCGGCCCATTCAGAGGGCCAAATTGAGTTAAAGAGCCTAATACGAAGTCTATGCGTGTGTGTGTGTAATTCTTATTTTCGTCTATTTTCTGTTCCCTCCTCCCACTTTATAGAAAGAGCGAATAACAGCGGAGGAAGCCCTCAGCCATCCCTACCTGGAGGAGGCTCGATTGCGTTACCACTCCTGTATGTGCACTTGCTGTCACGATGTCCCGGTCACAACATCACAGACCAGCCTGGGCAGTCCTGGCGTCAACGGCGACAGCGGTTCTCTCTCCTCGGCACCCACCACTCCCACCAGCTCCATTTCCTCAGGGTCCTCAGGCAGCGAAGTCCATGGAAAACTTTCCACTGGCAGCAACAATAGTAGCAGCAGCAGCAGTGGATTGACGAGGAGAAAATTCTGCCAGAATCTGGATCCCGCCGCCAACTTTTTACTCCCGCTTGATTTGGACTCACACTTTAAGCGGTTGTCGGATGCGAAACGTGAGTTCTGCAGTTGTATAACTCCCGCTAGTTTCGTGAAGATGCACAGCTGTTGGTGTGATCTTATCCCAGGGGGTTGAGTGCGTTAAACCCAGGCAACTGCAATCTTCAGACCATGGTTACATAGTAGTGAAGAAGTCGGTATAGTAGGAAGAGTATATTGTGTACACAAAGGAACGGAGAATAGATGGACAGAGATTTGATTTGGAGAGCTTACGACCAACCAGGAGAGCCAGCCGCGGTCCAAGTGTGGTTTTGGCAGCAGGCAGGCAAGCGGCAGCGAGAACAGGCATTGTCTAGTTGCCTTAAAGCTTATTGGCCAGACAAACTGTATCGATCTAGGAATGCCTGCGTCCTATTCGCCGCCGGGAGAGACCAGCCTTTGCGGATCTTTGATTGGCTGTTGCAGAGGCCGCCTTCAGTGCAGATGCACGTGTTAACAGCAGTGGGCCTTCGGACGTGCTTGCCTATGTGGAGTGAGTCACCACAATCTCTCAAAGGTACATATTTAGATTAAGGAGTTTATAGAATGTAAGAGGTTGTTTAGACAGCCAAGCTACGTCTGCGATCATGAGAAGTCTGTTGCGGGGCTGCGCCCGTGAACTTATCAGGCCTGTACAGACATGCACTCCCCATGAGTCGGCTAGTATATATCGAGGGAGCAACCGGCTTATGAAAGTAACAATCTAAGGAGCTTAGGATTTTTCCTTATTGCAGTGAAGACTTCGACCTTCGTACATGCAGAAAGGCTATCACGGAATGCCTGGCATGACTCGATCTTAGTGAACGGTAAATCAAATGCGCGGGGGCAGCGACTAACGTGATTTTTCAAAAGTACATTCTCCGGGTAAGACATTTTTACACTGTTAGCGGTTGTCAAGACAGCCGAAGTACATCGGTGATCATGAAAATGTATTGCGGGACGATGCCCGTGAACTAGTCAGACCCGTTCAGACATGCACTCTCTGTGAGTCGGCTGGTATAAAGGAATGAAGCAACCAACTTACGCAAACAATTTAAAGAGCGAAAGATTGTTCCTTATTGTAGTGCAGATTTGAGCCTTGATAAACGTTGACAGACTATCATAGAGTGTGCATGCCTAGATCCTAGTGCAAGGTAAGCTGAATGAGTGGGGGTGGCAACTAACGTGGTTTCTCAAAAGTACATTTTTCGAGTGAGGAATTTGTACACTTCTAGATTTTAAGACAGCCAAAGTACATATGCGATCATGAAAAGTCTATTGCGGGTTGATGACCGTGAGCTTATCAGACCTTTACAGACGCATATTCCCGGTGAGTCAACTACTATAAATGGATGGATCAACCAGCTTACGCAAACAATTTAAAGAGCGAATGCACTTGTGGATACAAGTACGTAGGGCGTACGCAAAGACAATTGGCAACCAGAGCCAAGGAACATCTACCTAACTGGTTATTTAAGCAAGAAAACTGTTCTTCTCGTTTCTCTATCACTGAACACCTGTTGGACACGGGTCATTCGGTAGATCCTATAACTTCTTTCCGAATGATTTTTGCCTATGACACTGCAGATTTCAATCTTGAAGAATGTTTTGGTGCAATATGAACTGAATGAATGGGGGAACTTGAATATAAAACGGTGCTTTACTAGCCTAGTCTCAATTCTATTTCAAAAAAATCACCATTTTTTTTCTCTCTCTCTCTTTAAAGGAATTCTTTGGGAAACGGTGCAGGAGTACTACAGACGTGATACACGGACGGCGCGTCTAATTCTTAACAAAAATGCCGCCAATTACAAAGCATTGGTCACGTAAGTCTCTATCACGATCACCAGGAGTAGTCCAGTTTAGAGAGGATTTAGAATATTTCGAGGATTCCAGGGTGGGCGCTTCCACCCAACTCCTGTCACAGTGTCTGTCGAGCTAAAGCTCACGGAAAAATGCATTCTTCTCCGCTTTGTTATCATCTGGATCCAGTCATATCTCTCTGTCTCTCCAGCAGAAAAACCTCATTTTGACTTGCTTGAACACTAGGAAATAAGACAGGACGCAGTTATACCACTACTATCGGTTATGTTGCTCAAAAACGAGGCAGCGGTGTCAAAATTTGCGAAGTTCCTCTGAAATTTTTTACCCTGGCAGTGTGACGGAAGGGGGCAGCGGTTGCGGCTTAGAGTAGAAAATGCGTTTTGGGTCATTTCAGACCGCAGGGTGGGATTCGCATCTTCTGTAAAAAACGCCATCACCGCGAGACCTGCTTCGGACTGACAAAAGCCGTCAGGGACCTCGGGCGCCCCCTTAATTTCCTGGAGTCGCCTATTTGCGCAAGTTGGCGTTCAGCAGACACATCGACATCTGGGAAGGAAGCTAAGGAGGTGGGTAAATGCCATGTTTAACCGGTCAAGGAAGGTCTAGAGCCTGGACTGCGCAGGACTTGGGGGACATCTACAGGAGACCAGCTGTGGAATGCGCCTGAATGCCTTGGACCTTTGGGAGGACAACAGAGAAAGTTTAAGTCTGTGACTATCGGTCTGAGAGCGTCAACTGCATTTCGATGTCTCAAAAATAATAATTAGGGTAAAAAGGTTCTAGAGCACCAGAATGTTGGGAACTTTGAGAAACCCTACCACTAAAGGGATTCTTAAGCGTCTGCAGCCCATACGATACTTGAAGCGTTCTGGGATCGTAAACCCTGCACAGTCTGTACAGATGGTTTGACCAAAGTAGGAGTTTAACTGTGAGGTTCTGCTGTGTCCTCAGCACCACTAAATACGCAACCAGTCCATCTTTTTTTCGCCAGTGTGAATTGTGGAGTCTGCGCCTTTGACGGGGAGGGAAGACTCGTAAAGACTTAAAACAGGCAGCAAGCCAGCCCACAAGGGCCGAGAAATGCGAACTGGTGTTTCCCGAGACCTTAAAAACGGCAAGAGCGTGTCCTCACCATTACTTGGCAAGGAGGGGGTGGAGTAACAGACCCCAAGCAAATATCGTAAGTAAGAACGAGCAAAGTGATGGTTCAGAAAAAACACGTGTGTCGCTCCAGTATACCAGTTTCTGCGGACAGTCTTCAGAAGCCCTAAACGGATTCCCAAAAAGTGATTCCAAGGGACTAACACATTCTCGTAGATCGCCACTCGCACTCCTACGACAAAGGCGAGTAGTGTTCAAATCGTGTGAGACCATACTAAGGACGTCTAAGCTAGTGTCTTTATTTCTATGCGGAATCTGTTGTGGAAAATGGCGAAGGTGCCTTCCAGTCCTCGTTATACGATAACTACCGGTGTACAGCGGCAGCATCTTAATTGCTTGAGGTGCAGCAGTCAATGATTCGCACGACATGACAGTTCAACCGTCGTGAACGAAGACGTCATGGAGTGAGTGTTATACTGTGAGGCTGACTTGCGAAGCACCTACTACACTCTCTCCAAGAAAATATCAAGACGGTCGGCGGTGAGCTCAGACACAATGACTGACAAAGCTAAACCACCCGTATACGTGTGCCACATATGACCTGGTCTCCGCGACATGTCTCAGACGTCCGTAAAGACGGCTCGAATGTCACCTACATGACTATCATGCAGGCCACATTAAGTATCCACTGTAGCCTCGCTCTCAGTCCTAAAATCACTCGGGCATGACTCCAAGAGGAGCGGGCTAGCGTGTCAGCTTTATTACAATGAGTAGTGCGCTGATATGTCGTGGGGTCCCGCGACTTTTTCCTTGTCAAAAGAACAGAAGTGCTGTATCGGCTGTCGGAAAATCGAAATCCGTGCGCAACCCTATTGATTACCATCTTGTCCACTGCGAAATCCACGAAATAATCCTGATAGCAAGCAGACCAGGCTGGCCAACCTATTCTTGCGGTCTTGGGTTTCAAGGACTGCAGTAATAGGTGAAGTGCTGACCGAAGCGAATAAGCGCGAGTTCCAGAAAGCAGCTCGGAAGGAAAAGATATGATCGTAGGAACAAAGTCTGACGATTCGCATTCTTGCTCGTACCCATAATGACAGCCAATTGCAGATAAGGGTGGTAAAGGCACAAGTTGAGCAGTATTTATATTCCGTAGTGGTGTCACTCAACGACTCAGACGCGGACTGCCAAGGCACCATCGCAGAGACGATCACGAGGACTGTTAATTGCAGTACGCATGGGGTCACTAAGGGCTATAAATACGCCACTTTTATCTGCGATCGCCTCTGCTGACGGGTTGGAGCGAGAATCCGAAACGGCAGGCCATAAACCATTTGTTTCACCGATCGTATCTTCTCCTGCAGTAATCATTTCTTGTCCAGCAACAAAACTAACAGCCGTTAACTATAATATAGTTGATATATATGTATATAATCGTTCTTTTTGCTCTTCTTCCTTTAGGTCCAACGTCGCGCAAGCGAAGGAGATGCCTGCCTCGCACCGATGGCACTAGTCCTACGAAGCCACCAGGGTTTTCGCGTCGTAGACCACTGCTAGTACTACTAATACTACTACTGCCACTACTTCTACTACTATTACTACTACTAATACTACTACTACTACTACTACTTCTACTACTACTACTACTACTATTACTACTACTACTACTACCACCACCACTAAACAGGCCAATTCTTCGTATTCTCTAGTCCACGGCGTTCACTCACCCGATGGTAGCTCTATTTTCGAGCACAAGCGCCTGCCCTGCACCGGCTTCCTGCTCTCTCCCTCTCTCTCGCCTCATTGCAACATCTGTATCATATCCGCGCACTCGTTCGTTTCTTCGTTGTTTCCAACTTTTATCACGGACTACGACCGCCGCCGGTGTGTTATCCTCTGCACCACCACTCCTCCTCCACTTCATGTCGTCCTTGCTGTGGCTCTTTGCCGCCCCCCCCCCATTTGGTGTTCGCCTCCGCCGGCACCGAGGGCCTCGTTAATTAGCTCTTTCGGCAGCATCCTTGTGATGTTTCCCCCCTCTTTTTTTGGACCTCTCCTAGGCGAGTGCCCTTGTGAGGTGGAGAGAAGGACTTTCCATCTCTCTTCCTCACCCTCCTCGTCCACAGGTCGGCCCGTCCGTCCTCTTCCGTAGCTGCCTCTCTTTATCTCTCTCTCTCTCTGTCTATCTGTTCATCATTTCGCCACCTTTTACTTCATGTGCTGCTTTAACTTTCTTTTTTTTAACATGTACTTTTTTCTTGTTCTGGTTTTCGTGGTCTTGGCCTCCTCTTTTAGTAGGTCACTAGGTTCTTCCCATGCAATGTAGGCGAGTGGCGCCTAACCTCAGGCCTTAGTGATATAATTATTTACTGATTTTTCGATTCTGTTTTGATGTCTGCATTCAAGCCAGCATCACAACTACAAACACACACTCTGGGCGTCGTCATACACATCCTTCCTGTGTTCCCCATCTTGTAAAAATGTCACCTTAGCTTACAACCCCCCCCCCTTTTCTCCAGCCCTACTCTCAATTTTCTCGCGGCCTCGCTTCGCCTGTTCGCAGACTACATTCTGTGCTAACCAGCGTAGCTCTTAACACACACACACACTAACGTTTCTTACTAATTCTACCACCAACCCCCCTTCCGCCAATCCTTCGTCTGTCTTCGCCCTGCCCTCTAGGGTATAGTCACCACAACTTCAGCATTTACCACACTTTCTCCTAAGCAAAATGTCGCCTCCTTCACTTATGTCCGTCGGTGGCCATTGTCTGCACCCATACCGTCGACTTCTAAGTGCAAGTTGTTAGTACCACCTATCTCTACATCTGTAAATTGCACAAAATATATTGTTTATACAGTCGCCAGTGCGTCTCCAGCCTTTTTTTCTCATTGGGTTGTCAATTCAGACTGAATCGAGCATGGGGGGGGGGAGAGGGAGAATAGGTTACTGCGTCAGCTCATTCGGTTGACGCACCGATAATTCCACGCACACCCATCTGCCAGAGAGCAGCGGTAAGTGGAAACTTGACTGCCTTGAGTCATGGGGTTTCCCTCCACGTGACAGGTGGTTTCGTTGCGATCCAGCCTTAACCACAATGACGTCTCTTATAGAGGGTTGGTGAAAAAACCTGTGAGGCACCTTTAACAGATAGGATTTCGGTACGGCGCCGCGTCCTTCCGTTTTGTCCTGAAGACCTCACCGACGACAGAATGGGGGGACAAACGTATAAAAATCAACGGCAACGATGGTCGTGGCTGGGACTACTTTTTCTGTTTATTTTTGCCGTCACTAGGTGCGGAATCTCCATCCGCACGGGGCTCTCGATGGGGTGTGAGATCGCGGCACCACTAGTAGAGTCCTTGACGCAAATTCCGAGTCAGCTAGCAATTGACTGGTGACGGCGAATCAGCCCAAAGTGGTCATCTCGATATTCTCTGTCTTTCTCAACGAATGTTTATGTTTCCGGATATCTCAAGTTCGGCTTTTAGTAAAAATGATTTCTTTTCAATACAAGCTAACATGCGAGCCTCAGGAAGTAATAGAGAAGAAGAAGAGGATTCGATCGCTTGGACAACATTTATATTCGCCTGACGTTTCGACATCCGTCGCGGATTCTTCATCAGAGACATGAACAGGTAAGAGTGACAGAAATATATGATAAATTCATACGAAGTTGCAGTATTTATAAGACAGAGGCATCATTGCACACGTAGGGCAATTAACGATAATTGTCCTCTTGTGCGTGGATTGCATTATAACTGGATATGCGGGCCATGACCTACTGAACTTGCATCACGCGTGGGGGGATCGAATGGGATGATTGCTCGGCCATCTGGTTCCCCGGTGTTGGTGTAAAACGACGCGGTGGCCTGAGCGTTCCCCAAGTGGCCACTTGCTTTGGCCAAATTGAGCCTCAACACGGAATATGGATTGGGCTAGATAGTCGCACCTGTTGATGGACTGGGGGCCCGTTCAAGTAATTCTGGACTGCCGTTCCAGACCACATCAATGTGTATCTACAACTTTACATGCTCCTGTGGGGCAAGTTACATTGGTCGAACGATTAGACGTCTATCCAAGCGCATGCGAGAGCATCACCCTGCGTGGTTAAACAGAGGCGAAACTAAGTCGATATCAAGCGCAATTCTGGCTCACTTGGTAGACAGCGGTCATCGGGTAGACGTCAACCAAGCATTTAGAGTCGTCTATAAAGTTCCGGCTAAACACTCTAAGTTCCTGCGTCAGCGGATACGTGCGACGGCAGAAGCAGTCGCCATTCGCCTCACAAACCCAGTTTTATGTGCGCAGAAAGCATTTGTAGCGGCTCTAAGGCTCCCGTGGCCAAAAGCCCTTTCGACATCCGCCCTCACGCCTCTTACTACGTCGCGAAACAATGATGAGACAGCGGCATCAAGCATCCAAAGGTCACCGACACAGTCTCAAGACGTTGACACCTTGCGTCGTCACACAACCCAACAAAACCCGAGACGAGGACCACTGGATGACAGTAACTAATTGTCTGACTCCTTCCCCTTCCCCTCTCCCCCCACCCCCATTTCTCTGTCCCCAATTAAGACTAGAATCTGATCCCCTTGATCCCCCCTTGATCCTGTTACACCTCTCTCGCCCTTGTTACTACTGATTGGTTTGCCTAAAACTTTCGTTAACTCTACCCTCCCTTATATTACTGTATTGCCTGATGATGAATTAATCGAAAACGTTCGTTCGCTTAACTTGACTTCCTTAATAATTCTGGACCCACAAGATTATCACCTCTTGCGAGAATTGTGGCTGCCTAAACAGGATGCCCATCCACCTTAAGTACATGGCCTTGCGATAGACTTCAGGAAGGATCAATGCTGTCGTGTCTTAAGCTTAACATGAAACTGAACTGTAACCTTAACCATAACCCTAGCCCTCCCCCACTTAAACCCTACAATTAACACGAACCCAAGCCTTAACATAGTCCTGGCTCAAACTCTGGTCTTAACCCCAACCTGAAACCTAATCTTAACCCTCACCTTAATTTTAAGATCAATTTCCCAAAATTTGACGCAAAGCTACATCTATTGGGAGTGGTTCCTGTTGCCGTGTTCTGTTTAAGCGGTCGTACCGGTCCTGCTGGCCCGGTTTCCGGCGGACGGTAACCGGGGATGTGGGGGGGGGATACTAGCATAGTCCCCAGGTTGTCAAATATAATCATGGTGACATATCGGATGGTTGGGATGCTTGTACGTGAAAAGATTTAAAAAAATACAAGACGTAAAAGTTGTGAAGAGGAGACATCTAAAGGGAAAGACGTGAAATAAATTCATGCAGAAAAAGACAGGCACAGAAGATAACCTCGCAGTATTTTCGGACTGTTTTCAGGTAGGTATAAGCCATTGTTTTTCTGGAGGTTGTAACTACCAAGTCCGTGTTTAGAGTGACCTAACCGCGTAGTTTGGGAGCAGTGCTCTACGTACTGTGCAGTGGCGAGAAAGTGTACGCAAATTTGCGTTTTCATCAAACGATAGAGGAGAGGCCATTTGCCTTACGACTAAGGAGCCTCTTCACATCTATCTAACTACCGCATTTAAGTTCCTGGCCTTGTGCATGTGCATAATCTATCTGCTGTACTGCCACTTTTTGTTTCACTGTTGTTCCTTTACTCGGCCTTTGGCCTTCGTACTTGGCAGGCCTTCGTTCTGCGGGGTGACATCAAGCAAGAACCAATTACGACACGGATGTTCGCTTGTATTGGCAAAGAACCAATTACGCAGTCTGGCTGCTTGTCGTAATCGACTGGTTGACGTTAGACCGAGAGTAAATCAGGCAGGCATGTCCGTCGGACTGAACCAAGTTCGGTTTAGCAGGCGCCTTTGCTGGGTGAAGTTAGAACTGGTGGCCATTAAGTTGACCTGAGTGCATCCCTTTTCCTGGCGTCAAGGCGAGTACCATCGCAGGCAGTAGTCATCTGTAGACTGCACCGTATGTGACTGTATTTTAGGCTGTTGGTGCTCTAACTCCGAGCTGGAGAGTTGAGCGCTCGTCAACAAGGACAGCAGTCACGCTCTCGGAACAAGAGTCCCATTTTCGGGCCTGGTAGCATAAACAGAAAACCAGAGGAAATTTGGAATGCGGTACTTCTCCTGAACAGGAGTTGGAATTTGACTGACTGACTGATTGAGTCTTGCCGATGGGTCAGAAAAGGTTAGTTATGAGTCAATTTCTCCCGAGTACCTGACCTTTGCATGTTCACCGCCATGTGATTGCAGGAGTCATTGGGTAAATAGCACAGTGACTTCCATTAATCCACTAACTACAGATGGCTCTTTGGAATAAAAAAAGGTAAATGTAATCAGTGAATTTTCGAGACTGGTTCCCCAGCTCGTTTTCGGACTAATGATAATGTGCACCGAACAAATAAAACTTCAAACGTGCGGGAAAATCAATAGTCATATGTAGGAGAACTGATTGGTAGTTTTTGCTTCTTTCAGCCTGTATTTTGTGGCACTCACACACTACGGCCAAACAGGAAGGTCTGTCTCTACATGTATTATCGAACACCAATTGGCAACTAAAAGACGTGACCATTTATCCAAAGTGGCTATGCATTGCCCTGATAGAGGACACAGCTTTGCATGGGACAAAACACGCATCGTCGGGGTTTGCCCCTCCAAAAAGGCCGAGAATTTCCTGAGGCCATGCACTCCGACGAGTAATGCATCAACCAACATATCGAGTTGGATGGAATGTTCAAACATCTTAAAGAAAGATGAAAGAGTTCACAGCCGGTCACTGCGAACTAACGTTAACTGCAACTACTAATTAGCGCTCACATCGGATGACCCGGACTGAACCCGGACTGAGGCAAATTACAGCTGCCAATTAGCCATTATGCTATTACGACTACTAACTGTATCCACCATGGACTGCCGCTAATTGCAGCTGCTAATTAACGCCCACACCAGATCAATATATAACTATACCAGCACTTTTGAAATTTTAATTGTTCGTTGTACATTTTCTCAAGTCTGACGATGACCAGGGTATCCAATGTCGAAAGCTTACTGAATAAAGTTACCCTATTTTCCTAAGGTATGCTCTTCCTTGAAATTACATTTCTTGGGATGCCTAGCTTTATACGAAATGAAACACTCTACCACGAGTGCCAATTCATGCTTCTTGCATATCAGTGCATTCCGCTTTGTAATTATTCCCCCACAGCAAGTAAGTGCCTCATTTGGCATTATCTGAAGCCAGCGCGATCAACTGCACACAAATGGGCGAGCAAACAATATATTTACAAACAGCACCACGATCGCCGCCCTCAGCAAGCCAGTGAGGGTGCAAGAATTATGTAAATAAGTCGTGCCTAATTTATTCCACACCGCGCAGGTGCGTTACCTTAGCAGCCAAGGTGTGTTACTCTTCTGGTCATGGAGAAATAATTGTTCACCAAGTACAACGCGAAAATAAAGTTGATAAATGATGTACTTATGCCCAGTTGATTGCACTTGTGGAGCAGCAAAATGTACGGGGAAAGGTAGAGCATAATTTGGTGATGAATCTAATAGGAAAATCTGAATTTCTCAGGGCCCAGATTTTCGGCTCGGCTCGAGGGGCTTTGATCAGGGTTTTCTCGTTCAAATCGAGCGAAATCTGAAGTTTAAAGTTAAAAAAGTCTGGAGTGCCGGGTAGAAGGCACTTCAGGAGCGCTGGGCGTTCAACAACTCGCAGGCACTTCACACAGCATCAGAAAACCGTAGAGCCATGCATATCGTAGTTTAGCCGGTAAATATGTTTGGAGAAAATATGTTCTTCTTGATAAAAGGCAAATCTGTCAGCAGCAGTTTAAATAGTTTATTGTTTGCCTTAAAGACAACAGTAGTTTAAGTAGTGCACCACATATACGCTAGTCCCAGAATTCTGTCCAACGGAAACGACGGTTATAGGGGTTTTATGGGTTGCAAATTAGGATAGGCAATGGAATATACTTTTATAGCAGCTAGACACATTAATTATTTTATTATATTTAGAAATGTTGTTGATTTATATCTGTATTAACATTTAACGCATTGCGGAAAAACCCGATTATCAAAATGCGGGTTTCGTGAAATTCCTGAAAAAATTTAATGGTGGTTCGGAGGTCGTCTACTTCATACCTGAGGTCCAACTTATCATCTTGGAGTTAGATTACTATAGTACGCGGCGCAAACTGTTACACACACCTTCAGTTTACATGCGGAACAACTTTCTCCCAGCGGCCGCGGGAAACAAATTTAACTACATTTTCCCACTTTCCACTTACTTTTAAAAATTTTCTTCACTGCCTATCCTACTTCCCTTCCCCTAACCCCCACTATGACCACCGTTTCCGTAGGACAACATGCTGGGTCTATAGGCTATATGAAGTGCACTTCTTAAACTACTTTTCCGTAAATCCTATCAGTGAATTTTTGAGACTGGTTCCCCAGATCATTTTCGGAATAAAGAGAATGTGCAGAGAAGAAATAAAATTTCAAATGTGCGGAGAAATCAATATTATAAGGGCTGATTGGTAGTTGTGGCCTTTGGCGGTGTGTATTGTGTGGCCATCGCCTCTTCCATTTTCTGATGCGATGCTTATAAATTCCACCTATCTCTACTTGCTGGTCGATGCATGAATCGTCGGAGTGCATGGCCTCTAGAAATTATCGGCCTTTTTGGAGAGGCAAACTCCGGCGATGCGTATTTTGCCTCATGCGAAGCTGTTTCCTGTATCCAAGCTATGCATAGTCACTTCGGATAAATGGCCACGTCTTTTTACTGCCAGTTGGTGTTCGTTAATGCATGTAGAGACGAATCTTCCTGCTAGGCCGCAGTATACGAGTGCGACACAATACAGACGAAGAGATGCAACAATTACCAATCAGCTCTCAGACACATGACCATCAATTTTACCGCACGTTTGAAGTTTCAGTTGTTCGTTGCAAATTCTCTTTAGCCCGAAGACGAGCTGAGGAACCAGTCTTGAAAATTTACTGATAAGATTCACCTTTTATCCCAAAGAACATAGTTCCTTCAAATTAAATTCCTTGGGATGCGTGGTTTTCAAGTTATATGCTAAATATGTTTTTGAAAATTGTCAGCCCAAGGAATATAATTTGGTAGAAGAAGTTCTTTGGGGAACGCAAACAAACTTTATTGTAAATGTTCGATTCTAGTACAACAGGTCGTCGTCGGACGTGTTAAAATGTGTACAGAACAGTGCCTATTTTAAGCAAACCGAAAAATCGATAAGGCTTTGTTATCGCTGGTCAATAGTAGGGCTTGTTGGTTGTCGCCTTTTCCAAGTTTCTTTGAGGTTGGTGTACATCGAACCTAATTCAAAGTGCCTATTGATGCATGTGTCGTTAGAGTAAATTGCCTCTAAAAATTCGCGGCCTTTCCTATATGGGCAGGAGCCTACTATGCGGGTTTTTCTGATGCAAATTTGTGCCCAGTTTGAAGTGTATGCATGATGAATTGAGATAGGTAGTCTCGCCTCTTTACCGCTAATTAATGTCCATATAAGCGTGTAGAGGCTGACTTTTCTGTTTGTCCACAATAAACTACATCGCAGTCGCCGCAAGGAATTTTGCAAATGGCATCTTTTCTGCCCAAATAGCCAATCATATCCTTAGGCTGTACAAGCTGATTTCGTAGTGTGGTCATTGGCTTTTGCGCCAACTGAAGCCGGTACTTCCTCAGGTGTCTTTCAGCGAGTTCAGACACGTTTTTAATTTATGTAAGTGTTCGCCAACTTCTTAGATTGGGCACTTGATCGGAACAATCTAGTTCCTTTTCTTTTTGTTTTAACTCCTGTGGACTTATGCAGACTTGCCTACAGGAGCACAACTCGGCTGCTCGGGGGCTGAACCCGAATTCTCAGCTCGCAACACATCTGCGTGAAACCGGCCACACTGTCAATCTTTAGGGCACCACCATCTTAGGCCGAGGCAACTCAGAGTTGGAACGGCTAACGTATGGGGCATGTTATCCAGAGGCCAAGCCTATAATTAGACATTTTGACCATCCTGTACCTTGCAAAGTACTGCGTCACTACGTAACTGAGGATCAGGACAAGACAGCCACGCAGAACTCAAGAAATCCACACAGAAACAATCTGAACACGAACTCACCCGACAAGGAAAACTGGACGCCGGGTGGAGCAAGGCCGATAAAGGCTCAACAGTCCCCCAGCTCTCCCTCGTCGAGGGACTGACAATGTACGCAGCCAGACTGTCCGCCAATCATCCTCCTCAGGGCCAAGGTCGGCAAATAGTTCGAGAATCCCGAGGTTGGCAAACTTGCCATGGCACACCACTTCCGGTTCTGTCCGATGACCTGCAGTTAATGCTTCGACAGTGGAGAGCCGATCGGGGTCTCCGAAATGTCAGGATTCCAATAAATTTATTCCGGTGAAATCGCCTTAAGACTATCAAACCGGATCTCGCGATTTAGGTAACAACATCTTGCTTACCCCTATTCCGACATGATAATCAGGAACGCAAAAGGTTTCTAAATATAAAATTATGTTGCTGTTTTCTCTGTTGTAGAGCTCACGTGAACAGTCTTGTGATTACCTTTTTAAACGAGATTGATGGGCGTAGAGTAGGCTTCAGGAAACTTGAAAGCAGCGATTCTGCGAAAATTCAAGCCAGTTGAAAAGTTCGCAATGTTGGAGAGCGTAATCTTATCGCAGGGGTTAAGTGAGTTAAACCCAACAACTGCGATCTTCAGATCATGGCTACTTAGCAGAGAAGAGAAGTCGGTGAAGGCCAGAGTAGTAGGAAGAATTTTATTGTGTACACAACGGAAGAGGAGAATAGATGAGAGTAGATTGCCTCGGGAGAGACACGTCCGATCAGTAGGTTGACCGGGCCCAAATGAGGTCTTACAGAAGTCAGGCCAGAAGACAGAGAGAGGGAGATCTTTCATTGGCTAGGTTGGCCTGGAGATTTTGGGCAGAGAGGCAACTTGCGTCGGGCACGCGTGCAAGCTCCTCATTCGTCGCCTCATAAATGCGAGAACTATGATTGGCTGATCGAGACGTCGATAAACCACATCGGTGAGCGTTTGTGAAAGTGCACTTCGACGCGAGCTAGTCAGCCAGGCACGACCCGCTAAAATCTTCCACAACATTGGCATAGCTAGGTTATTAAAGAGGTGCTGCACTCCGTGGGTGGATGTGTGTGACCCCTTCCTGCTATTGTTTTCTGCTCATGCCTCTGATGAAGAATCCGCAATGGATGTCGAAACGTCAGGCGATTAAAAGTGTTGTCCCAGCGATCGAATCTTTTTCTTCTTCTTCTTCTTCTTCTTCTTCTTCTTCTTCTTCTTCTCAAGTGTGTGGTCTTCTAAGCAGGCACGAAGATGGCGTAATCGATATCTGTGCCACTCTCATGAAGTGCAGATTTTGCGGGTTAATTTTACTCAAATATTCCCTTTTGATTAGGGGATTCTGCCGTGGCCCAAGAGTGTGATTGGGGTATTTTTAGGTTGCACGGCGGCAGTTTGAATTTATCTGACAACCTGTAAGAATTCGGCCTCGCGGTAACAGGGAGCAGGCCTCATTCTGCAGTCGCTTATACAGTGAGGCGAGTGCTGCAAGCAAAATCCCGCAATTTGTGAAGGACTGGTAATCACTTGCAAACCAACATTACGCAAGGTTGCAATAGTGGTTATCGTGCAGTCTAATCTCAAGGTTTTTTTAGTCACGTCCGGATGCTGGCATTTTAATGAGCTTATAAAATGTAGATTCTGAAAATATGGCTTCTTAAATAGCATGCATTTTTATCATTGAATTTGACTGCTTGCATAAATTCGAATGTATTTTATCGAAAACATGCACGAAAATATTCTGTCTTTGTTATAACCCGCCTTGGTACTTCTTATCAACACGAACCGGTACCCCAAAGAGCCCGTAAGAGAGACAGTGAGAAGACCAGTCTGCCAGACAAAGCGTCTACTCAGGCAGGAACACGGTACAACGCGTCTACGCAAGCAAGCGCAAAGTCAGTCAGACACGGGGTGTATGTACTTTTAGGGGAACGCGAAAGACATTGTCCGACAAAGGGGCCAATCAGGATTGAGCATAGAAAACTGGCTCACGGCAAGCGGCTGTCGCGACTCCGTTGCGTGCGTTGACTCATCATGGGGCGCGCGGCGTCCCAACACGTCCTTTTCAAATCTTTCAGTACCGCTTTTGCCGTGGATCGACCTGTATGCGCTGCGGACTTTGGCGAGCACGGATAGTCCGGCGTGTTGTGGGCGGTTTCAGGTCTACCGGTGCCGGGCCAGGAGCCGGTGCCCAAGGTAGTACCTCCGAAGAGGCTGCAGGAGTCGGCTCGGGGACTGACGGGTCCGCTGGAATAGCAAAGGTGTCCAGCAGGATGTCGAGAGGCAGTGAAACGCCTGATTTAGGTCCGGATGGGTTGCTGCACTGCCGCCGTCGCACCTGATTGTGGTGACGAACCCAGGTGTCATCACCGACAGACTTCAAACAGCATGCTGCCTCTATGCGCTGTTATCGTCCCCTCAATCCAGTCTGGGAACCCTACTCGGTAGTCGCGAACAAGGACCGGTGTTCCGACGGAGATCTTGCTACGAGAGACAGGTGGAAGTGGCTGTGGGGACGGCAGATTATGCTGATGATGGGAACTTTATTTTGATGATAATAGCAAGCTTTCAGCAAAAAAATGGCTCCATTCACGGAGAGCAAGAGCAAAAGTAATTTAACGGGTCCAAAAACTCAAGAGTAAACGGTCAAAGATCACATAAAACTCAAAGTAAGAAGTCGACATGGTTACCACATCAGTTATGGAGTCAGGTCGGCCTTCATCTTCTCAGTTTCCGTTTCTTCACACGTGAGGAAGCGTGCTAAGAATGGGATTATCGAGTTCTGGTAGGCTGATGTACGACATGTCATATGTCGGAGGTTTCGGCGCGTCGTACGAGAAGACTTCGCAGCCATTAGTTCGGAGTGGAGAGGGTGAGCGTCCTCACTAAGAATACGGTCCAAGAAATTCTTGACCGATTTGAAATGTCGCTGAATTATAAGGTCAGCTAAAAAAGCATAGGAATAGCCGGCAGCTGAAGAGAGCATGCGGAGAATACGTTTAATAATAAAAGTCTTTTTGAGTAGTGCTGGAAAGGTTACTGGAGAGCAGTAAAGAATGAGAGGGAGGATACAAGCGTCTATAAAACGCCAGATGAGGGCTTGCGGGGTGCGATAAGAACGCAAGCGGCGGATATAATATAAAAGTTTGCGGATTTTAATAAAAAGGTCTTCAAGATGAAGAGTAAATGAGAGGTTGGAAGCTATTGTTACACCAAGGTATCGGAAGGAGGATACCTTGTTCGGCAGAAAGTCGATGGTTTCAGGACTGGAGGAGGGTCACAGCCTGAAGTTACTCTGGACTGACTTCCGCTCATTAAGTAAAAGGCCATTTTCTGACGACCATGCTGTGACATGGTCCAATCCATCCTTCAGTATTTGAAGATGGGTCTGGCTTTTGAGAGGATGGCCGACAACCATGTCCTCAGCATATTTGACAAACAAACATGCGTTTGGAGATCGTAGGTCATCAGTATAGAGGGAAAAAAGCTGAGGGGATACTATAGACCCCTGCAGAACTCCACAATTGTTGGGAAGGATTGTGGATTTTCGCTTCCCGCTCTGTACGAATTGGGTGCAGGAAGTAAAATAGTCCTCAAGCCAGAGACGGCCCAGCCAGGAGAGCCGCATGCAGAGATTTTTGATTAAAAATAAGATTTCGCGGGATCGTGTTGAAGGTTGAAGAGTAGTCAAGAAAGGCCCATGCGTATGAACGACATCCCTTGTCCAAGTCTGTAAGAGCAGAGTGGACTACCGGAGCAACAGCATCTAGTGTACTACGCCTAGCCTTATACGCAAACTGCAAGGGATCAGAGAAATTGGATGAAAACGGCTTAATGATGTCCAAAGCTGCTCTTTCTGTAAGTTTGAGGAGTGCAGAAGAGCAGGCAATTGGGCGAAAGGATTTGGGACCCGTTGAAGTGGTTTTTTCGGGATAGGAGTGATTTTGACCGAACGCCAGCCGTCAGGAATCTTGGACTCCATGAAAGATAAATTAATAAGATGTGCCAAGACAGGAGCTAATTGAAAAGAGCAAGATTTAATGAGAAATGGGGAGACGCCATCTGGTCCAGCAACTGTTGTACCTTTGACCATGTTGAGGTGTTTCATGACTGTTTCCACGGACACTGGAGAGAAATCACTTGGTGGCAAGGAAATATCATTTGTCGGGAGATAGGAGTCGGTGGGAGTGTGGATGAAGTTTGAGTTTAAGCTGTCTAGATCAGCATCAACATGTGCCAGTGTATTGCAGTGACCAGTGAGACGTTTGAGACTCTTCCATATTTCGGAGGAAGTGAGAGGAGCGGAAGATGTAGAAGAAGTAAAAAGCTGACTAACAAAAAGGTCATTCAGCCTGGAAATCTCACGCTTTATCTGGACGTTCAGATCCTTTAGTCTATCTCGCAGACCTAGTTTATAGAGCAATTCCTTTTGACGTCTCAACGTTTTTAGGTGGGGAGAAGATATTCTGTCAGGTCTAACCATGACAGTGTCAAGAGGACAGCAGACGTTGAAAATGTTGTTTAAAAAAGTAGTGAGATGTCTACAGCATGATTCGACATCCGAGTACTCTAGAAGGGTAGAAATATTGCCAGATATGACGGTCTGGAGCAAAGAAATATTATGCGGGGAGGTGTCTCGAACCCTTAGTTTCCTCTCGGGAATTACTAAAAGCCCTTTGTTAGAGCTACAATAGATGGTTGGCAAGCCCAATAACACAGAATGATCTGAGCCTGCCAAAGGTGCTCTATTTTTGACGACAAAAAGTTTGGGATGGTAGTAGGCAGCAGCGCATGGAACTTTGTTCAAAGTTTCCGGCCCATTAAGGATTCGGCGGGAGAAACCACCAGGCGACGCCGCGTTAGGGGTGGTCCTGTAGGAGAACAGGAAGGCCTGGAGTATCTCGTCCGTTCTTCGGCCGCGTTCATGTGTCATTTGTGTCCTAGGGGTCATTCGTCTGACTGCTTTCATCGTTTGCGCAAAGGATGTCGGTCTACCGTCCGGTTCAGTCCTGGCCGCTGATGCTTCAGCATCTGCTTGTTCATTCCCGGGGATACCGAGGTGGCTGGGAATCCACGCAATTTCCACCCTCCTTCCTGTAATTGCTCTCTCCAGAACATCCATCACTTGTTGTACCAACGGTTTCTTAAGATCTTCTTCCGTCCCGAAGTTCTGTAAGGCATCTACAGCAGATTTACTGTCAATAAGGATTCTGGCAGAACTCCAATCCTCGGGTGGGTGCTCTAGCCCTTCCGCCGCCGCCAGTAGGGCTAGCATCTCGGCATCAAAGGATGAGCTGTAGCATGCGCCCCTTCTCCTGGACGTTGCAATTTTTGAGTTGTTATTCCAACTTCCTTTCGTCACCACGACTCCCGCACCTCCCTGTCTGCATCCATCTATCGCCAACCTGTCGGTATGAATAGTCAGGGACGTTTCCCGTAGGGAGTTGAGCTCATCCTCCATTCGCTTCCGATTTTCTACCATCTCTGCTCTGCTACAGAGATCTTCAAAATTCCTTAGAATATCGATGTTGGGTCGTCGCCATGGGGCTAGCCTGTTAGTATCGAAAAGCTCTCTAGGCATCTCCGAATCCTCGCCCGGAGTTTGGTGCAAGCACCTGCGCGCATTCTCCCACCAGGTTGAGGTCCGCTTTAGCCGCGTTGGCTGCTGCTTTTCGGCCATCTGTCTGCGGAGACTTTGTGCGGGATGTCTCAGGCTGTGTTCGTAGGCCCTGATGGCCTCGAACATGCCCCTCTCCTCTATCGTCTGGATATCGGCCTCTAATAGCACCATCGCCGTCGGACATGAGATTGGGAGGCTCGTGGTAATTCGAGCTGCCTTCAGGTTCAGACGTTCCAGCCTGTAAAGTCGTGAGCGGCAGATTCACGGCATCCATGCTGCTGATCCGTTCTTAATCACCGGCCGCACACAGGCAGTGGAGACTTTTTTATGTCCTCCGGCTGCCATCCCCAGGTTGTTCCACCTAAGGCCCTCCTCATATTAAGTCGCTTCTCCGCCTTTTCCAGGACAAAATCAGTGTGTCCATTAAACGTTAGCCTCGAGTCATACACAACTCCAAGGAATTTCACAGTCTGTCTTTGGATGATCTGCAATCCATCAACCCCGATCGCCCTGACTCCTTTTCTTTCACTCGGGGTCGTACTGAACACCACTAACTCCGTCTTTTGGACTTTCACTTGCATCTTCCATTTTCGGCTCCATCGGACCATCATTTCAGTCGCGGTCTGCACTCGCTGGATGGCTCTGTTGGGGTTGGTATCTTGGCTCCATACCGCATCATCGTACGCGAAAAGGCTCATCTCAACGTCCTCTCCGATGCCATCCCCAAGGTCATTTATAAAGATGTCGAAAAGGACGGGGGAGAGTACTGCTCCTTGTGGGAGGCCCCTTGTAAGTCTGAACTCCCTACTGAGGCGTCCGTTGTATCGCACATGCATTAGGCGGTTGGTCAGCCAGCTCTCGATCCAAATCTGTAGGCAATTTGGGACCTTCATTTTTGCCATTTTCAGCGCTAGACCGGTTCTCCACACCATGTCGTAGGCTTTTTCGAAATCGACGAGAGCCAAAGCTGTCCTTCTGCATGGCTTGCTATGTAAACGATCTGATACCGACTGAGAGAGTCGGATCAGCTGGTCCTCAGTGCTCCTCGTCTTCCGGAAACCGGCTTGATAGTCTACCAGCTTCTGGTTTCCTTCAACCCAGTGTCGGAGTCTGCGTTCGAGCATCCGTTCACAGACCTTTCCCACCACAGAGGTCAGACTGATGGGTCTTTACGATTCCAGTTTCCCTACGTCTTTGCCGGCCTTCAAGATTGGTTCTAAAATGGCTGTTTTCCAGCTCTGGGGGTTTGCCTTATCCCGCCAGCTCTGGTTTGTAATGCTTGGTAGCGTCAATTTGTTATTTGTAGAGAGGTTTTTTACTGCCTCGGGAGGATTTCATCCGCTCCACCTGCCTTTTTGTCCTTCAGTTGTTGTAAGGATTCAGTTAGTTCGTTGATGGTAAACTCCCGTCTGTAGGAGTTATCATTCTCAAGGTGGAGAGCTTCTTTCCGCGCTTCCGCCGCGTATCCCTTCATCGTTCTTTCATGTTTAGCCAGTCTCAGTCGGCTCACGCTGGCATACTGACCTCCAAAAGCGTTTGTCTTCTGTTTGTCGGTGACGAGGCGGCGGTCCCCCTGCAGGATAACATGGCCAGATGTTGACTTGTTTTTCCTCTGTAGCGTATGAATAGTACCCCACATTCTGGATGGGTCATCGTCCTCTCTGACAGTGTCGAGATACTCTCGTTATGTCCTTATCCTCTCTTCGCTTTTAGTCGTTCTTACTAATTCACATGCCTGGGTCCACTCCGCCGTATTCCTCTTCTCCTCACTGGCCAGCCTGTCTCGCTCCTTTGTGACCTCCTCAAATTTTGCAGTCCATGATACGCTAGCCGTCTCCCTCCCGCTCTGACTTTCCTCGCAGTTATGCGAAGCCCTTCCATAATTGCTTCAGTGAAGGTTCCAACGCGATCTGTAATCTTTGGTGTCTGGGGTGGATGATTGTGTAGATAATTTTCAGCGACTTTGTTGAACTTTTCCAAGTCCACTCCGGATATCTTCCAGCGGAACATATTCATCTTGCCCTCTGAATGCCAATGGGTTTGTGGTCGGAGCTGGACGTGTTGAGTACTGTCCAGTTTGACTCTGCTGCCACTGTTGCTGTAGTGATGGATACATCCGGAGATGTGCCTAAGCGTCCGCCATTTCGGAGACAGGTTATGCAAGCCGGATCATTCAGGACGGCAAGCTCTTCCTCTCTTATCTAGTCTTCTATTCTTCTCCCTCGCTCGTCCTCTCTCAATCCGTCCTGCCATAGTCCTGAGTGCGCATTGAAGTCACCGAGCCGCATCATTTTGGGGTGACTAGGGAGTAGATGGATATTAGGTTCCTCACTGAACGTCCCATCATTTCGAGCACGTATTGGCGGGATATATATGTTGGTAATCTCCAGATCAGGTTGTCCTTCGTGGAACAGTCGGATGTGTTGAAGTTCTTGGATGCCGGTTTGTTGGGCTCGTACCAACTCATGAGGGATGCCATCTCGGATAATCATCATCAGATCTCCTCCGAAACCCGATTCTCTGTCCCATCTTAGGGCCTCGTATCCTGGGAATGTAGGCATCAGTTGGGTATCTCTGAGTTTCGTCTCCTGAAGGTAGCACACGTCAATATTCTGTTCTGTGAGTAACTTGCACAGCTCCATGACTTTGGGCATCAGGCCGTCGCAGTTCCATTGGAAGATGCGTAGATAGTCGGGATCCTTTATCCCTTTATCAGCAGTCACCTGTTGGTTAGGGTTGAGTTCCACAAGGCAGGCGTGGCACTGCCAGGTTTCCTTCAAAGCACTTTCCCAGGCGGGTCTCCCCAGTGCAGAGCATTTGCGATCGAACACTTTCAGGCATCTGTCACATCGGAGTCCTCGGTTTCGGGACTGTACCAGGTTGTTGCAATTGCTGCATCTTTCCTGTTGGGATACTCTCCGTTTGGTAGGATTGGGATTTGGTGGTCCACCATGTTCAGTGCACCTCTATTCTCCATGTTTATTGTTACTTGTGTGAGTTTTTAGCGGGTCATACCAGAGCATGATTTATGGCAGCAAACAGAACAGTCAGGACATTGTAATGGTATGATGTTACCCGCTATAGTCACCTCACAGTTGCAGCAGTATTTTCTGTTGAGGTTGGTGCATACGATCGGGAGGGATGTGGAAGACACTGGGGTCCCTGCATGTGGCTGATGCGAGTGGGCGGGCAACACTACATGGTCGACCGCGGGTCCGGCACAGGTTCTATGGGTATAGCTAGCACTCGTAGTCGTACGAGCAAGGCCTCTCGTACCCGTGGGGTGTTCCAGTAAGGTCGACGTCTCTGCGCTGCACCTGTGGCACTGGATCTCATTCTTCTCCTTGGCGGATGTGGCCTGTCCTACTGTCATCTTTAAACACTTTAGATGCTCCCAGGCTCCACAAATGTCGCACTGGGCACTTCCTTTGTGTGCTGACTTCCCACAGCAAGGACAAGGCCACCTGGGTCCTGGATTCATTTCTACGTGTTCTGAAAGCTCCAAACGCCTTCTAGGCCACCAGCCAGCTTCCTGGTATCGAGAGACCGCTGCTGGCGCTTCGGCTCCCGACTCAAAAAATATGACGGTCCTCTTTCGGTGCACTTTTTGCATGTCATTGGGGTTCGATCCTGTAAGTTCCATTCGTAGACGTCTTCTTGGAAGTCGACGTCCAGTGGACCCGGTACCGCGAGGAGGTTGGAACTTGATCGGGTCGAGGTGGAGGTGCACGCGTGACCAAGACCTAACCGGAGTTTGCCAGGGATCTGCCGATTGAGGAGTAGGCATCTGGGCGGCCTGGGGAATTTCGCAGTCGGGGACTGCAGGTAAGGCCGGAGTCTGCACTTGATTGCAAACAAGGCGGAGCGGCAGGTCAACCAAGTCAAGTTGTTCGATCCGATCGAGACCAAGAATATTGAGGTTGGACTTGGGGATATAGCACGTAACAGTGATGTCATTGTCGCGGAAGGAGACACAGCATTGCAGTTGCCCCATCAATTGGACAAGGCCACCGCACGCACTTGTGGCGGGCTGAGAAGTCTGCTGCATAGTGGGGGCGCCAAGTGACAACCAGAGAGTCTCAGAGATGATTGTGATAGCTGAAGCTGTGTCCAGTTGTAGGCGAACAGGTTGGCCGTTGAGAGATAGATCGATGAACTTCCGGCGATCAGCTGCATTAGCCTGTAATGCGGCGGACAGATTCGGAGAATTGCCGGGAGACTGACGTTTGGACTTGCCTTTTGGGTTTGAACGGCGCATGAAGTTGGAATTGGCGGTGGCGGACTTGCTTGTACAAAGTGAGGGTCGGCAGAACCCATCACAATGCCCCACCTGGTTAGATTTCTGGCAACGATGTTGCCGACATGTGCAGTCCCGATGGAAATGCCACGCACCACAGTGCCGACAAGGAGAGGGCGGGGATTTCGCCTTGGGGGCTGGCTTTGGTGCTGGCTCGGCTCGCCTTACCAGGGGTGGCTTAGCTGTTGCGACCGCATTCACTGAGCCAGCAGTAAAAGCGCCTTGGACCATGGCCGAATTGTGCTTGAGGTTTATAAGTGTTTGATACTCGGTAGCCAGTTCTTGGAGAGTAACTGAGCTGCTCTGTTGCACGCGAGACAGAAGACGCGTCCGGATGTCGGCATCCTTTGGGGACTTTAGGCCGCAGATGAAGATAAGGCATTTAAACTGGTCTTCAGTTAGAGCGCCGAGTTGAAAACGCCCACACTCGCGATCCACAATGCCGGCATACGTGATGAAATCGTCAGATTCCCGTTTGCACAGCTGGAGACACTGGAATCGGGTGTTGAGCAGTGAAGCCTGCTCACCAAAAATCTGCGACAACGTCTTCAGCATGTCCGCGAAGGAAATGTCTCTTGGATTCTTGAGCAAAATGAAGTTCTTGTAGCGTTCGTGCTCGGCCGGACCCAGTTTGCGAAGGAGGAGTCGTACCTTCCATGCCTCTTCTTGGGCAGCCAGATCGACAGCGAATAAATCCTCGTATCGTTAGTATCAGGAGTCAAAGGTAATCTGGGCCTGCGGGTCATACAATAATTCGGTGATGCTGCTGGTGATGGAATGGATGGATTGCGAGCCACCAGCAGAACTCGATTGGCCCGTGGAGGGGGGGGAATATCTTGGCAGTGAGGGTTTCCATCAGCTTCAGCTGCTGTTGCAACATCAGCTTCAAGTCCGCGCACAATTTCTCCATTGTAGAGCGAAAGACTGCGTCGCCAAATTGTTATGACCCGCCTTGGTACCTCTTATCAACACGAACCGGTGCCCCAAAGAGCCCGTAAGAGAGACAGTGAGAAGACCAGTCTGCCAGACAAAGCGTCTACTCAGACAGGAGCACGGTACAACGCGTCTACGCAAGCAAGCGCAAAGTCGGTCAGACGCAGGGTGTATGTACTTTTAGGGGAACGTGAGAGACATTGTCCGACAGAGGCCAATCAGGATTGAGTATATAAGACTGGCTCACGGCAAGCGGCTGTCGCGACTCCGTTGAATGCGTTAACTCATCATGGGGTGCGCGGCGTCCCAACAGTCTTGTATTCGTTTGCTAGCAAATTACACTTTTTTAAAATTGTATACTTCAAAAGGGTATCCTTCAGTTTCAAAAAACGGGTCTAAATTGCCGAGTAATTTTGAAATTTACCGACTGTTGCACCTGAATTCAAGGTTTCCAAACAGCTCGCTGTGTAAATTCTGTTTGAAGAACAAAAACGTTTTTTGCCTACGGTTTAATGAAGAGGTTGCATACGTCTCATAAATGTTGCAATACCTGTGGATCATGCTGTGTAGATTATGGACAGCATTAATAAATTGACGGATACAATGTATTATGAATGGACACCTGATAGCCTTAAAGAACTGTCATAATTCGAAAATTTTCTAGAAACGAAGGAAACCCTTTCTTTAAGTATCAAATTTAAAGAAAGCGTAATGTCCTGCTAAAAGTTATGTTCGTGCAAGTTTTCTATGAAATATGTTTGAATTTATAAAGACAGTCGAAATCAATGATGAATTGCCTACTATTTAAGTAGCCATGTTTTTGTGGAATCTACTTTTGTAAACGGTCAGATAGAAGCTTACAAAAAGCCGGCCTCTTGCCGTGACTGAAAAAACTTGAGATTATACTGCAGGATAATCAGTATTGCAACCCTACTCGGTGTTGGTTTGTGAGTGATTACCGTTCTTCGCAAATTGCGGCATTTTGCTTGCAGCACTCGCGAAACTGTAACTACCGACGTTACCACGCTATCGACGTCTGCAGTAGAACTGTCACAGTTGATTACGCTTGATTAATCCGTGTCTAATTGTGAGAGACAGGCGTCCTTAGTACCCTGAATTGCACGGGCATGTCGAGCTCTATACCCAGCGGGTATATGACAGAAAGCGACACAGAGGGAGAACTACATTTTATGTTGAAGATAACATCCGAACTGTTCAGAAAAAAATGACTTTATTCATCGAGCTAACGGATAACTGAACGAAATAATCAAAAGTCTAGAGGCTTGCATAAAATATACATCTATTTTGGAGACAGGTGTAGCGTCAGCTTCTAAACCTCCATTTCTTTACGCGTGATGTATGGTGCGGGGGATGGCAGTACATAATGTTGATAAGGCGATGTGCGGTAGGACACATGCCGGAAGCCTCGGCGCATACTACACCATATTTGCAGCATTCATTTTTTACCGGTCATGCATTTAAAACAAGCTTATGCAGCAGGAGTTATTGTTTCCAACAATAGTCGTTAGTACAAATGCTCAGGCAAATTCGATGTTGGTGTTAGCATCCAAGTCCGGAACAAACCAGTTCATTTTGGGAACGGTATTCGTCAGGTCTTGGAGCCAAGCCACCTGCAGGCGGCTATATTGCTGCCATGTGCACAGTCCTGTCTAAAAGTACAAACACCAAATATGAGTCACACTTTGGCAAAATCCAGTGGCACTAGGAGTACCTGCAAGGACTGGCCTCGAAGGCGGTTTTGCCGCCGCTATCTGGCCAATTTTCCCAATCGCCTGATGCTTGTGAGAATCTCAACTGCTTCGCCGGGCGAGAGGGGAAATAGTTCAAGTTGCTGTTCTCTTTACCTCGGGCTTCAATAAACAACGACAACTGACTGAAAACTGCAAGCAAGCTTAGGCATGGAACATGTAAGCATCAGAGATGGCCTAAAAGGTGGTTCGGTGGAATTGAGAGTTAATATGGATGACTTAAAATCCATCAGCATCCCCAGTATTCCAATAGCACTTGTCGTAAATAGCTCGCGTCGAAGCGAATTTTTTCAAAGCCCACTGCCGCTGTTCTCGATTTCTGACTACAGCCAATCACAGATGCCGCAAAGCTGGCCCCTGACCCGGCAACGAATAGCACGCCTGTACGCGTAAGCCGACGCAGTCTGTCTGGCCAAAAAGCCTTCAAAATCGACTCAGACAATGACCGTTCACGCTGGTTGCTGGGATGCCTGCGGCACAGCCGGCAATTAGGACACGGCTGGCCTCCCGGCTGGTCGTGCAATCCAAAGTCAAACTTCTTCCTGCTGATTCTCTATATACAGAATAAACCTTTCCTACTATTCTGGCCTAAACCGACGTCTTCTCTCCTACGGAACCCTGGTCTGAAGATCGTAGTTGCTAGGGCTTATCTTAGTTACCCCCTGCGATACAATTACCGACAACAGGAAAGCTCTGTAATTTATATCTCTTTGGCGGCTTCTTCATATGGACTAAAAGGTACTATCATCGATTGAACCAATTAACGGTTTCTGTCCATTGGATCGGCTAGGGTTCAATGATGCCTGGGATCTTTATGACTTGGTGGGGCTGACCTTATGCAACCAGTTGACCTGAGGCCAGTTTCGGGCGAATTAAAAGAACTTTGCAAAGTTCTTTTGGCAGTAGACACAATCAGGCCCCATACCATTCAGTAAATGAATTATTGAGGAGCCCTTCAATACGGAATTTACAGTTGATTTCCCTCAGGGGTGCCGCGGGAGCCTAGTTCAACCTATTCGCGAATTCAGCGGGAGCGCTAGGTGCCAGTCACTTGGCCTTCAAAGCAAATACTCTTTAAGTACGATGTACCAACAGACAGGTTTTCTGCTTGTATGAGCTGGAACGGAATTGAAAAGAAAGAGGAAAACGGAAAGGTCTGCTTACAGATAATGCTTCAAAAACAGAAGAAGAAAGGGCTTTTTTACCCTACTATGAATAATGTCAGGATTCATCAACGTACTGAGGGTCGCTACTTTGCAGAAACGTCTGTTCTCGCAGAAAGTAGGGTCCATAAACTTCTCGAATTCATACTGTTACTTTTGTGTTTTCCGAACTGCAACCACGTTCTGTTAGGCTGTTGCACCTTATGTTAAAACCTCGAAAAGTCTAGGTGCCTTTGCCAGTATTTAACATACAGAGAGGGCTGATACATCTGCAGTGGACCTTAACGCCACCGCTGACTCATCACGCCAACGCTGCGGTTAGCGTGATAGTCGGGCCTTGGCCTGTCTATAGCTCAAGGACCAGGGCCATCTACTGACACACGGCTTACTCTCGCGCAATGCAACCAATCACCACCACTCTACCGAGACAAAGCGAGTATTCGGCGGCCGCCCGGGATGACTGCCGTCAGAGGACACTTGGGATTCCGGCCTCGCGGCCGGCGACGCCGCCCTGTCCTACGGGCCTCACGGTCCTACGCCCTGCAAGACCTATTGGCAACCTTCCCCTTATCCCTTCTGTAAACAATACACTGTTCCGTCTACTCTGCCTTCCCAAGAGTTCTCCTATATCCTAAGGAACCGGGCCTGGAAGATTGTAGGCGTTAGGGTTAACCGTATTAGCCTTAACTCCTATACATCTACCAGAAGTATTCCTCATCAATACCTCTCTTCTCAGTGTTCATCTGACGAAAAATTGCAAATATATCAAATTTAAAGGATAGTATCTTCCTACAATACAGCAATTATAATAAGTTATCCCCGAAAATTTACTGTCTATGTTGTATACAGTTTTGCCAGCTTCACTGAAATACTTTTACAAGGTTTCTAGGGGAAATACCATGTCATGGAAAAGGACAACGATCCGAGGTTTCATAATACATTTTTACTGGTCGGAAAAGATCTTCAGCAGATGAGAAAAATACTTTGTAAAAGGCTATATAGAAGTAAAATTTAATCATATAGTATCATTTTACGAGCTTTCGTTCAGCCGTCCTGTGTTTTTTAAAAACAGTAGGCGTGAACAGCGATCAGCAGTAAGAAAAGTGGTGCAAAAAGTAAGAATAAAAAGACAGCTGTTCAGTTTTTGTCAATATCTTCTTCTGACAGCCATGTCTATCTTCAATTTTAAGATAATAGAAAGGCGTTGGGAGGTAGGACAGACCCGCTGTGTGGCCGTCATGGGATCAGCCCCTATGCTGACACCTTTCCTTCGCTGCCAAGCGGCAGGCCCACGTGACTCATCGGGCCTTCGTCCGCCAACCTTGCATTTGCGGCGACTGACGGTGACACGCTCCTTGCCGAACCACCCACATTGTTGCCACGCGGTCGAGTCGATGTCTCGCGTCTTGGCCCTTCAGCCTAGCGAGCTTGACGCCAGTCACTGGGGCCCATTTCCTGATTGGCTGGAGGAATCCCCCTCCGGAGCTCGCAGCCGTGCACAGACGCACAGAGCACGCACACATCAACTGGCTTGTTTAATGGGAGCAGCTTGATTCTGCACAGCCTTTTCTTAGTTCCTTTCCCACAGTACTCTGTCCTACCTAATTGGCCTTACCTGACTCCTGACTTGAGGGCTCCTTCTGTATTCGACGATCACGACCTTCTCTGGTTCAAGAGGGATGGGGAACCTTAACAATAACTTGATACAAAGGTGGTAAAAAATCAAGCAATGGATCCTACTGTTTACAGAAGTCGAACCAAAGTATAGTTAACGGATTGTGCTTGCAGCAAGGAACGCTTGAGAGGGCCAAGTCTGTTCTGAGGGGTAACCAAAATCTAGCAAGTGTTCTGTAACTGGAAGTGCAGGACTCCGTACATTCTTTCCTAAAATGCCATTTTAAACTATTTTTGTAGGTGTACCGAACCGAGATCACGATCTCTTACACCACCCGGCGGCTGCCTGCCTACCCGAGGATTGGCGCGTTCAACTAGTGCTCGGACAACCCCAACTGTCTGTACTGACGTCAGTCAAAGGGGCGGTGTGTCCGCATGAAGTGACGTAGGGACGATGGTGGTGGTTGAAAATGAGCAGTTCGAGCGCAGACACAAAAGTGGACGCTGCATTGTGGGTGGTCGGCTGCAAACAGTTGGATTGCGATGATTTTTTACATTTGCTTCACAGGCTAGCATGACACCATACGCAACGGGGTCTTCATCTTTTAACAGTGCACTATACTGGTGTAAGAGACAGTGGATGCGCAAATGAAAATTTGACGACTGCACTCACATAGTATTTGCGAGAATGTATTTCAGGCTTTAGCAGAAACCCGTTTCTGCTACTGTTTTTTGACCACATCTCTGATGACTACTCCGCGACGGATCTCGAAACGTCAGGCAAATTGTCCCAACGATCGAGTCGTCTTCTTCTTCTTCTTCTTCTTCTTCTAAATTTCATACTTTGTCAGTGCGCAGCTCTCTCATCTTATCGTACATTTCCCAATGCTGCAAATGTAGGGTCCTGCGGTTAGATTCAGATGCTGGCGTATTGATCTTTCTGTCAGAATGTTCTACCGATGCGCCGCTCCATGAGATAATGATACGTGATTTGTTTGTGCACTGATCTATCTCGCAGGATGTACCCATCCTGGGTTAATGCTTTTGCGAGTCGGATCAACCGATTGGGTTCCACAAAGCAACTACTAATTGATATGTTACTAGCCAACTGTCTATGCCGGAATACTACTAAAACATAGTGATACGTCTTGCATTTCAGTGTGTGATGGGCATGAAAAATCCACAGGTTGGAGAGAGCTGATTAATGTAAGCAGACCACAAGTATGAAATGTAAAAGACCTGATGCTGAGGGAAGAGAGTAAACTTTGGAAGGAATGCTGTTACGCGGCAAGGGATACAGCGGAGGTATTGTCACGAGAAGTTAAAAAAACTTCGTTGTTAGTATAGCAGCATTTAGAGGAAATTTCTTGCAGTAAATTTTGCCCAACAAATATTTCAACCAAGGGAAGGTATAACTTACAAAAGAAGAACAAAAAACGGCGGGCAAAAGACGCAATTGCGAACGAGCCTGGCAAAGTTTTGAGTTATGTTAAAAAGCCACCTTCTGCAGACATTTCGCAGTGCAATTTTTGCAAGCAAAAATTTGGCAGCATAGGTCAAAGGAAAGAAGATGTCAGACAGCCTGAATATAAAGTAATTTTGACTTATTCGTGCAGTCAGCGGTTGTTTTCTTATATGCCAGCCTTTAGAGAAGTGTGCACGTATTCGGAAGATGGGCGGTTCAAACCCGCCCGGAGACGTACGTTTATTGGCTGTATGCTTTCTCTAATTTCATAGACTGTTAAATAGGCTTTTCACCAATCGCAACTTGGATGCCAACAGTACAGACCGTTATGCGCCGATTGGGTTAGACGCCAAACGTCTTAAAATAGGGTATACTATGTTGCCGAAAGAGGTATTGGTGAAATAAACCTTTCGTATCAGCTGGCCAAGTTGCGGTTGAACGCAATGTTTTTTGATTTCGTTACTTTGGTCTTACGAGCTTGTAGTGGCCTAACTCCTCGTGTGACGCTCAAACTCTCATATCTCCCAACTGTATCTGCTAACCACAATCCGGTCTGGCCAATTGTCTCTCTGAGGCGGACTCACACATGACCTTGTGGGATATGATGTAATCCGGCCGGATAATAGACGATAGAACGTATCCCAGTAGTAGATATGATAAGGCGTTGATGGCCAGAGTGTTAGGGATAATTTAATAAGGTGTAACAGGCGTAGAATGTAAGAGACTCCCAGACGAGTGCAAGTCCAGCCATGAGCGGGCCGCTCGGGGAGTGTCTGACCGTGAGCAGTCCCTGCACTAGGGTCCTGTTGTGGACCGGCCTTGGGAAGTGGTTGGCCCATGAGCCAGGCAGAGGGTGACTATGAACGGGAGTTTTGACAACCTGTGGCGCGCACGGGCTGCTGGACACGAGAGCCTGACAAGCGGGGCATGGGAGCAAAGCATGGCTAGGAAATACCAGGTCGCTACAGCCTCGCTGGAGGTACTGTAACGACTTCTGCGATCTGACACTTCGACCGTCGACCCTCGCAGCCGTGAACATGCGCTCTCGTCCAATTGCCCACCTCCTCCAACCTATTTTCTACTAGATCTGTACAAAATACACTAGATGAAGTAACATTCACTCCAACTCGAGGTGAGCGAATTTGACACGGACTCCCTCTGGTCAAACCACGACTAACTTTTTTCGGAGTCTTGGCGCTATGCACCCTCGTTCTTCTCCAGCATGATCGAGTGTACCAGCCATGGGAAGCACCCCACTGTTTTTCCTTCTGGGTTGTGTCTCAGGTGGCACAAATGTTTTGAATCCAGTTGGGTATTCATGAAAAGGAGCCCTCTCAAAGCAGGGATCTCGGACACTGCCCCGGGTATATCCCAGGGTTCTTTACTTCTTACTCCCCCACCATCTCGCTCGATCCATGACCTCCGTCCCCGGTGACAATTTAACCCTCCTCTGCCAATATTCCCATAACAGAACACAAGTAGACACTCAATTTTCTCCTCGGGTTTACGGAACACTTGTACTGGGCATAAGCGCTACTGTGGGAACCCGTGATCGCTAACTCATCGCATCAAGGCTGCAGTCACGCTGACTGCCAGCACCCTGTTCACCCCTCGCTAAATGTCTGGCGCGGCCTACTAACACGCCCAGTCTCGGCTGCACCCACACTGTGACGTAACACCGCGCGGCCTGACCAATTGCCATTCAAGCTGACTGAGACAAAGAGAACTAATGGTGGTCGCTCGAATGTCTGCCCCAGATATCACTCCGGATTCCGCCCCTAAGGGAGCGGACGCAGGCAGCGTCGTTGGCCGTTGTGAGGACCCCACGCTCTCACACGGCCCACACCATCGAGCGCCATGCCAGACCGAGTGCCAACTTCCTCCTAACTATTCTGTACAAAATACATTGTTCCTACTACGCTGGCCTTCTAAAGACTTCTCTCTTCTCCTAAGGAACTTCACCCAGAAGATCACTGCCGTCAGAGATAACTATAATGACCTTAACACCCCTCGATGCCCACTCTTTTGTCCCTCTGACACTCTTGTTCGTTAGAGATTAACATCTGTCGGTCACCTCTATGGCATTCGAACCCACGAGAATAAGAGGAAGGCCCCAGTAAAACCAACGTTCTAATCAACTGAGCTACGAGGTCTCCTATTAGGTAAGTGCGTCCGGCAGTCATCTGTTGGGTTCAAGCATAATTGCTCAGGAACTCCTGCGTGCACAGTCAGCTTACTGCTTAAACCCTAAGCCCCCAGCGGGACCTCGTAGCCCAGGTGGTTAAAGCCTTGACTGTACCAAGGCCATCCCCTTGCGTTCATGGGTTCGAATCCAACCGAGGCGATCGGGTTTTTCAAAAGTGGATCAAGTGAATTATTCAAATCTGCCAAAAAATTTTAGCAATTGCAGGAAAGTTGCCTCACAGCACTCTCCGTTCGGGGTGTCGGACTATCTGTTCACCCACAACTGGCGGATCAATTTTCCTCACCCAGTACGCTCCAGTTAAACGTGATTTTTGTGACCAAGGGCGGAGTACTTGATTTGGTAACAGTACATGTTTCTTATCCCGAAACGCCGCACCGAGGTATATAATCCTTTATCGTGATGTTGGACAAGGTCGGCATGCCAAAAGGAGTGAAAGTCTACCACAGAAGGTTCCCCAAGTCAGAAGTCAGTAATACCAATTAGGTAGGACAGTGTACTGTAAAGGGGAGCTAACAAAGTGCTCTGCGGAAACAAACTGCTCACATTAAACAAGCCAGTTGACGTGTGCGTGTTCTGTGTCTCTGCGCCGGGCCGAGGTGGAGGCAACCTCTGACCAGTCCTGCAACCAATCAGGAAATAGGTCACGCTAATTGGCGGACAGCGTTCACAGCAGATCGAACAAGGGCGTCCGGAGTACAGTAGATGCACTATCTCATGAAATCCAACGATTTTTACCAGTAACTCCCTCTTATTCAAACGCAGCCAAAGCTGTGGCCCCCAAAGTCTTACTGTAATAAAGTAGTGATAGTTCTTCATAATAGAACGTATTATGATTTATGAAGGAATCTAACGTTTTCTTATAAACACCAGTATTTTTAACAAAGTGGAAGATTCCGAAAAAAGTGGAAATCGGGCGTACTAGGTAAACTTAAGTTTTACATGTTGAGGAAGCCCGTTCATGCAAAACCACCGAGTAAATAAAGCAGCATAAATAAAATTACGTTGGAAAATAATCCTTTTGTTAAGTTTTCGAATACATATGCTTCCATAGTATGCGCAATATAATGTATGGCTGTAACCGAAGAGCCAACATTTTGAGTATGTATTCTAACACGTTTTCACGAGAACTGCTAGTTGTTGTCCAACTTATGTTGGACTGAGGCAACTACGTTTTCGCTTGATATACCGCATTGGGAGATCACAGGAGTAATATATTTCGTAAGCTCACTTCCGGACATGCCGGTCAGTGAATAATAAATTTAAATAGAATTGTCGCGTACAATTCTAAGCGTAACATTCTTGTACGCTAAAAGTACTTGCCTGCCAACATATTGTTTTGTAATTATTTTGATATTTCTATTATGAAGAAGTTCATATCTTCCTTGAAATTCTAATCAAGACTTTACGATTTTCATTGGCTCAAGTCAATTGACCATAAATAATGATTATATTCTATGTTCTTACCGAAACCTTCGAAATGAAATATATTTTAAAAACTTTTACGTAAATAAGCAGCTTTTAAGCATTTGTCCTTATGCAGCTGTCTTTGAGTGTCATCGTTTCAGAACCACCCAATCAGGTGAACCCATTGCCGAGAAAAATGAACGTCTACTACAAAAGTCGCGAATGAATATGCTGAAGCGTAATATAGAAAAATTCTACAAAAAGTTAGCTCCTGAAAAAAGCTTAACTTATATATTTTGGTGTCTGATGTCTACGTACTTTAATTTTTTGATGATCAAGTCAAGATCAGAATGGGAAATTTTGGCCAGTGGATTGATTTCCCTTACAATTAGGGATACCTCTTCTGTTATAAATGAAAGAGCTAAATGTTTAATCTAAAACGGAACAGTTTTCAGCATGTTTGGTTACTTCAAGACTAAGTTCTATAATAACAAATACAAAGCAGAGTGGCAATAATATCAACGGCGACTTTTGAAAAAACTGTTTCGCAATTTCCCGTGACAACTCTGTCAAAAAGTTGTAAGGTTAACTGTCTCCAACTTCATATCGATTGTTCAATTAATTTGGTTGTCATACACTAATAAAGTTCCCAAACGTATTCCTTGCCTGTAACCCCTCAAATATAAAATATAAATTTAATATGGAGCATAGCAAAGAACAACCTCAACAGTTTATTACTCAATTTTATAGCACAAAACTTGGCAGCTTTGCAAAATATAATTTTTTAAACTTATTTCGCTCTTCTACTCCCAAACGTAATGCGCTATCTCCTAATTACACTAACCTCAATGTCATGGACGCAAAACAAAATTTTCCGTTTTGTGAACAGATATAATTAAAAGGATCCTGCTCTGCATGAATATTCTTTTATAGTGCAACATGCACACACAAGAAGTTCTTTTCCGCAGCGTTTAATAGCGCAAGAAATTCCTCGGATATTAACAAACGATGGATTTCGCCCATTTTCGCCTTTATTTTCTCCCAATATTCTGATCCGAACGGAATTAAATTCGAGTAAACAAAATTTTGCGCGTCAAGTCAACCCAATGGACTAAATAAGCAACCTCAAGTGTGCGTTAAATCCTCCAATCCCCAACCTTTCATCAGATATGTAATCTACTGTAGATGTCAGCACGCAGGACGGTCAGGCGTCGCGGACACAGGCATGCTGAGTCACGCGGGGCGGAGTGTTACATGCGGGTCTGCAGCATGGCAGGGAAGATAGAGTGTTAGCTGAGGGCTCATCACAGGACCGCCACAAGCTCACCATTCTATTGATAGGTCACTAACCAGTTCATGGTTAACTGCTTCTTACAAGACCCTCCAGGTGGTCGCGCGATGAGAAAAGCAGAAGTGTTTAGGGACGAAAACAGGGAAATTGAAATGATCCTTTCGGATTTATTTAGAATCATCAGCCAGCGATACCTCAACCTAGCTGCAGGCTCACCGGTGGTATGAGTGCGGAACCAATAATTGACCAAGCATACAGACCCAGCACTCCACCCATTTGAGAACTTGTAGCGAGCTCGTATTCTAAGTCATGCTTTGCTCGCACGCCTCTGGGGCATGTCCCGCACGTCTGGCTCTCGTGTCCACCAGCGCGTGCGCACCAGCAGGCGTCAAACCTCTGGTCAAGGTCACGGACGTGTGTTCACAATCTGTCTGTCCTAACTGGCCAATTACGTTCCAAGGTCGGTTCACAAAGGAGTTTATTGCGTGGATGTCTTACGGTCAGACACTTCCGGAGCCGGCGACTTCACAACCGCTTGCAGACATCCGGATCCGATGACCTCACCACCGGAATGTGACTCTGGACTCGGCCCGCTCATGGCTGGACTGCACTCGTCCGGGGGTCAATTACTTATTACTCAGGTTCTACTCCTTCAACACTCAATAACGTTATTCATAACACTCTGGCCTTCCACGCCTTATCTTATTCACTAGTTTATAACCATTGGGATGCCTTCAACCACATGTATCCTGCCGGACTACTTCGTATCTTACAAATTCGTTTTTTGTCGTCTGAGCTTTTGAGTACGCAGATACACGAGAGTGACGTTCACCGAACTGGACCGGTTGCAAGACCAAATACACCTTATGGGTCTAAAGCCTACAAAAACGCATAAAGCGTACTAGAAGAGGTGAAACGCAAGATCCGAAACAGGAGTAACTAAACTACTACAAACTACGGCGATGTATAAACGAATAAGAGAGGTAATTTCAAGGTAACGACGCAGGCACACGGAATCCGAACGATTTTCTTCCACCGTAACCGGAGGTTTAAGAAGTGATGACCAAACTTGCAGACCAAGTTTACTCGTGCGGTCCGACGAAGGTTGCAATATTGATTTCTAGCGTGCTTAAAAGTGAAAGTCACTTTTATGACCTTTTCCCAAGCACACTTTTCAGAGCAGTCACACAAGAAGTAGATTGCTTTCAGACACTTGCGACATGTCAACCGAGTTGAGAAAAAAGTGTTGTGTATGCACACAAAGAATGCAGGTATACCTACAGGGGGCCTACAGGCGTCACCAGTTAATGACGGCCGGTAACCCAGAAATGACCATGCAGTGTTCGCATTCCTTGTCCGTAGCATTTGTCACGTGGGTCTATTTTCGGTAACTTAAAGTGGAAAAGCATTACTGAAAGAAAAAAATGCCTCTCGTGGTCACCGGCTGCTAGGATTCAAGGACGGACGGTGTCTTCGCGGCCAATTCCTTCAAACACTTCTCCGCAGACAGAAAGGGCAGTCTTCCCGTTTAAGTTGGTTAACCAATCAAATTAACTTTGCTTGGACAGATGCTGTCAAAAGACATCAGAAAAAGTTATTCAGGAAAAATAATAAGAGGTTTAATGGGAAGACAACCGATAAACAGTGGAAAAGTTTGGGTAAATAACTGGGCCAAAATGACTATAGTTTTACACCCTTTACCTATTTCTGAAGAAAGTTGTCAATATTCATGAGTTGAGGAACCAGCATTATCAATCGTCAAGATTCCGGTTTATTTGAATAGCGAGTGTCAAAACTTTTAGCATAATTTAAATGAAATTTTAAATAGCCCCTTCTGCAATGGATTTAGGTCTTCTCTTTAACCATTCGCAAGCACATTGTTTTTCAACGAAATTTCTCCCATACCAGTGAGGCTTATAAACGTGGTGGAAACTTTCAACAATTGCACACAATTACCTTTTGATGAAACACACGTACAGACTTCCTGAAAATTGAAGATACAATATTAAAAGGGGTTTCTTTTAAAAAAAGTAGCATTGCGGGTTGGATTGTGTTAGGCTACGTAGGTATGGGAGTTAAGGTAGCTCCTTTAGAAGATGGAGTGTTGCTCGTAGACCTTTCGTAAAGCAAAAATATGACTTCTCTATAATTTCCGGTTATTTTTTTTTACTTTTGGCATAACGAGTGCCAGATGCGTTTAAATCTAAACCAATTCATTCCAGAGAACCTGTTTTACGCATGCATCAAGTGTTTTTTTTACCTTTAGTTCTAGTGAGCTTGGTCAAGTACTGGAGAACTTCCCTTTCCGGAGTTTTGATGAGAAAAAAAATATAATTATTCGTTTGAATAACCGTAAATGGACGCGTAAAATTGAACGTCACATTTTTGGCGTCAGCATGCGCCAGGTTGACAATTCCCCCGTTGATTTCGACGATGGGCACCACGTGTTCCAACAAGTCGCAGCAAACGCTGAAGCAAGCCGAAGCAGACACTGAGGCAATCTGGGCAAGCAACACGAGGCTACAGTAAGCAGAAGCAACGCAGCGAACTACCGCTAAAGAAAACAGAAGTTAAAGCAGACTTGCGGAGAATATGCCCACTCGATCCCCACTTCCACCTCCGGTTCCGGTGTAAATACAAAGCCAATAAGAACGGGGATGTGGGAGGTTGTAGATGGCTGGCGCGATCGTCACACAGCACGCGCACACTTGACTCAGCCAACTCACTACGTATGCTCCCGACTGCGTGGGAGCGCCATAAAGGCCACATTAAGAGGGAGCCATTGCAGCCTGACTCTCAGTCCTCCCTCTCCTCCCGTACGCACACACAAATACACGCGTACAGAAGGAGCAGCTACGTGGGGGCCCGAGTTTTCCCGTCAGCTGGCAAGTCCTCCAAGCCACAGCTTTTAGCGCACCGTGATAGATTCAAGCGCATTCAGATTTAGTATAGTGAAAGAGTGAGGTCGACCTTCAGCGCATTTGCCTCCTCATTATGCTCCAGGTAATGAGACCAAGGTACACACTTTTACAACAAGAAACATCTGAAGTCGGTTATCGGATCTGGTGTAGTAGTTGCCAGAGCAACTGAAAGGTTGTGTTAGGAGCCGTTCTAAGGATGTATGTAGCCCTGGCGAACTGTCAGGTCACGTTATCGGTCCGCCCACGCACATTCGTGCATTCAAGGAGCCGAGGTCACGCGAGGCTTTCCGGAATAGGGATCATCTACCAGGGCTGAACCAATCAGAATGCCACATTCTCGAGAGCACGATCTGATTGGTCCAACCTATAGCCTTTCTTGCTTAAATACCTACACAGGGGACCCAGTAAAGACTTCCTTTACTTGTGCCTTACTTGTAGCTGTTGGATTGGAACAAAGCGTTTGAGGCGGCACAACATCTAGCTTTTGGCAACATAACAACAGGTTGTTCCTGATGCGAAGGGCTGAAAACACAGCAGCAATACGTAGAAATGATGTCAGCTTCTCGGTTACTGTTCAGTCGCAGAGACCTGATCGCAGACTCCAGTTAGAGGAGACCAAAATTCTTGCCAGCTACTTGAGTTATAATTCACTGCCACCGTCTATTACTAAGTGCCATGACCTTCTCACCCCATAAACGATGCAGAGATTTAGACTGGGCAAAGTCCTTAGCCCCGCAGAGGCAAACACTGGTCACAACGTCAGTATCAGTGATCCAGCTGGTAGGGTAATAATCATGGCAACATCCTACACAGGCGATGAAAATTCAGCAAGTCGACTGCCGGCCATCAAGCAACTCAGAAGAAGAAGCGATCACTGGAACAAGAGTTTTATTGTCCTGACGTTTCGGATTCCGTGATAGGAGCAAAAATTTGGTTCCCAGGTGGCCAGTCAGAAGGAGAAAGGGCGTTCGCCGGGAGTTGTTTATTTGTGATCTGACGTTTTGGATAGTTATCTTATCTAACCATCTTCAGAGAGTGAATACTCTGGCTCCTGGCCCTGGTTATATGCCGCTCATTTCGTCCGCGGGCGTAGTCTGTCAATGCAGTTCGAGCCGCTCTGCATAAGTCACGTCTCTGGGCGGTAACGGCTTGCCGTACTAGCCGCCTGGTAACAGTCCCTCGCGCTCCGCTCTGCGTTGTGACTTTCTGCACCTAGGGTGTCAGTGTTTGTTTGGCTTCCCCCCGCCTCGCCGTAGCCTGTCGCCTGGATACGTCGGTTGAGCGGATCACTGGTTGAAGGCCCCGATTGTTCTGTTTCGTGACCATCCTTTGATAAGAATGTTCTTAACACAAGATACGGGACCGGCAAATTGATGTGGCGGTAAACCGAACAGTCGGTCGACATCCAAACTTCTTTAATTTGCCTTGACGTGTGATCGTCATCTCGGCCCACAATTTCGACGGCGTCAAAATGGAAGACGTGCCCCATCTCTGCAGCATGGGCGGCTACCTCCGACTTTGGATCCAGCCTTCTTACTGCCAGCTGATGCTCGTGCATTCACGTTGGAAGCTGTTGGCCGGTTTCTCCAACGTAGTTGCACCTACCGTATTTGCATTGAAGTCGGTTTACAACGCCGGATTTTTCTTGTTTTGGATATCAACCGACTGTTCGGTTAACCGCCACATAAATCTGTCTGTTCCTTATGTTTTGTTAAGAACCTATGTTTTGGATTCCGTCGGACATCCTCAATCATAGGTGATCGTAGAAAAATCTGAGACATGCAAAGATAAGGGCACCAATCACCACAATTATTGCAGTTATCGCACCGAGGGCAACTATCTTAGATAAAGGGCAGCCGTTAATTTTCACAGCTATGTGGTACCATAGCGATTGCATCCTACAGATAGGGAAACCCGTTCTGCATGAATAGCCCTTATTTGAAATTGTGTCTGATGGTGAGTTCGAGCATGAAAACGAAGGCACCCAACTGATATGACCATCCCCAGCCTGGTAATCAACCTTAATGGTATGCTTTAGCCTTGTTGGATGTTATAATCAAGTCTGTTCCTGTGTCAACACCGGTTATATCCTTGTTTGATCTTACCTGCGTCGCCAATGTTATAACCGAGTGTGTTCCTGTGTCAACAGCGGTTATGTCCCCCAGTTACGTGCTAGGAAGAGAAGGCAGAACAGTATAACAGATAGTACTTTACTGTCAGTTGTACTAGTACATCAGCTCTGTTTCCTGTGTGTCCAGCAGCTTGTCTTCTGTGGTCGGTCTCTTCTTGGCAGCTAGGTCTCGGGTCGTCGGCAGCGTCTCCAGCACCATAGTGGCCGCCTTCAGCGGTGGCCACTAGTCATTGTTTCCTATTGGCTCTCCACGAGCGGCCTCTAAAGGCAGCCGTCATGCCTCCAGCCATCGTGCCCTCGGTGATGCAAGCACGTGCATGCGTCTTTTCGTGGCCCTTGTCATGCGTGACCTCAGAACCTGGTCAGCGGCGGTCTCGCGTGTTCCTTCTTTGTAATTCTGCCTCGAGGACGACGAGAGTGTTGGGCCCTCCTAACATTGGATATATCCAGACCCATTGCAATGCCAAAACAGCCAACTGCTCTATCACGAAACGACAGTGGCATCAGCGACATCATGGGGGACACAGTCCCTGCCTATGCCCGAAATTCGTCCGTATCAATACCTTACCCAAAATCAGCATGGGCACAATTGTAAACTGCCCGTGGCGTTAGTTTACGAAAGCCCACCGATTGTCAACGGAACTCACTCATCCCCTTCTGCCTTACGACTCACTCTCAAGTCCTACCACACAGCGGCTAGTACTGTAGGCAGATGAACATTGCCGGTAAGGGCAAGAAAAACTGGAATAACCGTTTCTGGCCCATTAGTCGTCATCAGCCAGTCATAGCCAACCCCAGGTGATGTACTCTACGAGGCCCCAACCTGCGGCTTGCTTATGAGAAGTCCAATCTTTTAATGCTTGAGCCAGAGGCTTGTTGTATTTCTGGTTTAAATATGGAACGCTGTCATTCGTTAATGAACACTAACTGATCGCTAATGGGTTCAGGTCTCGGGCAGTGTACCACCTGGAGTTGCGTGTGACACGCTGATAACGGCTAGTGAGTCAGAGTCGGCTTTTTCAGCCTTCCTAGTCTTCGACGGCAATGTTCCTGTGTATCCCTAGTGTGAATTTAGCTGAAAAAGGCAATCCATGATACGATCCCACGCTAAGAACACGTCAAGCCAAACCACGTCAGATACCCTGAATATGCAAAAACGACTACGTATCCCGTTTAGTGAAGAAGACCAGTAGGTAGAAAATGTCCGCTATTGAATTAACATATAAACGAGTTAAAGTGTAGCGGGAAACGGCTGTACGCTAACTTAAACAAAAGGTTCTAAATGCAAGTCACAAAACTGCCTAATGGCAAGAGTTAGTATAGACAGTTATGTACAAATGAAAACATGGCGAAGGTGTAAATGCGTACAAGTTTGGCAAAGGGCTACCACCGTACCCCCCGCCTAGGCGGAAAGAAAGCGTACAGCGAAACCTAAGGCTAATGCAGCGTTAGAAAACATGCGTGACAAACCGGTCAGGAAAATGGACTCGGCGGCAGCTACGCGAAGTGCGAATGTCAGTAGCATCAGAAACGTTAGGAACGGGAGTGGTAGGAGTAGGAACGGGTAGCGAAGGTGGAGCAGGGGCAATGGGAGGTAGAGCAATACGGGGTAAGGAGTCAGCACAATGTTGTCCATCAGTCAAGTCTGGCGGCACCTCGAAGATAGCAGCCTTGACCCGATCGACACTGACCACGTCCTCCTTCGCACCGCGAACGATCCGGCAGGTCTTGCCGTTGAGTGAAAGAACTCGGAACGGACCTTCATATGGCGGCCCAGTGGTCTGCGCACTCAGTCAAATCGAACATACACATGGGTGCAGTTGGCCAAGTCTTTTTCAACATAAGACACAGGCGGAGGAGTTCGCAGCGGAACCGGGGAAAGTGAGCGCATGAATTGACGCAGGCGATGCACAAAATTGGTAGGATTCTCATCAGCACCACAAGCGATTGGGGAGACCATCTCGCCTGGTAGCCGAAGTATAGTGCCAAACACCAATTCGGCCGTGCTGCAATCCAGATCCGACTTCAGTGCCGAGCGAATGCCAAGAAGCGCTAGGGGCAGGTTGTCAGACCAGTCGGATGGGCTCTGTGCGGCACGCAGGGCGGCTTTGAGTTGTCGGTGGAAGCGTTCCACCATGCCGTTGGCAGCTGGATGGTAGGCCGTTGTCCGAATTCGCGTGCAGCTGAGGAAGTTGAGGAGGGTCTGGAATAGTGCAGATTCGAACTGGGCACCTCGATCAGTCGTAATCATGGATGGGGCACCAAAAACGGCGATCCAACGACTAACGAAAGCCTTAACAATAGTTTCTGCTTCCATGTTCGGCAAAGGTATGGCTTCGGCCCAGCGAGTGTAGCGATCGACACAGGTAAGCAGATGCGGTAAACTGTTGGATGGAGGCAAAGGACCTACGAAATCGAGGTGCGCATGACTGAAACGAGCGTTGGGGCTAGGAAAGGTGCCGGACGGAGACTTGTTGTGGCGGTGGACCTTGGTCCGTTGGCAACTCGGGCACGACTGGGCCCAAACTTTGACATCCTTGTTCATGCCGGGCCAGACGAACCTTTCCGCGAAGAGCTTCTGTGAGGCTAGAATCCCAGGGTGGGAGAGTCCATGCAGAGTGCTAAACACAACTCGACGCATCAAGGGCGGCACAAAAGGGCGATTGAAAGGAGTCGAGACGTCACATAGGATGATGCCAGTTACGGTGCTGAGTGGAACGACTGTCAGCTGGAGACCACTAGCGGATTCATCGCCAGGACAACCGACATGTGATTGCTCAGCGGCCATAGCACTTAGGTCGATCCCCTGGGATAGTTGGAGTGTAGAAAGGGAAGGTCTCGACAGCAAGTCAGCCACGTCATTCTCCGTGCCAACCACATGGTGGATGTCGGTAGTGAGCTGCGCGATGTAGTCCAGGTGGCCAATCTCTCTGGGTTTGTACTTATCAGATTGGGACCGAAGAGCAAAGGTAAGCGGTTTGTGGTCCGTGAAGATGGTGAAGCCCCGGTCCTCGAGATAATGGCGGAAATACTTCACTGCTAGGTAGATGGCGAGGAGTTTACGGCCAAAAGTGGTGTAGCGCGTCTCAGCGGGCAAGAGTTTCTTCGAGAAGAAAGCCAACGGTTGAGTCGAACCAGGCAGGTGTTGTTGCAGGACTGCACCCACGGCCACTGTCGAAGCGTCTACCATCAAGGACAGCTGAGCCTCGGAAGCGGGATGCGTTATCAGGGTGGCGTCGGCCAGGGCAGTCTTGATCCTTTCGAAAGTGGTCAATGCTTCTCCAGTAAGTTCAAGAGGACCTTTGGGACCAGACAGCAGATTGGTGAGCGGTAGCATGAGGTCGGCACAGTTCGGGAGGAACCGGCGATAGAAATTGACCATCCCCATGAATATTTGCACCTGACGCTTGGAGTTGGGTGGAGGGAAATCACGAATTGCGTCCACCTTGGAGGGCAGAGGACTCAGGTTCTGGGAGTCAACATGATGGCCAAGGAAGTCGAGTGTAGGCACACCAAAAATACACTTGGAGGGATTGATGATGACATCAAACTTGTCGAGACAATCAAAAACCGGGGCTAGGTGCTCCTTGTGCTCATCCGCACTCCGACTAGCCACCAGGAGGTAATCTTGATATGTGTACACAAACGGCAGACCACGTAGTTCCTGGTTGATGAACCTCTGGAACGTCTGGGCAGCATTGTGAAGACCAAAGGGCATGCGGACAAACTCGAACAGACCAAAAGGTGTTGTTATGGCCTTCTTGTGGACATCCTCGGGAGCGACCGGGATTTGGTGAAAGGCACGCACCAATTCAATCTTCGAGAAAACTTCTTTTCCAAAAAGGGTTCCGGCAAAGTCCTGAAGATGGGGGACGGGATAGCGGTCTGGCACTGTTGCGTTGTTGAGGGCTCGGTAATCGCCACAGGGTCGCCAATCGCCTGATGTTGCCTTGGGCACCATATGCAGAGTTGACACCCAGGGGCTCTCAGAAGGTTGGATGACGCCCAGCTGCAGCATATGTTCGAACTCTGCCTTAGCGACCTGCAGGCGGGCAGGTGCCAGTCGTCTCGGCCGAGCGAAAGCAGGGGGACCAGATGTTTGGATGTGATGAACGACACCGTGTTGAACCTCGCCACTGCGAAACTCGGGATTATTAATGTTCGGATGCTGGAGAAGAAGCTCCAAGTAAGCACAAGCAATATCTGTGTCCAGTACAGATAGCTTGCTGGGAGTCGTGAAGGGAGTCAATCCGCGAACACACAGACCGGTCGAGCGATCAAGAAGTCGGGAATGGCGGCAATCCACCAGGAGGTAAAACTCGGCAAGTAAGTCGGCGCCAAGAATAGCGTCAGGGACATCGGCTATCACAAAAATCCAGGAGGGAGATCTTCGCAGGCCAATGTTCAGGGTCAGGGATAGGCTGCCAAATGCGGAAATAGATGAAGAGTTAACAGCTTGGAGATGTAGGCCAGAGTTGGGAGAGCGGCGGTCGGCGGAGGTCGGTGTTACGACGCTCACAACGGCCCTGGTATCGACGAGGTATCGTCTGCGTGTCAAGGTGTCATAGACATAGAAAGTGCGACCCGAGCCTGCAGAACCAGAGAAGGCGGTCGTCTCTATTCTCTGACAGACTGGTTTCCCTATGTTGGCTTGAAAGAATAAGGGAATACACATCTGCATGCTTCCGAGCCAAATCCCGCATGATAATGACACAGGCCACCGGGACGAGGTCTTGAACCAGAGCGACCACGGTGAGGACTGGAAGACTGGCACGCTGCGAGGCGGGCAACTTGGAGTTTTAGAGAGCCCATATCTTCTGCCATGGCCACCATTTGTTTCACAAGTTGCTCGTTCACACTGTGTGCTGGGGCAGTTGAAATTCTCGATATAGATGGTGGCTGGAATCTCTGCACTTCCATCATTCTATCAGTCATCTCGAAAAGCTTTCAGACACTCAGATCCTCGGAGCCGGAAGCCAGGATTATCTGGATATCTGCTGGTAGACGCTCCAAAATATTTCTTGAAAAAACTTGTCGTCTACCTGAAGCTCGCCACGATGAGCTTCCAATCTTCTCAGCAATTCGCTGGGTTTTCTATCGCTCAACGATTCTTCTCGGATGAGTTGGTTGTATCTCTGGCAATCAGATACTGTGTGCAGGCGCAGGAGGGCTGCCTTTAGTTCAGTATATGGTTCTTCCACAGACGGATTTTTAATTGTTGACCGCACTTGAGATAACATTTGCAGTGGCAACGCCTGAATCAGCCTGTGGAATTTTGTAACTTCTTTGGTAATGTTCGCAGAGTAAAAACTTGACTCGATGCGAAGGAAGTACAATTCTGGCGCATTTGGACAGTACTCAGGGAGCGTCAGCGCGATGGTGCATACTGAGTCCTCGTTCAGAATATATGTGACAGGGACGCGTCAGAAAATGGGGATGAACTTCTGGATACCAGAGACGACAGTTTAGGATAGGCACGACAAAAATGCTGGTCGCTGATTAGATCTTTCATCGGGGAGCCTGACATCTTTACCACATATGCCATTGTGGGGAGCTAACTTTGCCATAATTTTTAATCAATTGCCCTTCAATATTTAGTTTAACGTTTGGTTTATAATTAAGTATTACGACTGGTGCGCATGCGTAGGGTGATGTGCGCCAAATGAAGCAGGTAAACCAATTGGCGAACAGGAAGTGAAATCACCGTTCTTTACCCTCAGATGGTCTTTTTCTTATTAATAAGAAGGCCAAACTGCCATTTTAAATGGGCTGGCTTTCCGCGATTTTCCTTTGGTTTTGCTGAAAGTCTGATTTTCTCCTTTTTTTCGCGCGCGCGAATATTGCTGCATTTGATTGGTGGTTGACTGGCTTGGAGACGCGTAAAGTTAACGCGTTATGTACGCGTGATGGTCATTGTCGAAATACAAGGTCGCCCCTTTAGCTGAGAAAGGCAATCGATGATGCGATCCTACGCTAACACGTCAAGCCAAACTGCGTCAGATACCCCGAATATGCGAAAACGACCACGTACCCCGTTTAGTAAAGAAGACCAATAGGTAGAAAATGTCTGCTATTGAATCAACATAAAAACGAGTTAAAGTTTAGCGGGTAACGGTTGTACGTTAACTTCAACAAAAGGTTCTAAATGCAAGTTACAGAACTGCCTAATGGCAAGAGTTAGTCTAGACAGTTATGTACAAATAAAAATATCGCGAAGTTTTAAATGCGTGCAAGTTTGGCAAAGGGCTACCACGTGACCTCATATTTGAGTCACGCATCGGTCCTGTCGGTCACTTGCAAATGCAGTAAAATCCAACTGAGAAACGGCAGCCTGAGTCCTGACATGTACTCTGTAGTCAAGAGTCATTTGCCTGTACTCTCCACGAATATTCAGGCACCGAATTGGCCTCTCCAGTCCCATACAAAGTCTCTAAAAAACCACAGTAAAGCAAAGCAATCTAATCCTCTCTACAGATACTCATTATAGTAGCACGCAAAAATCATCCTTAGGCCACACGTTTAACTACTCAGTGACATGCGCTTACGTATTTACAGTCCACACAATATTACATCACACATACAACAGCCTAGCGATACAATTTCCTGGTGAAATGTTGTTGTGAGAAGGTGCACATCTCACGTGCAAAGCAATTAAACACTGTCCAATGAAGTAGAAGGCCATTATCGCAGGGGGTTAAGTTATAGGTTAAACCCGGTCCCTCAGAAGAAGGGAAGTCATGGGAGGCCAGAGTGGTTGGAATAGTTTATTCTGTACAGAAGGAAGTGTAGAGGAATTTGCCTGTCGAATGGGCAAGCAGAACCTGGCCAGCGGGCTGCGTCTGAAGTGAACTGGCCGCGGGAATCGTCCAAGCGTCTAGAGTGGTCTTTGTGTGAGTCAGCCTTGAAATGTGATTGGCCAGACAGACACACCTGTGATTGGCTATCTCAGAGGCTAACATCAGCATCAGGAGCAGCGAGCGTTTTCGTGTTAGCGTCTGCGCAGAATGAGTCACTGCCCCATCACACACATATGGTATGCATTAAATGGAGGTTTTCACGTTCCGTCAGCTTCTGCTGTCAAGCTTGGTTAACTGACTGGCGCGCGGAAGACTGAAAAGAGAGCAAAGCTGAAACCGAGGAACGAACCATCCTCACATCAACTGAACACTGTCCCCCTCGCCTCTTAATAAATCTGATGCGCTTAATCCCACCACGACGCGCAAAAAGTCGTGACTTGGAGGATTTTAAACTGACAGGTTAACTTGGTTCTACTCAAGCTGTAAGGACTTCTTCTTACGGCGACTTTTATAAGATAGAATTTTGTGTGAGATCCGAGACTCGTCAATAATGGTAGGCCGGTACATGTGGGTATGTGGCAAGGTCCCAGGCTATTCGTGACATTTAATATTCTCCTCTCCAAGTTCCTTGACGGTCCCTAGTGTTTGGATGCACCGAAAACACCGCTGAGACTTTATCCCCGTGTACAGCAAGACTCAAGGTTGTAAATATTTTCCTAATATTTTATATCCCTAAGAACTCTTGCTGTTTTTGGTCATTTTTATGCCTCACTTTCGGTTATGGGCTAAACTTACATCGAGTCAAAGTGGTCGAACCACACTCCCATGTCCCGCTCCTGCAGTTGCCCCCAGCGCTGCGCTCCCCACTGGTGCTGAAACGGACATGAGAGAACGCCACAACCACTCCACACAGAGCCTGTATCTAGGTAACACCTGTCTCTCCCTCTCTCTGTCAAATGTTAGTTGCTTATCCTGTAGGTATTCATTTGTTACTAGTAGATTAGCATGCATACATTCTTACTCTGTTTTACCTCGAAATTCACACTTGTGTTTTCGATCATGGAGTCAAAGTGACCCAACCTCAGATATAGAAATTCGCAATTTGACCGCCGATTCGGATGAGGTTCAACGTTGCCCCATAACACAGTGACGCGGGAACGATGAATTGCGCGTTATTAAGTTTATAGTAGTAGTTGACTTGCACCGCATATTCGGCACTCGCTCCTCCTCTGCCTATGTCAGGTGTTGCTGTAACCTTGTGTATTCATGTGTCAACACTTGTTCTATCCCCCCTTACGTGTTAGGAAGAGAAGGCAGAACAGGATAGCAGGTAATAGTTTACTGTTTCTATTTCCACTTGTACATCAGCATTGTCTTCGGTGTGCCCGTCAACAGTGTGTCCTATGTCGTCAGTAGCTCGGCAGCAGAACCTCGCGTCCCCGGCACCAGAATACCCTTCTGCTCGCAGCCTCGCTATTTAAGGGCCAGTAGTCATTGCTCCCTATTGGCCCTCCACGAATGGCCGATGGAGACAGCCATCGGCGGTGTCCTCAGCGTGACCACCCGATGGCAGAACACAGCCTGCGGCGGTCTTGCGTGCGCGTACCTCCTCGCATCCTCGCGTGGTGTCCGTCCTTGGAAGGTTGCGTTCTTGTCCCGTTCTGCCTGCCTCCACTGACATGTAGACCTCCTTTGTTCTCGTACCCCCAAGATGGCCGGAATGATAACTCGCGGGCTGGGCCTTCCTAACAAGGGACATGATGAAGTCGAGAAAACTGGAACTGGGAGACAACGCAGGTGATTGGCACGGCCGAAACCATCCCTAAGCGTGTCATCAAACCTGGCTCGAATTCCACGCAGCGGAATTGCCCTAAAGGCCACATTAAGAAGGAACCTTTGCAGCTTGACTCTCAGTCCAACAGTCAGCCACTCCATACAAACAGACATCAGGCTGACTGCGCGTTTTGGGCTACCCCGTTAGTTGAAAAAATCCCAAGCCAAGGCTTTTAGGGCACTGTAATAACTTCAGTTTCATCAGATTGTTTAACGTAAAAAAGACGGGCTACCTCATCGACTTCACTCTCTATTCCCTTACCCGGGCCCTTGCCCACGGTCTCAGCTGGTTAGTTATATCGTGGAGCGAATGGGTGCCGTGGTTGACAGTGACCTCATTTGCGCGTTCCATATAAAAGGCATGAGCCCCAAACACAACCCATCAGGATTTCGTGCAAAAGGGAGGGGGGAGGGGCGGCTTGTACTCCACATTTGTGAGAGCGCCATGGATTTGACGGGAAGAAAGTGCCATTGCAGCCTGACACTCTCAGGCCACCAGTCGGTCACTTCACACGAACACTGCTCATGCGGCATAGGTACTACATAGAGAAGGATCAGAAGAATTACTTATCTGGAGAGAGTTATTACAAAGAATGTGGCTGCGAAACCAATAAAAACCGCCGAAACTGCTGTAGAAAAGAAAACACTATTCCTCAAAGTTCCCTTTCGAAGGGACACAGCAGGCGAACTGCTGAACAGACGCCTTGACCAAGCCGTTACAAGAACCTTCCCAGCAGCCAGAGTTCAGGAATAATTCTTAACCAACCCAATCTTACATGCGGAAGGTATGGATAGGTTGCCAGCTCGGACCACCTCAATGTGCATCTACTCTTTCACTAGTTCCTGTGGAGCAGGTTATATTGGTCGCACGAACCGGCGCCTATCCAAAAGAATAAAGGAACACCTTCCAGCATGGCTGAGAAAAGGTGAGGTCAGAAGCATAAACAGCTCTATTCTGGTCGATTCCGGACATCAGGTGGACCCTAACGAAGCTTTCCGAGTGATCTACAGGGTCCCACCAAATTATCCGATGTCCCTGGGTCATCGCATGCTAGCAACAGCAGAAACGACCGCTATTATCCTGATGAAGCCCTCGTTGTGGGCACAAAAGAACTTCCTACAAGCCTCACAATTGGTGTGGCCCGTAGTCACTTAGCCGCGAGCAGTCATCCACGCTCTGTTTGTCTCCCTACCCCGTCCCCCCGTCTCCCCTCCCCCTCCCCTAGACTGCTCCATCAAATCCTACCCTTGCAACCAGCGCTCGCTTATCGACCCACCCCCATTCCCACTACTCACTTGTCCGAAAAGACAAACACGCTTGAACTTGCACGCAGTTTCCATATCAATGTAACGCTTGACGAGAATTTGTCGAAAGTACACGTATACTCGGCAAAGTAGACTTCCGAATTACTTATCACTTACACGAGAGGTGCCGATTACGGACTTTCTTTCGCGATATTTTGCATGCTCATGTGTGGAGCGGGCGCTAGGGAGGAGATATAGGGTGATAGCCAGCGGTGTTCTGTCACAGGCGGTCTGCTGGGAATGCGTCCATTCTCACAAGGAGTCAGCACACACAAATGCGGGCGCCAGCTACCCCACTCGGGTTATCATTGCCTCCTCAATTCTGATTGGTCCATGTCCGATTGGACAGTGTCTCGACAGTGTCAATGACGCATATGTGGCCAAATAGGCCTACGCAGTGACTTACTATGTACACAGGCTGCTAAATTCTGCTAGCCGCTGCACCCATGCCTACCTCTGGTCCCATTTAATGTCAATGGAACACAGTTGGACTACGAGAAAAGAGTAAGGTGGCTTCGCCAAACATCCGTTAAGCTGTCAACAAATTCACTAATAACTCACGACACCGTTCTTCTCATGAAATAGTGGTGGATCCCAAGTTTTCATGGCAGTTGAAATAGCATTCATTTTAGGTGAGTAGTAAAACAGTCCATTCCCAGAAGACACATTCTCGCTAATTTGTTAATTTGGGGTCTACTCAATCAGGTTGATCGAAGTATGTCCAACTGTGTTTAGAAGATTTGGTGCTGGGTTCCAACAACTTAATTAAGGAATCAGAAACGATGTGTAAGAAAAGTATGGTTTTAACAAATTACGCATTTTGATTTCAGGTAGAGTGAATATTCTCACAAAAAGTAACGTTTGGGCTTTAAAATATAATTGTATAAGTACATTTTCCTTTCCTTCCTGTCCCCGAGTCTACTTGTTGTATAGATCTATTATTCCAGATTTGTTACAAAGACCTGTAATATACGAATTACTTCTCGGTAGTAAAGTACACCGCCACATACAACTACTTACTGAGGCTGTGGAACTATGCTGCAATACGGGTTCTTGTAAGGCGCCATGCATCGACTTCATATCTGTTCAAGGAGACCTAACTCCTTTAGCAAAACGCTATGAACTGACAAAATTCATAGGCTATAAACTTGCACCCGAGGTACGTATGCCCGTCACCCGAAGAGGCTATTGGCAGGCAAACATGTGAGTGTTGTGAGTTTCTGCTCAAGTAACCTTTCCTTCTACCGTTTCAGTGCCTTGTAGTTTAAAATCTGAGGGCCTGCCAAAGGAGTCCCGTGACACACAGCATAACCCACATAAAAGGCCTTGCCCAAACTTTTAATATGCACCCCCTGGTGGTTGACTTTCCCTGTCGGTTTTTGCAGCTGCATTGCCCTTGACATGCAGGTTCAGACAAGAAGGTGATTTCCTTTTCAGTCAACTGCCGGCATGCAGCAGACGTGTTGGTTTAACCCCCTAATGATTGCGTCTCTGCGTAGGCAAGAAGGCTATTATCGACACTTGCAACGTCTTTTTCTCCTTGTGTGTGTGTGCACTGGTATCTGCAGTGCACTGGAAATATTTAGTTGCAGCAACCATTGCAGCAGCTCAGAATTAACGGTACCGAAAAAGGCACGGGTAACCACATTGCCTGCACTGCTGACTGCAGTCGAGACAGATTAATGGTGAACAGCAGCACTCCTGCGTAACTTTAAATATTTCCGACTGGACGCAGTCGACAAGAGCCCCTGGCTTCGCCAGTGGCCACTGTTGCCTGAGTCAGCAACTCCGGTTTTCGTGCACAATGAAGACCTCCTTCTTTGGATTTCCGCCTTTTCTAACAAATTGGAATTTGGAAGGATGGTTGTAGCTTTGCGAGTACAAACACTTTTTAGACCCTACATGTTCATCCTTAAGGAGAGGAGGGCTTCTCTGGGAAGGTTAACACTTGAATGTGTAAATTTTCGAGACATCTTCCCCCGCCCGTCTTCAGACCTGAGAACATGTGCGCCAAACAATTAACTTTTTTAACGTCCATAAAAATCAATAATCATCTGACGTGGCCACCGTGGCAGGATTATATCCGTCTGTGCCAGTAGGCGTTACATGCGTTTCGTCCTTTCGCCGTGGTTGGTTGCGCGCATTGAATTTGATCTTGAGGTAATTATAGTTGGCATCCAACTCGATATGCCTGTTGATGCATGCGTCGTCTGAGTGCATTGCTTCCAGGAATTCAGGGCGTTTTGGTTTCAGCTGCAAACCAGTCATAAAGTCAACCAATCCTATTTACTAGTCGTACTGCCTTCCTGTATCGAGTTTGTTTACGCACTTATTAGCCCGTATTACTCTGAAGTTTCAGCATGCGACCTGTTGTGTGGGCGTCTGGGTCTCCTGTCCTACATCCGCCAATGATAAACGTCCCGCCGAAGTCCCCACCCCATAACTAGCTACGCTGCCGATGCGCCGAACCAAACTAGGGATTCGATTGGCTCATTGGGGGAGGAAGGGGGGGAGGGGAATCTACTCAGGCCCGGCTAGACGCAGTCAACACTAAGCTTGACTTCGCGCCGCGGACACCTTCAATTTACATAGGGACTAACTTACTCCCCGCGGCCGTGGGAAACAAATTCAACTACATTTTCCACTTTAAACTTTCGTATACAAATGTCCTTCGCTGCCTATCCTATTTCCCCACCCCAAAACCCCTATAACGACCGGTTCAGTAGTACAAAATGCTAGAACTAGGGTTATATGAGGTGCACTAATTAAACTGCCTTTACCAGTTCTCGGTTTCCGGTTGTTTCATATAATAGATGGTCACTGATCTCTCATTCTGATGACTGTTATTTTTTTCAGCAACCAGGGATGTGGCCTGGTGATCGTGGTGTTATAAACGCAACCTCTGCTCAGCCGCTGCACGGTATAGGCGTACTTTTTATGGTTTACCGTCATAGCGAAGTTACCATCGTTCTGCGTCATCATCACGGCACTAAGATTTATCATCATTCCCGTATTACGGCTGACTTTGTGCTAGAGTTTATGGAAGGTAGGGGGGGGGGGAGGTGCACGTATTCGCTCCTTATCAACCTCTTTAATCAGTGTCCTTTTTCGCTGAGCTGGCTACACAATAGCCATCTCAGAGTCTTCGATTTTAAGTCCGTAGAAGGTGAAAGTACTTCACCTCACGAACAAGTCGGTAATTTCCGTTACAAAAAAGGACTTTGGAGAAGGCAGAGTGCAGTTTTGTTTAAAAAGCAAGATGTGGTTGCGTACGGAGCGCAGAAAGCGCGACTTGTAATCAGAGCAGGCAATACACGCGGATGCGAAACCCCTTATGCAGTTAGCAAGTGGCAACTTATTGCAAACAGGAAAATCCCCGCGACTGAGTCAAATCCCGGTGGGAATTGAACAAGTCTGGCAAACCGGTACAGTTGCTTGCACCACCTCAACTGGAACCGACGTTACTTGTAGCAAATCAAAGTTGACTCATCTGCTGACAGACTGCTGCTGGTATTAAAACCAGACTGTAGAAACGACACAGTAGCAGCAACTGTTGTAGGTCAGCCGAACGAAAAACTCTTACTGGGTATTAGAAATAGTGATAGAATCTAGTGATAGACAGCTAAGCATGCTCTCGCCTCCCCCACTTCAGGTCCCCGACCAAGAGTGCTGCATGTTGTAACGATGGGTTCAGCGTCGCTAAGTGTTATACCGGTGACATCTGACGTGTGTCATCATCGAAGTACGCCCTGTTAAAATCCCCAAGGAAGAACACAATAAGAAGGGCATAACTTTTTGGAATCCACCCGGAGGAGGGTTTATTGTGTACAAAACCCGAAGGAGCTGTCTCGGGTGGCAGTTGAGCCGCTGGTTAATCTCCAGCGGGCTCTTCGTCCCCGCCGAAGGAAAGCCCTAGCACTGGGAGCAGACTAGCGTGGCCTCGTGTCCGCTGTTGCAACGCTCCCTGTCAGGGGTGACAGTGGTTTAAAAGAGATTGCCTGCGCGTTCTCTTGTGGCCTGGTTGGCCGCATTGGGATAACGTCCCGTGACCAGTTGACCCTTGGGAAACAGTGAACAGTTGTCCCTTGCGTAGGCTCGCGTGCGTGCGTGCGTGCGGTCTAAGGTCATCCCGCGTGGACAGTCATCGCCTGTAATGCAGTCAGATCTAACCAACAAAGACATTTGGTCAGGCTCGACGCCTGAGGAAAGCTTCCGAACGTTGCTAGCGTTTGGCCCGGCTAATATCCTGACAGTGCAGACTGGTGTACAATTCGAGTTCAAAATCAGTCGGCAACATAATGCAACGGGAGTAGGTTTTCCAACTCATGAAATCCGAGGATTTTTACAAGGAACTCCCTGTTCCAAAAATACTGTTTACGTTGCGTGCCCCATAATTCTTACAGCAAGAACACAATGGTTGCCCTTTAAAATAGGGGCCTTTTGTGATTTATCAAGTAATATTACGTTGTTTAGAAATGCCAGTGTTTTTTTAGAGAAATGGAAAGTTCCGATAATGTGAAAATCGAGCGAACTAGATAAACTGGCACAGGTAACTTGCGTAACTCCCCTCATATACCGCCTCGTCCCAGCGTTCTGTCTAACGAAAACGGTGGTTATAAGGTTTTGGGGGGTACGGAAATAGGATAGGCAAGGCGGGAAATTTTTTGAATTAAGTGCAAAGTGAAAAGAATGTGGTTGAATTTATTTCCCGTGGTGTCTGGGAGTAAGTTGTTCAGCATGTAAATTTAAGGTGTACGCGGCGTTTCGCGCCGCGTACTATACTAATCAAACTCCAGAATGGTAAGGTGGACCTCAGGTAAGTTAAAGAAAACGATCTCCTAACCACCTGTCCTATTTTTCGGAAATTTCAAGAAGCCTGCAATTTGATAATTGGGTTTGTCCGCAATCTGGTAAACGATAATACAGATTAGGAAAATCTACAGATATAAATCAACAGTATTTCTAGATGCAATAAAATAAGAATGCACAGAGCAGTTATTAAAGTATATTCCACTGCGTATGCTAATTCCCCAACCATAAATCTCTATAACAACAACATGCTGGGACTAGGGGCATATGAGGGGGGCTAAATAAGCTACTGTGGCCGATAAACTCAAGTTTTAAATGTAAGGAAAGCCTGTTCATGTAAAAAAGCCGAGTGAATAAAGCAACACAAGTAGAACTTTGTTGGAAAATAATCATTTTGTAAAATTTTTGAATACATATGTTTGCATATTACGTGCGATCTAAGTATGGCTGTTGCTGGACAGGCTGAATTTCGAGTATGCATTCTAACACGGTTTCAGGAGAATTGCTAGTTGTTCCTTCCGTTCATACATTGATTGATTTACATTGGACTCCGGCAACCAGATTTTCGCTTCGTATTTCCGACTAGGAAGTCACGGGAGTAAGATATTTCGTAAGCTCACGCGCAGGCATGCCGGGCAGTGAGTAAAAAAATTAAATGGAATTGTCAATTGCAGTTGTAAACGTACACTTTTGTGTACACTAAGAGAAATTTCCTGCCGCCACACTCCTTTGCAATTTTTTTGAGATTTCGATTACGACCAGGTTCAGATCGTTCTTTGAATGGTGATTAACACTTTACGATTATCACTGGCTTCAGTTGATTGGCCATAAATAAGGAATATATTCTACATGCTCACCAAAACCTTCAAAATAATATACTTTTTTAAAAGCATTAACCTAAATAATGAGTTAAAAAATATTCCTTCTTATGCAGCTGCATGTTTGGGTCATTGTTTTAGAATCACCCAAACATGTCAACTCATTGCCGAGAAAAATGGACATCCACAAAAAAAGTCACGAAAGAATATGCCTAATATAAATAAAAGAGCCCTCTATAACAAATTACCTCTTGAAAAACACTTTTATTAGATATTTCAGCATAGAATATCTGTGTACTTTACGTTTTCTGAAGATCAATTCAAGATCAACATGGGACATATTGGCAGGTTTTTTGACTTGCCTAAAAATTAGGGATACATCTTCTACTGTAAATGAAAGAGGGCACTTTTCCACATATATCGGATCAGTTTTCAGCATAGTTGTTCACTTCTAGGCTCACTGCCAAGATAAGAAAGCAGAGCCAGGGGGCAGAATATCAAAACGATTTTGAAAAAACTAATAATCTTCTGCCTATCCGTTTCAAGTTTTGCCACTCATTGATTCTGCTCTATAGATACAAACGTTCGGACATATTTTGCGCATGGCTTTACAGGGAAGATTGACGGCATGTATTAGGTGTTTGTATATGTGCTTGTTTACGGTCGTTATTTTCGGTAGGTTAAAAAAATGACAGCCTTATATGTTTCTTACTGAATTTTATGGCATAAGCCTTGACAGATTTGACAAATAGAATTTTATTAACTTAATTCGCTGTTCTCCGAAATAATGCATTATTTCTTAAATGCACTTACCCCAATGAAATGAATGCAGAAGAAAATTGAAAAGTTTGCGGCTTTTATTAATGCTCTTTATAGTACAACACGCACAAACAAGGTTTTTTCCGCGGCGATTTATAACGTAGAAAATTCCTTGGATATCAACAAACGTTGGATTTGGCGAAATTCCATCGCTGTTTGCCTCCCAGTATACTGATCTGAACTGAACTCATTTCTTAGCAAACAGAATCTTGCACCTCAAGTCAACTCAATAAACAAAAGAATCGACCTAAAATGTGTGTTAGATCCCCCGTACTCCAAATTTGATCTTCACATTTAATCAGCTACACAATCTACTCCATATGTCACTTGTTCTAGAGCATCTAGAAGCGTAAAAATGCATAGACGATGAAATGGATTCAACAAAGCAAAGGGAGACCGGAATGGCCATTTCTGGCTTGTTAGCCGTCATCAGCCAGTAATGCCCAATCTTGAGTGTTCGAACCCCCGAGATTTGAACCGGGGACCTTAATTTGTCCTCCACTAGATCGGCGAAACACAAACATTCATCATATTGCCGATCTCAAATGGTGGTAGAGTATTGAACTCGATGACCAAAGGTCCCGGGTTCAAATCTCAGGGGTTACAACACTTGAGATTGGCTATGACTGGCAGATGACGGCTAACAAGCCAGAAATGGCCATTCCGGTCTCCCTCTGCTTTGTCGGACCCATTTCATCATATCACCCTAGCCACTATGTGACGGTCTGGTGGGTTTGCGTTGTGAGCTCCTGGGCAAAGTGGAACTCAACTGTTTCTCTAGTAGATCAGCAAAACACATATATTCATGCATAGACGAGTATATAAATAAAATGGTGATAGGAAGTTAACGCCTCTGCCTCGTCTTTGCCTCCCGAAGGCTGCAAAACACCAGTTAGGCGGTGACGATCTTTCTAAATTGATGTTGCATGAATTGCAGCTGCTGGCTAAAAGTCCAGACACGCGTGATTCGCTGATATTCAGCCGCTGCATGACGCCACTGCACGGGTTTGGCTTATTAGCGGAACCCCTACACAGCTACTATCATGCCGCAGCAGGATATCAACGAATTAGGCGTATGTGTGAGCTTTCAGCTGCCATCTGTGCTATCGGAACTTCAGCCTATTTATTTACTACTGACTACTCGTTGGTACAGTATGGCAAGTGCTGCAAGAAACATTCCACAATTGGAAAAATACCCGTAATCACTCGCCAAACCAACATTGAGTAGGGTTGCAATACTGTTTATCGTGCAGCCCAATTTCAATTCTTTTCAGTCACGCTAGGATGCTGACTCTGTGATGAGATCCTTTTTGACCGCTGCAAAAATACTGATTCTGTAAAAAATGGCTACTTAAATAGTATGTATTTTAGCATTGATTTTGACTGCCTTTATAAATTCAAATATATTTAATGGAAAACATGCACGAAAATACTCTCTTTTACATATTTGATCGAAAATTACGCCTTTTAAAAATTTTATTCTTAAAGGAAGGGCTTCCTTCAGTTTTAAAAAAGTTTCTTAATTGCCGAACGATTTTGAGACTTCTAGAACTGAATTCAAGTTTTACAAACTTAATGCTGTGTTCATCCTGTTTAAGGAAGAGTACGTTCTTGTCTAAGGTTTAAGGAAGTGAATGCATAGCTCTCATATAATTTCACAATAGACATGGATCATGCTGTATATATCAGGGGCAGCATTAATAAATTGACGGATACGATGCATTATGAATGAACACCGCAAATTCGTAAAAAAAATGCACATTTAGAAATTTTTAAAAACCAAAAGAAACCATTCCTTTAAGAATAAAATTTAAACAAGGCGTTGTTTTCTATCAAATAAGTAAAAGAGAGTTTTTTCGTGCATGTTTTCCATTAAATATATTTGAATTTATAAAGGCAGTCAAAATCAATGATAAAAATGCATACTACTGAAGCAGCCATTTTCTACAGAATCAACTTTTTCGCAGCGGTCATCACGGAGTCGGCAGCCTAGCGTGACTGAAAATAATTGAAATTGGACTGCATGCTCAACAGTATTGCAACCCTACTCAATGTTGGTTTGCGAGTGATTACGGGTCTTTTTCAAATTGCAGAATGTTTCGTGCAGCACTCGCCATACTGTAGCTTATGAATATTATGCTGGTGCCATCACGGAAGCCGATGGATATCAGCTCAAGTATTTAGAGCATAGGACATGCAACGCATGCAAAATGCCCAAACTGGAGAGAGATTTATAACCTCCCGCAAACCGGCATTAATGCACGCACAGAAACCTTGAAATGCTAATAAATACTATTTCGCCCTCTTCACTCGTCAAACCTAATGATAACAACTGTTAAGGAAAAAATAGCAAAGGATAAATTGTGTACAAACCTCAACAATGGACACACCAAGTCAAGAGCAAAGGGAGTCTATACAAAGGAACGACACAAGTTCCATAAAAATGCCACGCAGGACGGAACTAGTCTTTGGAAAGCTTGTGTGTGTTAGTGGGAAAGGAGGGGGGCTCCGCTTTTATATGATTTCACGAACCAATTGATGTCGCCTCAGGATTGGTGTGAAGCAACAACACGAACGGGGGGGGGGTTTTGCGAGCAGAGGCCATATGAACGCGTCAGCAGCGGGGGGTGGCGGGACGAGTGGCTCTCGGAGTAGCCGCGGCAACTGGGTCAAGACGGGGGGGGGGGGATGTTACGACGGCCTAACGAAAAGTCTTAGCAAGCAGTTAGCCTGCAAGCAAGTAGCCGCGCCCACTGTAGGCTATCGATCGGCCTACACGAGCGAACGTACACAAGCCGTCGATCAATCGATAATTTAACATTCAAGTTACAGTCAGCCGTCGAGTCACCAGCTGATCGCACCGGTGGCCAGTTCCGACGAGAAGCTGATGGGCTTAGGGGACATAGTTTAAACGCGTTTTTTGTTCTGAATATGTTGTACCGATTTAACTCACAGACTTCTGCTATTGCACGCTTCTTGTCGTGTTCTTCCTTTGGGGACTCACACAAGGCGTAATTGGACGCTGATATCTCGGCCTGGGCGACCGTTACAACAGTGGGAACGGACAACTTGCATCAGCGGGGAGTCGATAGCCTCATCGGAACCAAATCGGGAGGCTGGGGACAGTATTCTGTCATGTACAATCGACTGAAAAGGTAAACACAGAAGGGCGGCCAGCATTCAAGGGAGGAAGGGGACAGCCTGCGTATAGGTGCAAACAATCATTTTGCAGGTCGGACGGGAGTTTCGTTGGAGAAGAGATGTTGAGAATTCCAAACTTGTTCAGCCGCAAATAACAAATACCCTTAATAAAATTAACTTAAAGGACAGTTTTTTTGAACTAGAATGCCTTCTCAGCATTAAATCCACTTAGTAGCTCAAAATAACGTGACCAAATATATTCCAAACTACCAAGTCTTGTTTGTTCATAATCACTGCACAGCTTCGTAGGTATACAGTATGCACTACTGGCTGCCTGTTGGCAGTTTACGTATAGTTCACGGATATCCCGCTGCAGCTTATAGACGTCGGCTTTAATATTCATATCAACTTCCGGAGTAAGCATATAAAGCTTAATTGCGACTGCCTATCTCTAAGTTTGAATGTAATTCTGGAGAAATAATTTGAAATCGGGAGTATAGACAACCTGGGAGATTCTCTGATAAGCCGAACATCTCGCTGCTATCTAATGCAGTGGCGGAATATCCACGAAGCCTAGCTCTCGGCTTTTAGCTAGTACGTGTTATCTCAGAATTATCTATTATGTAACCTTTGAATACATACGGTGGGCGCAGGTAATTCCGAAGCTCCTGCCTCCTGTCGAAGCTTTTACAGGCTTCGCAGTAATCGCTGGTATGAGTTTAACGTCAGGTGGCTTTCAACTTGACACCAAGCGAACCAGGCTGTTCGGCAGCTCTAAAGTGCTTTGAAAACTCACAAACTCGTTTATTATTCTTGACAGCTCTGTCCGTAATTCTACGGACAACAAAGTATTTATCGAGGGGCGTTAAGGCTATTGAGGTCTAACCCTCACGACTGCGATCTTCCAGGCCCGGTTCCTTAGGAGAGATGAGCGAAGTCTTGGGAAGGCAGAGTAGTAGGCCCAATGTATTGTGTACACAAGGATTAGGAGGCAGTTCCCACTCGGTCTGGCATGGCGTTCGACTGTGAGGGTCGTGTGAGAGCGCGGCGTCGTCACGTCCGCCAACGACGCTGCCTGCTGCGACCGTCCCACTCGGGACGGAATCCCAAGTCGTCTACCCAGCAGCCACCGCCTGGCACCCGCCTTGAAGGTTATTGATTGTACCATGCGTGGGCGAACCGGCGTGGGTGCATTAGTGGGTCGCCCGTCAGTACGTCTGGCGGTAGCCACGACCTTGGGGTTTTTCCAGACGGATTGAGGTCACGCCACTGTGGGTTGAGGCCAGAATTGGGGAGACATGGTGCGTGCGTTCGGGCGCGCGTCAGTTGCGTCTGGCAGCAGTGACCACTACAAATTCACCGAACATATCTTCACTCTAGACTTTGAGTTCTCGAATTTATATTTTCTTCTCCCGGCTTGAACCTTGAAAGCGGCAGTTGGATGGCATGAGTGCTTAACTGTGTCAGTTGATCTGAGGCGCGAGAAAAACCAAGGAAATACACACATGGAACACGAAAACTGTTTTCCCCGTGTAAATCACTGTGCTCGTAACAGCACTGCTGGAAATCTGTGTTGGCACTTCAAAATAAGCGAAGGGTTAGTAGCTCGGAGAAGGCAAACCCCCCCCCCCTCCCACACCATATCATATTTATAAGAGGCCTATTCTCTATGACCTTCACGAACGATGTGCCTCTACTATGCCCACCATCTGTTTTTCATAAATGTTTTACAAAAAGCCCTTGATAGAAATAAAAGGCCACGTCTTACTGAGTAGGCCTTTGAGCGATTAAAGAATTCGAGACGCAGGAAGTCCGCGCGTTACACCCAACTTACTCTTCCCGGCAACAGTAGCTTATGTAGGCCCCTTTATTTATCCCTACTCCCTGCATATTTTCGTATGAAAACGGTAGTTATAGGGTTTTATGGGTGGGGAATTAGGATACGCAGTGGAATATTCTTTAATAAATGCTATATGCATTTTTATTTTACTGTATTTTGAAGTGTTGTTGATTTATGTCTGTAGATTTTCCTTGTCTTTATTACCATTTGACTTATTGCAGAAAAACCCAGTTACCAAATTACATGTTTCTGGAATTCCTCGAAAAATTGAAATGGTGGTTAGAAGGTCGTTTACTTCAACTTACCTGAGGTCCGACTTACCGTTCTGGAGTTTGATTAATATTGCCCGCGGCGCCAAGTGTTATAACGGTGGCCAAAAGCTGCGATATTCCCGTCTGACTAACGCCTCGTGTGAGCCCCGAAGGAAGAACACAACAAGAGTGGATAGAAAGCAGAAGTCTTGGAAAAACCTAGTACAGCATAATTTAAAGCAAGCGGATGCGGATGTACAAGTTGGGCCAAATAGATCGTAGTCACAAGAAAGTCATGACCTCATTGACGGAAGAGTCATGGGAGTTGACGTGCTAGTCTGAGCGAGACGTCACACAATGCACTTAAGTGGGTGGAGCTTGGTAACGTGACAGCTGTGTTAGCGTCCTGCGCCGACCGCACCTGCGTGGCGTTATCGAGTGTGTTGTGTCCCCCAGTTGTACGTATGGGTTAGAACACAGAGAGGATAACCGAGAATAGTTTACTATAACAATTACTGCGTACACATCAACTCTGCACGTGTCAGTCGGCTTGTCCCGTGTTCGCCAGCAAGTTGTCTGTCGTTGCATCACGGCGTTCTCGTCTGCAACAAGTTCCGCCGCCCGTGTCCGCTCTCGCATTTAAGGGCAATCGGTCAGCACCCGCTTTGTCCGTACGTATTCGCCCCTCTGAGTAGACATCGGATGGTGGGTGACCTCTTAAGGACATGCATAAACCGGCTGCGTTCTTAGCCGTGGCCACAGCTCTTTGTGTCTGTGCGCCGACCTCTGTTCGCGTGCGTTTGTCCGGTGTGAACTCGGGGTGTCTGTCTGTCTGTCTGTCTGGATGGATGGATGGATGGCAAAGGTGGCGGCTCACATGATCAGCTGCTGTAAAACCTCCCGCTGTTAAAAGGTTTACCTCGTACGTTTGGCGGTTTCGATTCAGCACCAGCCTGTTAAGGGGGCATCTAGTCCTAGTCGATCTCCTGAGGGCCTGGCTCTCCTCTAGGACCTAAATCTTAGGAGTCGGAATGCTGAAAGTGTCACACAGTAAGTCCAGGGCCAGCTGATTGTCTGATCTCGTTCGGTGCCGTAGCTGGTTCGCATGTCTTCTCACAGATCCTATATTTGTTTCGATTTCACAAACTACGCCGTTTGCTTTTTTGATTCGGTCCTTCATCCAGGGGTCTCCTGCAGCATAGTTTCGAAGTATACGTCTTCGCCCCCAGGAAATAGGGTTTTCTTGACTGGACATGTTGGGACATAGGCTTCAAGTACTGGAATCTTTCTGCTGGAGTTGATCTGCCTATCTCGGTCTTCGGTGTCGTTCGGTAGGCTATTAGGAACGTGTTCAGGTGTTCCATCTTGACGCCCGAGTTCCACATCTTTCTCATTGCCCTTTTAAATGTGCCGACAAACCTTTTGGCCTGACCGTTTGATTGAGGATGGAAGGGCGGCGATGTTATGTGTTTTATTCCCCATTTTTGGCGCATGTGCGGGAATGTTGCTGCAGTGAATTGGGTCCCATTATCGGTTACGATCTCACTTGGGATTCCGTATCTTGCGATTAACTCTTCGGTTTTCCTTATCGTGTTTTTGATTCATACCTGTTGATTTTCTTAGTTTGTATTATCTTTTAACGTATTGTGGAAAACCCGATTATCAAATTGCAGGTTTCTTCAATTTCCCGAAAAATTGAAGTGGTCGTTAGGAGGTCATCTACTTCAACTTACCGTTCTGGAGTTAGATTAGTATAGTCTGTGGCGCGAGGCGCCGTGCACACCTTCAATTTACATGCGGAACAACCTGCTCCCAGCGGCCGCGGGAAGCAACTTTGACTACATTTTTTAATTTTACACTTACTTCTAAAAAATTCTTTTTCTGCCTATCCTAGTTCCCCACCCCCGAAAGCTCGATATGCACATTTTGCAGGACAAATGCTAGGACTGGGGGTATAGAGTGGACCTTCATAAGCTACTTTTGCCCTCTTCCCTGTTTAATTGGAATTACTCCTGAAATTTTATTGTAGATCATGCCGAGTCTACCAAATGCGTCGTGGAGACGATTGGAATCACTGGGAATTCAAGTCATGCACCCAAGATTCGGACTAGCTTCGAATAGCAACCAATACAGGGCCAAGCCTGATTCCAAATTGAGAGTGTTTCTGGTCTTCGAGCCCGAGATATTATTTGATGCCAACTCACACCTTTGATATGCAAATATAGTCAGGAGTGTAAGGCTTCTTATCTTAACTGACTGGATGTACGTACAGGCGCCGTGTGTGTGTTTAAATACGCATGTAGGACGACGAACTGTAATCGGACCTTGCATTGGCGCTGTGGGGTTCCAGGCCGGAATAACTAGTGCTTTTTGCATCCTCCTACGAAGACGACCATTCCAGTCGATCTTTGGTTTACATCCCTAGGCGCAGCCGGATGTGTGTGTGAGAGACTGTCAGGCTAAAGGTCAAGACACCGGTAACTAACTGACGGGGATACACGTAAACAGAAGTTTGCATGCGGCCTAGTGTACAATAAGAGCAAACTGTGACTAACAAAACGACACGACCTCAGAAAGCTAAGATGGGTAAGGAGCTGTTTGGCTTGCGCTTCTGAGTGTACGATTTTCCTATGCGCTGGCTAACGAATTAAACGCAATAAGTAGGGGTTTTGGCAGATTTAAATAGTTCCTTTAACCTCCTAGGGAAAGCTCAATGGTCTCGTTGGGATTCAAACCAATGACAGCAAGGATAAGGCTTTAGTACAGCTGTTGTGACTAGCTCGCGTCAAAGTGAACTTTCCTGAAGTCCCGCAGTCGTTGATCTGGACGACTGGGAACAGCCAATCACGGTTGCCGCATAGGTACCTTCTGGGCCGGTGACGTATAGCAAGCCTGCACGCATGAAAGCTTGCTCTCTGGGCCGCGGGGATTTCCTGCAACTATGCTGCACTTTGAATCACGCCGTTCTAGCGGAAGGTCGTGCTCTCCGTAGTCAATCTTCTTCCCTACAATTGCTCCTTCCGTTGTGTACACAATATCCTGTTCTAATTCTCTACTAAGTAAACATGGTCTGAAGATCGCAATTGTTAAGGTTTAAATTACTTAATCCCCTGCGATGCAGCCAATGTCATATCCACTTTAATTACTCGACCTTACCGGGAATCGTAAGTTTAATCACACTTGAGGTATCTTACACCGATCAGCCTACTACAACGTACGGGATCAGGTGTTTAGAGTGTTGGCTGTACTAAAGCTTTCCCCTCCTACTCAAATCACACAGAGGCCGTCGAATTGCCCAGTACTGGATAAAATCTGTCCTTCAGATTCGCCAACCCCTCCCTTATTTGTTAAGTGCACCTGTGAGTAATCTGGTGTATTCTAGATTAAATGCGTAGGAAAGCCGGCCTGGGCAGTTAGCCTAATGTGTCAGATTTGGTGGGTCCCATAAGTTGCAGTAAACGGAGTGGATAAGATGACCTCACGGCTCTCTATAAGGGCCTCGTAGCTCAGGTGGTTGGAGCGTTTATAGGAGTTAAGGCTGAGACAGTTAACTCTGACAGCTACAAGCTTCCCGAACCGGTCCCTTAGGAGATAGGAGAAGTCTTGGGAAGGCCAGAGTAGGAGGAGCAATTTATTGTGTACATAATTGTTATTAGGATGTTGCCGCTCGGCCCGGCCGTGAGGGCGCGTGAGCGGGCGTCCCGCTCAAAGCGGATTCCCAAGTGTCCGTCGGTGCATGAATTGACTAGAGGACTGGAGAGCGCTTGGCCAGAGCTGATTGGCCACGAGCGCTTAGGGACGCTGATAGGTCGACCAGTTTGGGGCGCGTCTATGTGCCCGGTCGTGCGAGGGCAAAGGTCGCGCGTCGGTGCGGACATGCGCCATCACGCTGGGAAAGCCGCGACTGGGCGACCAAGATTTACCCTGGGAGAACACGTCAGTGGCGTCTCGAGTTTGAAGGAAGTTGGCTTTAGCCCCGCTACACGTTTGCTGCATTAAACTCTTCCTCTTGCTATCGTGGATGCGTATTCCACCGAGGCCGCGGAGATTTTGACTATTGGATCCAAAGAACTAAACGTAATTTTTCGTCTATTTTAGCAATGCTTTATTATGAGCCGTGAATCCGGATGCTTAGAGAAAGTTTGGGCATAAACCCTCCTGCCTTGTGTTACTGGAAAAAGTTACGGAAGTTCAGGGTGTATTTGCTTAGAAGTATCCAGTTATAACCAAGAACAAACAATTATAACGAAGGTAGAAAGGCTTTGTGAGAGATACCCTCAAAGGACGCATTCATGCGTCCAGAGAGATAGCTTATCACTTTTCACATTCCATATATATCAAGACTAAAAACGGAGGATTTCCAAATCTACTAAGTGAATCTATCGAGAGGGGTTAATCGGTTAACCCCTTATCACTAAGAACTTCCGGCCCGGTTCCTTAGGAGAAGAGAAGTCGATGGGAGGTCAGAATTGTAGGAGGAGTTCATTCTGTACAGAAGGAATGGGAGAATAGGTAGGAGAAAAGTGTTGGGAAGTCCCGGACGCGCGTTATCACTCGGGCAATCCTGGGAGTACCAGAACAAAGGGCCTTTACTGGCTATCGGTTCATGCAGTTACAAGCGACCTTCAAAGGGCAGATATTTGGCCAGGACAAAGAAGGCACGCGCGAACGAGACTGCCCCCAGGCCGAGTTGCTGCTATCAGTGAGGTTACACTGAGGACAAATGCACAGGCCCGCTTAAGCGAGAGCGTGCACGGCCACTCGGGGAGAGCCAATGGGAACAATGACTACTGGCCTTTAAATATGCTACCATCGCTGAAGGTGGCCACTCTGGTGCTGGAGACGCTGCCGACGATCCGAGACTCTGCTGCCGAGACGAGATCGACCACAGAAGACAAGCTGCTGGACACACAGGAAACAGAGCTGATGTATTAGTATAACTGACAGTCAGTATTATCTGTTATCCTGTGATGCCTTCACTTCCTAACACGTAACTGGGGGATATGACCGGTGTTGACGCAGGAACACACTTAGTTATGACAGTGGCGACGCAGGTGAGATCAACCGAGGATATAACCGGTTTTGACGCAGGAACACACTCACTTATAACAGAAAGTGACTCTCGGAGGAGTGCAGTCCGTTCCCTAGCGGGGTGGCATCGGGAATGTGAGCCTGGCGGCAGTCATCGCAGTCAGGCCCTGTATGGGTTGGCATTGAAAGCAAATGACCAGACAGATTGAGGTCAAATTTTTCCCAGGGCGGATATGTTATTGGAAACGGTTTTCCATTCTGTTTTGGTGTCTCCAATACAAAAACGCTGATGCCTGCCTGTTAGGAAGTCGGCTAACAATTTGAGTAGGTTTCCAGTCACACCCATTTGATACAGCTTTGATATTAGTTGTCTGTGCGGAACCTTATGGAATGCCTTGCTGAAGTCAATGTAGACCACATCGACCGACGAACCCATTTCCAGAGATTTCGTCCAGCTTTCCATAGATGTTAGCAGGCTCGTGAGACAAGAGTGGCCACTTCGGAATCCATGTTAAGCTGCCCTCAGCAAGTTGTTCTCTTCAATATGCCTCATTAGTTCGGTTTTGATTAATTTCTCCAGTAGTTTGCAACAAATGCTTGTGAGACTAATTGGTCTAAAACTATTAGGTGTTATGTTGGCCAGCTTCCAGTCAGTAGGCAGGGCCCTCTTTTCCATTGAACTTTAAAAGATCTTGAAAAGCGGGGAGGCCAGTTTTTCTGCGATTTCATTCAGTAATTTCGCTGATAATCCATCCGGACCCGGTGATTTAGTGGACTTTAAATGTCTCAAGGCTTCCCTTACAGTTTCTGTTGCGAAAGATACCGTGCTAATTGTATGCGCCGCTGGGACCATATATTGCTGTACAACCCGAATAAAAGGTGGCTCCTCGGTATACACAGACATAAAGAAATTGGACAAGATGTTCGCCTTATCTGAGTTATCCGTACACATGTTTCCCTCGTCATCTTTCAGACAAGGGATGGGATCTCGATTTCGTTTGGCCTCATTCACATAAGAAAAGAATCTTTTTGGGTCATTAGCTATTCCCTTCACTAGTTCTGCATCAAAGGCCATTCGTTCTTTTCGAATTAGTCTTCGACATAAATTGCGCTGTTTTTATATTGTAAGATGTGTTGGGGCTGTTGATATCGGGCGTATTTTTTCCACAGTCTTCTTTTCTTCTTGAAGTTCCTTTTTGTGTTCGGTGTCACCCATTCCGGCCGGGAGATGCGCAAGCTTTTCTTAAACGGGCAACAGTCCTCTTTCAGTTGCTGAGCTAAGTTCCTAAAGAAGCGCCAGGCGTCGTTCGGGTCAGGCGCGTATGCAGGGCTCCAGTCAGTCACGTAAAGTTGTCATTTCATTTGCTTATAATCCCCTTTCCATACATTCCTCTCGCTTATTGCACGAGCGACGGGTACCGAGAAATGGCTGTTCTCCAAGACAAGAGCACAGTGTTCACTTTGGCCAAAAGGGGTCTGTGTATTCAATCCAAGGATACAGTTTTTATCTCTACCAATGACGAGATCCAGGCAGCTAGATTGTTGGCCACCTCGAAACCGTGTGTCCATTGTGACATGCTGGGAAAGAAATTCGTCATTTACCAAGTGAAGTAGTTTATGTTCGAATGAGTTTTCTGATCGCGAGCTGTGCATTTAATCCCAATCTATATTCGGAGCGTTAAAATCTCCAATTATCAGGACATTTTTGCTACGGCAGAGCTGTTTTACCTCAGTGATAAGTATATCGTCCGCTTCCGTCATTTGTCCTGGTGGTCTGCATACCAGAACAATATGTAAGTCAGGTTGGTTAGGTACTCCCAGTTTAAAACTAATTATTTCACAGGAATTGTTTCTGTGTGATGACAGACAACCTGGGAGGTAGTTGATACCAGCTCGTATAAACATCGCGATTCCCCAACCCTTACGTCCCTTTCTGTCCATGCGGATAAGCTGAAATCCTTCCAGCCCGACTTCTGCATCTGCTATCTTCTCAGTTAACCATGTTTCGGTTAGTGCTATCAGGTCAGGTTGCACATGGTCCACGGCGAGTTTGAGTTCATCCAATTTGTTAAATAGACTCAGTACATGTGTGTGCATCATTGTCATTTTGTTGGCTTCACTCGATCTCACCTCGGTAACCTTTATTCCTGGTCGTGATGGCGAGATCCAGCCTTCATAGATTTTGTGGAGATATTCACGTTGGGTTGATTTCCCGGCCGTTCGACGTTTGTTAGGATGACGAGCGTCCTCCACAGAAAGGGCCTTTGACGTCAGACAATTGCCCCATTGCGTATTTCTAGGCCCTTCTCTCCTTGTTCTTTCAAGATTGCTTCGTCCGCCTTTAAGGCCCTCCATTTAATCCTCTCCTTTACCGTGTACTCCTGTTGAAAAAAAAACCATCTTATGGCCAGGGATGCATCCTGCCGTTCGCTCGAGCAGGAGATCTCTCTGAAGTTAACTCTTAAAAATAAGTTCTAATGGCCTGGGTTTCCTCCCTTGAGAATTGGAGTTGTCCTTACTGTTTATTCGGAAATGCTTGAGTATCAAAATTCATCATCCTCAATAATTACGTCCTTTATGCACTCCCTTAAGGCCTTGGTGCCCTCATCTATTCTACTCTTTGGACTACCATTAGTTGATTCAGGGAGCCCATGTAGAATAATGTACTGTGTACTATCCACCTCAACTGTGCCTCGAGGTATTTGTTGGATAGTCTGGCTGATTCCAGCACGGACCTCAGTGCTATGGCCATGAGGATTCGCGAGGCCAGGCAGTTCATTTATAGGAACGGTTACTGGGCTGGGTATATCCTGCACTTTTGGTCCGGAAAATGAGCCTAAAATTAGCGGGGTTTTTAATTCGGAAAGTTCCTCATGGGCTGAAATTGGGCGCAGAGTATCAGTCCCGCAGACAGTTAGAGATTTTTCTGTAGGATCTTGATCACGGTGCTCCTCGTCGTGGACAACTTGACCATTAATGTTACTTAAGTAAGTAAAATGTCCAGATCCCTCAGCGTAGTCTCGTGGTCTAGCGGCAACGCTGTTCGCCTGATGGCCTGACGTGCAGGGTTCGACTCCCGGGTCACCTACATTTTCGCTGACTTTCGACTCTTTGACGAGGTCAATTTCCGGAAATGGTTCTGAAGGATTTTGCTTTTGGAACATGGAAACCTTTACCGTTTTCTTTAGGTTGGCCTTGTCTCGGCTTTTTGTCATCTCCAGCATCGTGCCATGCATTAAAGTATGCAGATGTGCCTTAAGATTCTCTACCTCCTTTTTAAGGCCTACCATATCCTTTTGCATGACGGAAAAGGTTTTGAAATGTTCCGTGTATGTTAAGCTTTCTTGGTTTTCGTAACTTAAGTCTACTGAACTCGAGGGACTTCTAGCCCTTTTAGCGGGGGCGATTTCGTCGCATAAACGTTGCGATTTCTGCCCTCGAAATTACGACTAGGGCTTTTCAACGAAATTAAATTAGCGTCTACTGTGTGCCTCGGTGGCGTAGTGGTAACGACCGATGCCAGTGAACCTCAGGTTTTGAGTTCGAGTATCTCTCGCGGCGAAACTTTTACAAGCTAATAAATACGTTAATTTTTGTCTCCCATAATAGATCAGAGTGACGATAAACGATATTAAAGCCCTATGCAATATGTATAAAGTGTTCACCTGTATGAAAAGGTTATTGAAACGACTCAGCCGTCTGTAGAAAGCTGGGATCCGGGAGAATTGTTGACAAAAGGCGGTCAGGAAGATGTACGTTTTTACTAATGTCCTGTTGTATCTTCTGAGGCTGGAGTTATTGCGAAAGCGAATCCAATAGCTAACGACAAAAGTCCGCCAGAGTGCTAGGTGGACCAAAATCCCGAAAATTATATTTCCCACGGAGGACGAGAAATGTAAACCGCAACGGTTAGGAGGTCCTTGACTGGGCATATGTGTCGCAAGGAGTAAGTCAGCGAGACCAATTAGGTAGGACAGTGTACTGTAACAGAAGGAGCTGACAAAGGACTCTGCAGAAACAAGCTGCTTACAGTAAACAAACCAGTTGACGTGTGTCGGTCTGTGCCTGTGCACGCGGCTTACAGGATCTGGGAGCTCCCCTGAGCCAATCAGTAGAAGGTACATAGCTCGTCAAACTGCAGTGATCGAGGCGAATGCGTCCAACGGGTTGTGAGGTAGTTGCTACTCGGGGCTTCGCTTCGTCGAACAACGTCTCGTCAAATACACTACCTAGATGACCGTCCATCTCATCCAATATTGATGTGAGTGAATTAAAGGTAGATCTCATAACTTAATAAGAGTGGAAGATGAGGGTATAAACGAGAGGGGTACGGAAGGGATACAAGGATAGGACTTATGGAAGTCCGGAATGGTCAACTGTCGTGTCCTCAAACAATCAGATTATTGTTCAATGGAAAAAAGAGCGGTGACATTTAAACAAAGATTAAAACCAGAAAACAGTCCTCGGTTCGGGTTTGGTTCGTTACAAGATAAAAGACAGAGCATCAAGACGACCTTGAGGCTTCACGCAACCGTCACGCTTGGATGGTTCGTGGCAAAGGCATAATGAGTCACGTGGGGCGCCCCCGCGAATTGGCCGTGAGCACACGGTTGGCCGCGTACAGCCTGACAGCGAAGGAAACGTGTCAACGCAAGGGGTGATCTCCTCCGGAGCGCCACATGTGGTTCGATTATATCCACCAAACAGCTGGTTGCAGTGACAGTGACTTGTGCGTAATTAGTTTTAAGAAATAGCAGATTTGCACAGTGTCTACCGCACTCTCCACCTTCACCCTCTTAGCCGGTGCCAAGACAGGGAGGCCGAGCGTGATCTAGCGTAGGCCGCTAATCCAATGCAAACTACATCACTGTGCGTGAATCAGTTTTAAGTGCTAGTAGACTTTGCACCGCCTCTTCCACGCTCTGTTTTCCCCTCTCTCATGCGCACACACAGAGCGCAGTCAGAAGCGAGTGTACCCCAACCTTTTGACAGCTTGGCATGCCTAAACGCGTATTATACACATCTACAAACAAAACCATTAGAAACGCAGTGACCGCCTCTTATCACCTTGAAAATACCAGTGCAAATTGAAAGACGTAATAATAAACGCGTCAAAATTTTCAACGAAAAAAAATATGTCAAGCTACCTGTTCCAACGACAAGCAAAATAATTAGCGAAAGCAAACGTCGGTCGGTTGGTCGACCGCCTTAGACACTCCCTGACCCTAGTCTTGTGGTTTCGTTTAGTTCTAATACTTTTACTTTAGTTTAGTTGATAGTTTATTATTTCGTTTAATTTCAGTCTCACCTAAGTTTATCTTTTAGTTTAGTTAGTTAGATAAGCATACTTAAATAACCGCTATAACGTAAGCTAAACTTCGAAATAATAAAATTAAACTACAACTAAAATTGAACTACTAAACTTAACAATAAACTAAAAACGGCAACGGTTGCTTATGTAGTCCCTGTCATTTATCCCTACTCCCAGCAGGTTTTCATATGAACACAGGGGTTATAGGGTTTTATGGGCGGGGAATTAGGACACGCAGTGGAATATACTTAAATAAATGCTAAGTGCATTTTTATTTTACTGTATTTAAAAGTGTTGTTGATTTATAGCTGTAGAATTTCCTTATCTGTATTATCATTTTACTTATTGCGGAAAAACCTGACTATTAAATTGCAGGTTTCTTGAATTTCTCGAAGAATTTAAATGATGGTCAGGAGGTCGTCTACTTCAACTTACCTGTTGTCAAACTTACCATTCTGGAGTTAGATTAGTATATTCTGCGGCGCGAAGCCCCGCGCACACCTTCAATTTACATGCGGAACAATTTACTACCAGTGGCCGCGGGAAACGTATTCGACTACATTTCTCATTTTACACTTACTTCTAAAAATTTCCTTCGCTGTCTATCCTATTTCGCCACCCCCC
>JAYGXS010000002.1:86537810-86585721 GCA_036362985.1 Ligula intestinalis
CACTGAGTGGATTTAATCCCGAGACAACCATTTAGTGAGGAAAAATGTCCTTTAATTAAATTTAACGAAGGGTAATGAACGTTAATTTTAACTAAATCTGGAGTAGCATAATATCGAAGAAATTCCCTATGCTATTAAGATCACAGAACCAAAATTTTTGTCGATATTTATTGTGCTATAGTTTAAAACATATCCCCTCCAGAACCGGAAAATTTTGTCCGAAGTTGCTCAAATGCAAGTAAAGCCAAGTGGAAGGGTTTAAAAAATTATTTCTTCTACTGTGTAAAGTCTTTGCCACAAAATTCGGTAACAAACGAGTTTTGACCATATTTGGTTTTACCGAATCAAATATTTGGGATGCAACCAAAAATAACCTTACATTATCGTGAAGGTGAAGGTAAAAGCAGATCTTAGTAAACCTAAATCGGATAGAAATATACTTTTGTAAACTATAATTTCCGCTTGGGTGTAATGCAGGAATGGAACAGACGGAAGATTAATAAGTATTGCAGTATCTTAGTAGAGATTCGGCAACTCTTTTTTATATTCACAAGTTTAGAGCGTAAACTGGAATTATCTCACTATGGCGGAAATTAATACAGTATAAAGTGAAGAGTAAGGTCTTTCCTTTACAGTCAAATTAAATCATTTATTTTCAGGTAAATTAAAAAAACTTCCCAAAAATCTATATTTTCATTGTGACATAACCTTCGTAGAAGGTAGCATTCACAGGTATTCGTCAGCTAAATATCTACTTCAAGTGCTTTTGAAAGAGGTAACCTATTAAAGAGTATTTTAAAATTAATATTAGGAACAACACTATCAGAATTCTGTTGCGGATGCTCTATTTTGCTCGACAATGTGTTTTGCTATTTGGAGGAATTTCTAAATATGGCCCACATGAGCGATCTTCATAAGAAATAATATCGAAAAACGATTTTTCGGTAGATGCTTTGAACAGATATCTTCATTTAAAAGCTTTGACATTAATATCGAACAGAATCTATGTTGCCGATAGAATCTATCTAAAATAACTCTACCTTGAGAACGTAGAAAGTCACCGAAAATTTGCGGGGATTCAAAGGTCAATCTTATAAGTGATTTTAAGTGCATAACCGGTAATATGTTTAAAAGGTATTTTAATATGCAGAAAATGATGCGGTTATTCATTCAACTTACAAAAAGGCTTACCTTTCTTTTTCTAATTTATATCTATTTTTTACTTCTGAGGAACTTGAGTTTTATGAGGAAAAAAGTTACTTTTCTTAACAAGTAATTAGCACTCTTAACGAAGTTGCCTAAGGTCGTTTACTATCATTTCTAAGTTTTCGTCCATGCGTTAATACCGGTTTGTGAGTGATTAGCAATTACCTTGGCAGTTTACATGAGTTCTCTGGCGTACTTGCATAGATCGTTTCAACATATGTGATTTTTTCAAAGCCGGAAAAGTGCTGCTTACAAGGTAAGCAACATGGTCCACAGTCCTTGAACAGTACATGAGACAGTGGTCGCATTAGTCTGAACTTTCTGACTGGTACAGGGGAGGGGGGGGGACCAGCCTCGGAGACGGTGAGAATGCACTAACAGGTGGTCCGTTTTGCCGTCTAAATAATGGAGCGGGAACTGGCGGAGACGTATGTGTCTGACACGGACTGCATCGACAGACAGGAGGGTCAAGCGGTACACCCACGCAGTCTGGTTCCTGACGCACAGTGGCACCACCTCTTGCGGCTTATGCGTCATGCGCCCCCCGTACCCTCTAGCAATAATTGTATGAAAAAAGCAACCACTTGTTTTTTCGTTCTCACAGTCTCTGATGGTGGCCTACTGGCCAGACTCATAATCAACTGTTCCAGTCATCACGTGTTCATCGTCTTTGCATAAAAACCCCAAGGCTCGTATGGTAGTTCGCATTCTTGACCGGTTGATAACGCAGAAAAAGCTCGCGATATTTGGATTCTGACTGGCGACATCTAGCACGGAAATAGCCAGGTCATTTTTTTCTGCCGTCTACGTATGCTCTTTCTTGCTTTCAAAATTTGCGGTTATCGTTCCATTCCAGCTCTTCTATTATCAATGCTCAGCAGTATTGCACTATAGTTAGTTCACTCAAAAATAAGAGTATCAAGTGTAAATTTCCATAAATTTTCGTCAGATCAATACATTTAAATGGGAAGGGGTAGCATGTTAAAACGTGTTCGTCTGTTCGTACAAGTGAGTCTTAGGAATGGGGGGGGGGGGAGTTGGTCGATGAGAAAAGGCTGGTTATGAAAACAAGGTTTGCTGGACTAGTCTAGGGGAGGGGGACAAACAGAGCGCGGATGAGTGCATGTGGCTAGGTTACTGTGGGCCACGCCACCTGCGGAGCTTGTAGGACGTTCTTTGTGCACACAACGCCGGCTCCAACCACCCGATAGCGGTCGCTTCTGCTGTTGCTAGCAGGCGCTGACCCCAGGACTTTGGATAGTTTTGTGGGACCTTGTAGATGCCTCGGAAGGCTTCGTTGGGTCCACCTCCATTCCTCCCACGACTCACTTGTACGAAAAGACGACCACGTTTTAACATGCACCCCTTCCCATATCAAGTATCAATCATCAAAACGATAGAAATGTTTAAAATTCATGAACCGTTTGATATATTGGACGAGTAAGGATAATGGACATGCGAAATAATAGAACTAGTGAAACTCCTTGATATATCTGGTGGTGTTATATCGGTAGGTGAAAATCGACTTTAGTAGTCTAGGATTGCGGACGCCCACTGTATGGAGCGCGTCATAGGGTGACCGAACAACAAAGCCGAAACTGAGACTAATCCTTTTCCGCTTGCTATGATGCTGAACGAATCCTCGAATCGAGCATGGGCCCAGGCGATACGACGATTTAACCATCGGTTTCGACAAGGTGCACCCTGTACCGCACATGAGGATGTAGCAGAGGTGGTGAATTGCGGTGCACCTAGAGCATTCTCTTCTCTTTCCCTACCTGGGTCTGTAGTGGTCGCCACCCGCCCGACGCCTGGCCTTCCTGTCGTGACCTCAATCCATCTAGACCTCAAGGGCATGGCTGCCGCCAGACTTACTAGCGCGCGAGACACGGACCACCCACGTTGATGTCTACCCACACGCTGTCCAACCAAACACAGGCCGACCCAGCCAATGAATGCGCTCTGTCACTCTGTCTACTGGCCTGACTGCTGTCAAACCAGCACTTAGACTCAACTGGCTATCCCGGCTGGTTGTATGCTCTCAAAGTCACATCTCTTTCTATCTATTCTTCGCTCCTCTGTGTACACAATATACTGTTCCCACTACTCTGGCCTTTCCAAGTCTTATTAATAACTAAGGTGCCATGGTCTGAAGATCGCAGTTGCTCGGGTTTAATTAACTTCACGCCCTGTGATAGGTCCAGTGTCATGATAAATTCGAGAAGATTGGAGGCGTTAAAGAGCGCAGGTGGCTGTCGTGACCAGATCCGATGCTTAACGTGCTTCCAAATCTGCATCTGATCACTCGATTTGTAAGTTTCATCGAGGCTACAGTAAAAAGGAGTCACTACAGCCCAACTTTCGGTCCACCAGTCGGCTATTCCACAAAAAAACACACAATAGGCCTACTGCGAGGTCTGATTCCAAGCTACATTTCGCAATCTTCTAAGCTATGGCGTTAAGTGTACCGTGATAGTCACAGGCTCGAAGCACAAAAGTAGAAGAGGAGCCTCCACTCTCAGGTTTAATAGCAGAATTGGTCCTACAAGATCTAGAAAAGATTGCCTTCAGCCAACAGTCCCCAATCTTTTGGCGCCGTTACGTTGACGACACGTTAGTTATCGTCGAAGGAGAACACGCTGCAGAATGTTCATGAACTTCTCAACTGTATCTTCCCAGACATACAATTCACGAGGGAAGAAGAAAGGGATCAGCATATACCCTACATCGATGTACTCGTCATGCGAACTTCCGACGGCAAAATCGAAACAAAGGTCTACAGGAAGGCGAAAACCACCACACAGCTTCTCAACTTTCACAGCAACCATCCAATGGCTCACAAACGAAGCTGCGTGAAAACGCTGTTCAAAAGAATTCAGATTCACTGCAGTAACCCGGAGGTAAAAGCACTGGAGGCCCAATATCTCCGCAATTAATTTATGCGGAATGGCTATCCGAAGGCCTTCATAAGCCGATGCTGGCGTGCTCATCCTCCGAGGACCAGACCAGAATCAACGCCTACGATATGGCATGCGCTGCCATACATCAAAGATGTGTCGGAAACGACCGATCGCATTGCTGCGGGACTAGGCGTCAGAATTGCGCATCGCCCCAAGGCCACCATGCGCAGCCGTATCATGAGAATAACGGACCGATTAAGTCCCAGTGAGCAGTCAGGCGTAGTGCATCGCATGCCATGTCTGAACTGTCCCCGGACAGACAGCACGAAGGCTTGGTTCGCGCATGTACGAACATAAGCTAGCTGTCAAACGGGGTGACGCACTGCCGCAAGTGGCGGCCCGCACCTATGAGACGGGCCACGAATTTTACTTCTCAGCCGCAAGGAGAGTTGCTCCCGCCGACAGCAAGACCGCACGAGAGCTAATTGAAGCCTGGGCCTCGGATGACAACTCAGTCAACCGGTGCACTGAGTTGGCGCCCGCCTACATCGCTCTCCGCAGGCATATACGCACAACCGAAAATGGGGATGAATGAGTCTCCCCCTCCTCCCTCTTCCTCTACCACTCGCCCACTCGCCCACTCCTCCTCCTCCCCCCCCCCCCTACCCAACTCTTCGCCTCTCTCTCTCCTACCCCCTATAACAGTTGATTGGTTCCTGCTCCCTATAACTGTTGCTCGCTTTTCGTTGATGGTTTATCTCTGACGATGGACTTCAGCACGAACCCGAAGGCTCAGATGAATAAAATTACGATTCCGATGATCGCAACGACATCTTCTTCTAGACAAATACTAGGGATGCCAACCTTTACCTCTGTTCGTGAGAAACGCACTTCCTATTCACATCAAAGGTGTCGATTTTGGCGTGTTCATGTATGATATAGGTGCTGCTTAGGAGAGATGGGATGTTGTGGTAGTAATTGGCGGTTTTCCACCGCAGGTTTTCATGGAGGTGTATATTGCCTTATAGGCCCACCTGAGATACTCAGCACACTTGATCAGAGACATTGAAAACTAATTAGGAAATAATCTCGTAAAAACGTGATTCTATCCGTTGGTGGGATGGAGTGGATGGGACATTTGTGCCCACGGTACTGAATGCACACAGGCCAGCCTGACGCCTCAAAACGAATGTCATCTGAACGCCTGTCGTTAGCGGGCAGATTTGGCTTGCTTTATGACGCCATTCAGATTGACGTGGATGCTTATCACGTTTACTGCCAGTTTGCTAGTTCAACAAGCCAAAATTTTCCAATCGGTTGAATATCCTGCGACACCGGCATGATTGGAATTCCTTCATTTAGCTGTGTTCGACAGCTTTAATAAAAAGATCCAGTTGGTGAATTGGGATACCTTTCATTATTCAGCAGCAAAATATAATATATGTTTCTTACCAAGTAGTTTATATGACCCGTGCGTACAGAAAGGGGCCATAAAGGCGATGCAACGGAAAAGTAAAATTATTTTCTGAGAAAATTTCTACCAAGTAAAATTAATTGTCAAAACTGGGTGCTGTTTGCTTCTCAAGGAACGTCTACGTTGTGCCCTAATCAGGATACTTCAATGAACGACAATCCCCGTCGAATAAGCCATCATTTGGAACTTTATGGAGACAGCGGATCTACAGGTTTTAGTGGACAATATAGTCAAGTTGCCGAAATATCGCACGCCCGAGAACGATATAAGTTAGTAGATCAGAGTAGGTGCGTTTATCGACAAATTTTAAGGCTAAGAAAGTAAACCCTTACAGCTAAGATCTTCCAGGCCCATGGTTCCTTTAGGCGGGAAGAGAACACGAGAGAAAGCCAGATTGTTAGGAATAGTGTGTTCTGCAGAATAGCTGGAAAGGGTTTTGATTCGTGGACTAGTGTATCCGTTCCCTAGTCGGGTCGGTTCCGGAGTGACGACAGCGTCGGGAATAGCCGGATGGCCGGTGCATGCTTTGTTGCACTAGCCAATCACGCAACTTGTGTCTAGACTAGCGGTATTGAGATGGGCGAAGGCTGGCGTGCACGCGCGGGCCTTGCAGGCGAAAGGCGACATGCGTCAGTGGTTGATCTTGGGTTCCAATTGGCTGCCAGAGTCCACTACACGTTTTCTCATGAAATGTTAACCGAAATTATAAAATCCGTTTGGATTCGAAAGTATTATTCAAGAAGGTCTGTTTTAATATCTGTTGTAGAGCGTAACCCCCAAGATATTTCAGTGACGGTAGGATACTGGGTTTAGAAGGAATTTCTTTGCAGCTCCCTATGAAATCTGCAGTTTGCAATAAAATGACTGTTTAGGCAGAGTGCTTGCTTCCCAATTTACCTTTGATACCCTCTTATGTCCAAATGTATCTTATAGAAAAAAATGGACAGAAATATTCCCTCCTCAATTTCGAGAAACGACGTTTTTGAGAAAATGGGGTAACTTGATTTAGTAAGTTTTTGAAATTGAATACCCAAGTTGTCGTCAGACCTGAGGAAATTTGCAACGAACAATTAAATATTTAAAATGCTGGCATCATTATATAGTTATCTGGTATGTTCACCAATTGGCAGCTGCTGTTTATGTCAGTCCATGGTGGTCAAAATTCGTCGTCACAATAGCGTAATTGCTAATTGGCAACATTAATTTGTGTCGGTCCGGGGTCAGACCGGGTACTCCGGTGTGGGCACTTATTGCGGTTCACGTTGGCCCATAGTGATTGGCTGTCATCCCCTCCATCTTTCTTTGAGATGTTTGTACACCCCATCCAACTTAATATGTCCACTGATGCATGAATGATCGGACTGCACGGCCTCAAAAAATTTTCGGACTTTTTTGAGTGGCAAACTCAGACGATGCGTGTTTTGTCCCATAAAAACGTTTGTCCTGTGTCAAGGCAGTACATAGCCACTTCGAACAAATGATCACGTCTCTCAAATGCCAGTTGGTGTTCGTGGATGCGCGTTGGAGACGAAAGTTGCTGTTTGGCCACAATATACGGTAGCACAAGCTTCGCATGAGATCTTGTACGTGACTTATTTCTCATCGGGATAACCAACTCTATTCTTAAGGTGTTCAAGCTGGGTGTGTAATGTAGCTGTCGGTTTGTGCGCAGATTTTATTTGGTATTTACACAAGTGCTTTTCAACGAGTTCAGACAACTTCATTATACAAGGAAGTATTCGCCATGTTTTTGTTTTTGGGCGTCTGAGTAGAACTACCTGATTCCTTTTTGTTGGATTGTTGCTGTTTCATACATCAGGGTACAAAGTCTTTTTTCGGTATTGTACAGCTTCCTCATCTTTTGTACTTGCATAAAGGATATCTTTAGGCTTCAAAAAGATCAAAACTCTAAATGTACATTTAGTCTATTTATTAATGCTGCTCGTAAAGTATACAGCATAATCCATATCAACTGAATATATTTAAAAGTACTATATGACCTCTGTTTTACCTTTTAACAGAATACATTCAGTATGTCATTTAAAAAGCCTGTATTCGTTTGCAACAGCAGGTAGGGTTTGGGAATTGGAAAGGCTGTTAAATCCCGAAATATATACTTCCTTCAAGTTTTATATTTTACGAGGATTTAAATTGCTACCATATGATTACAGGAAAGCATAATTTTCGTATTTTATTCCTGAAAAATACATTAGAGCACACAAATGCTGCAGAATTTATTTGTACCAAAAACGGAAACAGCAATTGGCAACCAGTCCTACAGAGCACCTCCCTAGATGGCTTTTAAAGTAGAAATACAGAATTTCATGCTTATCATTATGAAAGATTTTCTTAATATGGGTCCCTCTGTGGACCCAGAAAACATCACCCGAGTACATGTTGGCGCACGAGCAACTCATACACTGCGCTATCTGGAGGCTGCCCATATACGGTGGATGGAACTGAACCTACATAAATAGTCGGAGCATGTAGTTAACCTTAATTTACGTTGGTAAAATCTAGCCGTTAGATTTACACATTTATCCCACCCTTTCTGATTTCATGTTTTCCCGCAGTTTTGCTCCCTACAGAGTGTTTTACGTTGCTTACTCTGTTGATAAGTCTACGTGGCAATAACAATTTGCAACATTTTTTTTCCTAACGAATTCAAATGGTTGTAGTCCAGGTAGCATCTGATGAGAATTCGCTATATTCTTTGATTCCAATAATTGCTGCCGTATCCGCAGATTTATAAGTGCTCCGAAGGTGAATGGGAAAATGCGTGCTAAAAAGTAGCCTCTTTTTACAGAACTTCGTAAGCAGCTGGATCATGTGATCAACCTGCCATTGCCGTGGTAAAGATCGATATGCTCATTCCCTCTCACGCCTCTTCGTTCCTCTTAGGACTGACTGCCACCCTATCCACTGCACCCTACCTTTAACCACCTCCCACAGGCTTTCAAGAACATGAACTAACATGAACTGCCATGCGGTGACAACTACCGCCTCCTCCTCTATCCCCTCACCATGCCCCTCCCTTATCTAAGACTAATAGCTTCTACTCTATTCACCTATCAAGTTGCACGCTTTTAGGTCGACACTTAACTGAAGAGTTACTTTATCTTATTAATAGACAACGACCGTTTGCAGTTGAATAAAAGGCTGCGAAAGTATGTGGCGTCAATCTTCTGATCTTTGCCTTGTTTAAATGTCTTCCGATAAAATAATGTGTTTCAATTTTCTTCAGAGATAACCGGAAATACATTCGTTTAAACGCCGGATTTCCGATGGGACCGGAATATCTTGCTATAAAGTTGCATGATATGTAAGATTACAGCTCTACTAGCATACTCTTTATAAGGCGAAAGCACATTTCTGACTTCCGTTAAAACTAATCGAAAGTGCAGAAACAGTGAATTTCACAGAAACAAATACCGGTTATAAAGGGAGCGCGATTAGGGCAGGTAACTAGAATGCCTTCTGACCCAAACTCCAGGCTGAAATGCATAAACTAAATTGGTATGATAATCCCTGTTATTTAGCCATTCGGTTAATTTGCTTCAGTTTGAAAACATATTAAGATAGCTCAGCCAATATTTAACGGGTTTTGTCCTATACTACTGACGTATCATTGGCAAACATTGGAAGGAGTGTCGTTAGAGGCATAGTCACAAAATTGCCATCCAGTTAAAACTGTAAAGTTGAAGTAACCTATAACTTATAGGTAAGCACAGTTAGGAATAAAAAAAAGAACTTGTTCTGACAACTGACTGATACTGAGTAAACGGTCGCTGCTATGCTGACACAACCGTAGTTAAAGCACAAAATCCTGTCTTGCGCAAGTCATTATTTCTGGATTGATTGTACCCCCTTTTAAAAATCAAATGCACACTAAAAATCAAACAGGATGGATTTCAGCCGTCGAAAAATATCTACACTCAATACACCGTCGATTTAAAATTAATGTTGCCTGTTGCCGCGTAAACAAAATAGTAGTTTAGCGGACTTCAGACGTTATATTTTAAGTAAAGTTATTGTCGATGACATCATTAGCAAATTTAAAATTTAGTTAGACTGGATTTTAAATGCTTAGAGGGCCGAGAGTATTTGTAGTTTTTTGAACACAACTTTTTCCAATATCTCAACAAATTGACGGAATACTGCAGCTAGCATCGAGCTTCTTTGATTCAAGTCCGTTCGCTTTTCTGTCAAATGTACGTTATCACATGAAGCCAGCCTTGAAATATTCGAAAGGTCAGCTGACCCTGAGAGACAGGTAGTTGGAACAAGTGTGTTCCACGTTCACACTATAGCTTCTGCGTTTTTGCCAGCGGAAACCGTGACTGCCGAGTCCTTTGGACACGTAACAGTGCTAGGCAGAAGAACTGACGGTGCGGTACAAGTGACTGTCAAATCTGCGCGCGGCGTCTTTTTTGGATTAAACGGTGCAGATATCAGAAACGTAAAAATCCCAGTGTAGACATCAGGGTTAAATGTTAATTGGCTTAGCCGCCGATGCACATGAACTAAGAAAAAATACAAGTGCCACATTAGTTAAGGTTCAGGTGTGTGAAAGTCTGTTGGTTAAGTCAAAAGGAACTGGTTATTCGTTTAGCGCAGATATGACTACGTCACATTTTTACGAAAGTTGAGGTAAGGCAGCACTCACTAGTGAATTTTTTCACACGAAACAGCTAGAAGCACTTTTTTCCCAGGCAAACGCAAGCCCGAATTCGGATCAACGTGCATTACAGGCTTGGATCATGGCAAATAATCTGCAGTCATAAGTTTAAAAACGACATTGGTCAGGTGTGCTGGCAGAGACCATGCCCAGGAGTAAGTCCTTCCATCCAGATTTTTTAAATGGCAATAAAAATTTGGACGTTACTTCCCGTTAGCTGTAAAAAGTAACAGTTAATAATTCAATTGTCGCTATATCACATGGCCACGGAAATGTTTTTTGAGGAATTCGTAAACACCAAGTGTATGCGCATCCTGTTCGAGAAGAAGTTTAGACAAGGATAGGTTATGCAAGTCCCTGGGTTCAATGTGCATCGCTAACTACCATATGCGTTTTAAAGAGCCGGGTGTGGTTTATTCTTTTTTCATAGCTAAGGGCAGTAACCCTCTGCGTGTTAACTACTTCCTTTAGTAAAACGAAATGCAATAAGTTTTTTTATTGTGATGTCCGTTATTCAAAAACTTTTGTAGTTCATGTTTTGCTCACCGGAATAAATTTGTTGTTTGCTGACTTTTCGGACAGCTGGGCCGGCTGTCTTTTGTCGAAGCGCACACTAACTTTATCGATCAGCAAATTTAAAGTTGCGGCTGTACGTGTTTGCCTAGGGCTGATCGATTTTTCTCCGCTCACTGCTTGGCCCTCCTTGTGGATTTTGGCATAGCTTGACGGCAGTTGGTGTTCTATTTCATCCCCACGGTAGAGAATGCTGGTAATCCTGCTCCCTCTTCCGGTAGCTTCCTCGCAGGGCCGTCTTTGTCTGCAAATCCTGACTTTGGTTGGACCATGTCCTGTTCTTTACTTACGTCATGGCGTAGGACTTTGTAGGCCGTGGGCAGGTCCAGATGCCTGTTGACAAAGTTATATTTTGTTAATTCTTATATTATCACACTCAATGTCATAAGCATATGTAGGCCAATGAGAATAAATTTGATAAACATTGATTCCTTTTGTTTTCTTGCACACATTTCGCCGCTTGCCCACGTTAAAGCCTACCCCATAAAACCGTAGTGACGACTATTGTCATTTTACACGATCCTGGGGTTAGCGGTGACCAAGTCGGCTCAGACAACTTACTGGTGCCAAAATTTGTTTAATTCGCCAGACATGCTTTGATGATTCTTATAAGAAGGCTCACATGACTGAACACGGGTGGTTTTGCGCTAAATTTCTGACGAGGAGGAGGAGGAGTAGGCTTAGGTTCGGGAAGGGGAGAGTTATTTTTGGGGTTAAGGCTAAGATGCGGGAATAGGTAAACCCCTGAAATGTAGGGCGCTAATTGAGGCGAATATTCGCCTCCCGAGTATGTGTGTGTATAGAGAGAGAAGAAGATGAAAACGCGTTGATCACCAATGAGAGTTCAACGGCTCAGAAAATCAAAACCATGATTTCAGTGATCGACATGACTTATAATACCTGTGGTTCGGTTCTGTCGTGTTAATTAACTTATTGAGGTATACACATTTACCAAAGTTTTCGCAGTTTGAAAATAGAGGTAATGAATGTACGTGAAAGTTCGCATTTCAAATGTTTGCATGACAAAGTGAGAAGACTGGTCGTGCATGGGAACAGTTTGTTTATTATTCTGAGCTTTTGAACTCATGCAGCGGCAACTGTTGTCAAAAGGGTGACAACTTTGAAGGGATAAAAGCCAATCAAGTGCCAGTGTCGCAAAGCTGCAGGTGATTGGGCAAAGCTCTGTAAGGCGGCACAAAATCGATAAATCGATTGAATCAGCTCTCACCTGTGGACCAGGCTGTTATCCATTCTTGACTCTTTTTCTTTCCTGCATGGGTGATTACGTTGGCGGCTGTTAAGCTGAACGCATGGTGCATTTCGTGGGTGGGGCCAGCAACGTATGATAATTCGTCGCCCCTTTAGTGACCCTGCAGCCACGCATGATGTCATGTGATTGCATTTTTTGGTCCGCCTCTGGGACAGCCAATCACGTGTGCCGGAAGCTGCGACATCGCTCAACCTCTCACGGGGCCTAGCAAGTACGCACACGCCAAGGCCGGTCTCGCCCAACTCAGTCTGGCTGCGTCACACAGCATTTTACGCCAGGCTTACACATTTCGGACGCGGCTCTCTCAAGAGTGGTTGTGTACTCGTCCAACGGTTGAATTCCTTCCACCTATTAAGCAGTATATCGTCCACCTGGCGTTCGAATTCTTCTCTACCCACACGCAGCGAAAACATAAAGAGCGCAGAGGCAAGGGTTGTACCTATTAACTTAAACCAGCGTGATACCCTTTCGCACAGCCAATCTATATTAATACATGCGCAATCCGACCATGCGTTCAGTCTGGCCTGCGTAGTTACAAGGACAGCTCAGGCGTGGGATGTGATACACTACCTCAGACTGCTCTTTTGGATTAATTGCTCTTTGATTGTCATTACTTTGTTGTAGCATTCAACCGGCGTGCAATTCTGACACCTAGTCCCGTAACCATACGCTCAGTCGCTTCTGGGACGTACCTGATGTATGACAGAGCATGTCATACCCCCGGCGGAGTTTCTGTTTGGATCCTCCGGGGCCGAAGGCATAGGCATCAGCTTATAAACGCATGCGTTGGAGAGTTCAGAATAATAAACAAACCGTTCCGGTCTTCATATTTACAGAGACTTAAAATGATGTATCTTCCAGGCGCGCTCAAACCTTGTCGGAGAAATTACATAACTTATGTAAGATGTACATTATAATTCATATTCACGTGTATCTGGACCACTGTGCTGGCGGAAAATATGCAGAGCTACATTTTGCGTCTTCGTGTCTTTGCTCCGTAAAGTTTGAAGCACGCATATAAACAGAAGGGAAACCGTTTTGTCATGAAATTCTGCCTGTTTATGGAGCTAGTAGGCCAAAAATCGCTGAAAGTGAGTAATATTTTAGTCTGCGCAGAGACTCGACTGTTTATTGAAGCCGTCTGGACGGCGAGGCATTCACTGCTGCCAGGGCAGGCTGTGGAGTTGGCGTCTGTGCGGTTGCTAAGAGACGGGCCGCGGAAAGCGCATAAATGTGTTCGAGGCGAAAGTTTTTATAGGCGCGAGCGCACGACGAAGGCGCTCGAATGATGTCGAGAGGAATTTACACACGAACTTTGAAGTATCCGTTGTTAAAATGCGAAATATTTGCCCTTTTGCCGCGTACCTTTTCGTCTTCCCGAAAGACCAATGACCATATTTAATACTTTCTAAGCGAAACCGCTGTCACAGAAGTAGTAATCTGGTTTAGAGTCATCGCCTCTAGTGATTGAGTTTCGATTGAAGTTTATAGTCTGAAATTGAGAATACAAAGGTGAATCGAAGGGGCACCAGTGGAGCTTGTAGAACATAGATGGCCAATTATTAATAGTTGGGGATCGCTAACCCTGCTAGTAACCGCTCAGGAACTAATATTTTAGACAGAATAGCGTTACCTAAGATTACAAGGAAGGCTTGAATTAAGTTGTAGGGGGTCTTAGGCGTAGTTGTACTTGAACCACTACAAGCTGTTGGTAGAAGACAGAAGTCACCAGTGGAAGGGATTTACTGTGCACAGAATCCTATATTGCCGTCTAAGGCAGTAGGACTACTGGCACAGCCAGGGGTGATGTTGGCTACGTCCAGTCGTGACCGAGAGTGCCTGACTGTGTGTTGTATCAGAGTTTTGTGTGATAAAGGTCGTGAGGACAGTTGCTTTTACATGATTGTTGAGCAATTTCAAGTTGTTTGTTATTGGTGTGTCGCGTTGCCCGAGGGGTGTCGCGTGTTGAGTCCCATGCTGCATCCGTTGAGGGGAAGGAGCGTTCGTGTGAAATTTGAGAAAGTGTGACCATTTGGACACGCGTGTGTGCGCACGTGCGTGTGCGAGTGGAATGTCGGTCAAGTGTCTTAAGGTTGGAAAGTGAGACCAAGGAAGGCACATGACCTTGATGCAGTTCGCATCAGACAAGGAAGCCGGACAGCATCGTTGACCGTCCGCTACAAATCTCAATACTAAGGATGGCTCCCTGGAAACAATTTTTATCAGCGTAGTGATAAAATTCCTGGTAGTAGTACCATAATCATCTTTTGCATGAGCCCAAATTAAGTGACAAGTGATTTTTGGCGATAGCGGAAGACATAAGAGCTCGGAATTAGAGTGTCTAAACACATATCGATAGTGAACTGAGTTCTCCAGGGACGCATTTCAAAGCAGTGAAAGACTACCGACAGTTGAACTAGGAGGTTTAAACGTAGTAACATCGAAACACACCAGGTGAAAAGCATAAAAAATTGATGTCTCAATCATATCACTGACTGATAAACAGAATGTATTTCGATTGGGCGTTACACAAACTAAAGGCTTTGTCATGAAATGCGCAAATTTGCCAGCAAACAAGATGCACAGAAAATTTATTAGCGTAAAACAGTTTACTGATGCCCCCTCAAATGCGTTCCGTTGCTGCATAGCGTAAATAACAAGTGAGAGCTGTACATAGACTTAAATTGTTCCGAAAGATAGATTCGAACACTCAACGTTGTCGTTAATTCAGCGAGGGAAAAACACCGTGCAGGACTCCCTTGGGCAAGAGGTAAGGAGTAGGCATACCTACTAAAAACGAAGACTTTTCACGGCAAAGCGACTTTTACGGCAGGACCGAGTTGTTTGGCAGTGGTTACGCAAGCTATCGCCACAAAATGCTTGAGGTGGTCGTGGTCGCTACACATCCAGATATGAAAGTTGTTCTGATGAAGACACATTCTCTGTTCATTGCCTACTTGCAACTGAAAAATCTGCTTTCTTAAAAAACAGTGCAGATCATGTTCCAGCGCAATTGGCTGACAAACAGCTCTCGGAGAGGAAGTCTTGATATTTAAAGGAAACCACTCAAGTGTTTGTGGAGATGAGCACTTAGAAAAGCTAGATTGCTAGATCGTTCACATCCCATTTGTAGAGTACTCCTTTAAGTGCAAATTATTGAATACAATCAGTAGATTAGTACCCTCTTCACTATCAGTACTCGAAGTTATATTACTGGCATATCTACTGCTCGTTATCATAAAATTTAGTTTGAGAGGACTAATTTATGTTACCGGAGAGAATTTGACCATACGCATGTCCGATGGCGTCATTGCTAGTCGTGCTTTAAGGGTTGGAAAAAAACAGATGCAATCGCTAGGACAATACTATTATCCGCTTGACGTCTCGGACACCGTAGTGGATTCATCATTAAAGACAAAAGCAGGTAGGGGTAATACCTACGCAGGCAGTTGCAGTATTTATAGGATTGAGTCGCTATGCTAGGGCCTAACTATACCAATTAAAAGCTGCCCCCAATCGCAAATAGATGCCCAGTTATGCGCTAATGGCTTGATAGCCGGCGTCCCTTCCGTGACCTGCTGAGCTTGCATTACCCGTACTGGACTTGAGCGTGATACTTGCTTGGCCATCTGGCACGCTGGCGCTGGCGTTCGCCTCTGCGCTCTCCGAGTGGTAAATTGCTTTAGCCAAACTGGGCCCCAGCACCGAGTATAGATTGAGCAGGTCATTGCACCCGTTGATAGACTGAGGGCCTGCAGATGTTCTACAGCCCACCTCCTTCAAACTCGAGACGCCACTGACGTGTTCTCCCAGGGTAAATATTGGTCGCCCAGTCGCGCGTTTCCCAGCGCGACGACGCATGTCCACACCGATGCGCCAACTTCGCTCTCGCACGACCGGGGCGCATAGACGCGCCCCAAACGGGTCGACCTATCAGCGCCCCGAAGTGCTCGTGGCCAATCAGCTCTGGCCAGTCCTCTAGTCAATTCATGCACCGACGGACACTTGGGAATCCGATCTGAGCAGTACGCCGCTCACGCGCCCTCACGGCCGGACAGAGTGGCAACTTTCTCCTAACTCTTTTGTACACAATATATTGTTCCTAACATTCTGGCCTTCCCACGACTTCTCCCATCTCCAAAGGAACCGGGCCTGGAAGATTGTAGGTGTTAGGGTTAAACGTACAGCCTTAATACCTATAGATCCTTAAACCATGACTCAAGCAACTTCCGGCTCACACGATTGTCACCTCTCACGAAAATGTTGCCCTCAAGAATGAGGTCTTGAGACGGTTGCTCTGTCAGCCGCAGGAGGCAAACAAACTCCTGATGACCTTGAGGCTGTCACATTTCTGGACCTAAATCGCTACCACCCTACACTCCCCCCCCCTAATGGCTAGTGTGGACGAAGATGAGGTGAATAAGAAAGTATGCGAATACCTGTATGCCTATAGGTGGGAAGGGTAAGACGGTTAACCATAACAGCTACAATCTTCCGGGCCCGGTCCCTTAGGAGATAGGGGAAGTCTCGGGAAGGCCAGAGTAGTAGGAATAATATATTGTGTACAGAGGAAGTTGCTACTCGATCCGGCCGTGAAGGCGCGTCCGTCGGTGCATGAATTGACTAGAGGACTGGAGAGCGCTTGGCCAGAGCTGACTGGCCACGAGCGCTTCGGGACGCTGATAGGTCGACCAGTCTGGGGCGCGTCTATGCGCCCCGGTCGTGCGAGGGCAAAGGTGGCGCGTCGGTGTGGACATGCGCCATCGTGCTGAGAAAGGTGCAACTGGACGACCAGGATTTACCCTGAGAGAAAAGGTCAGTGGCGTCTCGAGTTTGAAGGTGGTTGGCTGTAGATCCGCTACATGCCTTCTTGGCATCTGTACCGAAGGTGAACATAAGAAATATGGTCGGTAATTTGATTGTATGCGTAAGCACTTGCCCCGATACTGCCCCTGCTGCAGGCCTGCACCGAACACAGCCTGCTCTTGGTCGAAACCTCTCTAGATCCCGATCCGTGTCCAAGGCAGTTTAAAATGTAGGCTGCTATACGAACCACCGCTTTGTTCACTCCAAGTTGAAGCTTCATCTGAGGCCCTACCGGCGACCAAAAACGGAGTCAACGTCAGGTAAGTTAAAGACTGTGACACAGTATCCAATTAAACGCTGACCGAATTTTAGCAAGTAGGTGAGTCTCAAACTAGAAATGATTCAAACTATGGATGAATAAGCTACCATGAAGCCCATTGAAGGTGTTCGGAGGCCACCATCTGGTTATTCAAATACAAGAAGAACAGGTAAATGCGTAACAACCAAGGCGACACGGCCGTTCTCAAAAGTGTAGGCAAAAATCTCGCCTGCATCCTAGTCAATTACTCGGGCCTTCACGCAGAGAAACGAATTCTCTCCAAAAGACAACGTGGATTTTTAATGGATGCGGAAACATTGGTCTGATTTTCGTTACTCTGTAATTATCAACTGGAAGCTAAAAATACGAATGCTGACGCAGTAAACTACAAGAGAAGCTGGAAGATAACAGTGGTCTTCGGACTTCCCTAGCGATTCTCGCAAACAGTTAGACACTTACTCGAGGGAACGGTCATAAAATAGGGTCATTTTCGGACAGGTTATCGGTGAGAAGTGCGATGAAGCAAATTCGTCTAAATGCTCTCATTTTATTTTCCTAGCCTACGCTGACGTCGCATGGCGTGCTACAAGAGAAGATGGACATATCAGTGACACAAAGATCCATCTAAAATCTTTTCCAAGTGCCCACCATCGACGCTGAGACTTAAGTAGTCTGCGTATATAGTCAGGAGACTGTGGCAACTATCATTATGTCTATAACAACCAGTTTTGGAGGTCAACCGAAGACCAGAGGCCAAGACGAAGAGAGTCCCATCAGGCCCTAGTGTTGCGAAAATATGATGCAACCATCCAAAACATGTGATTGTGCTTTCGCTGGAAAAAAGGCCTTTAGCCATGTTGGACGTCTCTGAACCCATTGGAATGTCGGCAAAAGAAACCGCTCTCACACATATCACGAAACACGAGTAAAAATGGCGTCAGCCCTTGGGACAAATTCTCCGATTGTGCATCAACTCCTCAATCACAAATATTCCCCACCATCAGCATTGGCGTAGTTCCTACCTTCCTTTATTGCGACTGCACATATAAATCACGCATCGGCTTTGCAGGTCATCTTAGTACAGTGCAAATCATATTCAGGCGTAGACCAGTCACATGCACTTTATGTGTCGGCCCTGTCCAAAGTTATCAAGCTACCGCATGGGCCTCTTCATTCACAAACAGATTCACAAAAATTCACAGTATAGCAGTGCAATCAAATTTCCCTGGCAGGTATCCAGTGTAGCGGTCAGGCACAATTGCTGTCCAGCTTCCTCGTATAATGCTCGCTGCCTCAACGTCGTGCATTTTCGCAAGCTGCTACCGCAGGCTTCCACCGCTATCTTCCTCTCAAAGACTCTCAGGCCTGAGTGGACGCAGTCAAGACTAATCCTGGCCTCGCCAGTGGACACTGCTGCTTGAAACAGCAATACAAGGTTCTGTACACACTAACACCCTCACTCTGGTGACTTCTGTGTTTTCAAACAACCCGAGATTTAAACTACACTAGTGCATACAAAACGCAGTAAGGCCACGCATGCATCTAATCACACACAGACACAAACATACTAACAATCTGCGCAACCCAACAATCGCCCAGAAAACAGACGCGCAATGCCATTTGCGAGTGTCAGAAAAACAGGCGAAATATAATATGTGAGAATGTGCGAATTTAGTTTACGTGAGAAAACTTATACTTAATTGAGATCTATTCTGTGCAGTTGAAGACCAGAATGTGTATGGTACGACCTAGCTAAAGGTTTTCATCACCCGTCAGCTACTGCGTCTAATTCCAGCACATTTGGATGGAAAGCTGGGTCAACTAACTGTTGCAAATGGAAGGTAAAAGAGAAGACGGTGGATAATGAGGTGGGATCCAACCTCACCATGGTAAGTCTATCACAGGGGGTTAAGTAAGTTAAGCCCTAGCAACTGCGACCTTCAGACCACGGTTCCTCAGGAGAAAAGAGAGAAGACGGTGCGAAGTCCAGAGTGTTACAAATAGTTCATTCTGTACAGAAGGATAGGAGGATACATAGAAAGAGTTTTGACTCTGGGATAACTGCCATCCAGCTGCGACGGCGCCAATTCCGGACTGACAAGAAGGTCGGGCATCACTAGAATGCCGGCGCATTCTTTGTTACGACAGCCAATCACGCGGCTAATGTCTAAACTAGCGGTCGTGGCGTGACCTCAAGATGGACGAAGGACAGCGTGAGTGCGCGGGCCTTGCGAACCAAAGGCACCATGCGACAGTAGCTGATCTGGGGTTCCAATTGGCTGCTAGGGGCCACTAAAAATCTGCCATGCTTAAACATATTACGTTTCTGCCGATGTGTGCTGGCAAGTCGAGAAAGTTGTAAGTTGAAATTCTAGGCTCTCGGTTTGATCCTTATTCTTTCTTTCTCTTTTGAATTTAGTTTCATCAGCCAGGATTGATTCATTCTTGGAGACGTAAACACTTTTATTCATAAGAACGAAAGCAGAACCTTTATCCGGTGTAGTTATGAATATTTCAGTATTTTGGCGCAGAACTTTGAGTTTCTCCAGATGATCTTTCGTGATGTGTTCGATGCTTAGAGGTTAAGTTCAAAGATATTGGTGGCAGCAGTTAACGACAAAAGCGTCCAGGAAAGGGTTCCTCGAAGTCCTCATCCACAAATCCCTCAGGATACCTGTAAAACCGAGTTCAGCATGGACGGCAACAGAAATCGACGAAGTCTATTGCAAAGAAGGGGTCACAGAGCAGAGGCATTCTGTATGGGTAACTCCAGCCTTCGCAGCAACGAGAAGCACGCTGTAGCGACAACTTCCTTAGCTGCACCTACCCACTACTACCTTCCTCCCACGATGAGGTGCTACAGTCGGATTCTTCAGATGAATCAGTGCAAGAAGAGTCAGCAGAGTCTGTTAAGCTCGTCCACGAGAGTGACGTCAGTTCCCCTGCCACCTGCTCAATTTGACGTAAATCTTCTAAATAACCTGGTAAAGCAGGTCTTCGTATTTTTTCTTTGATAGCGGCTTCCGAATTCTGAAGAAAACAAAAAAACAACAGATTTACTGGATTTGCACTAACAGTAACGACAGCTCGCTTGTACGTCTTATCAGCAGTTTGCACCACGTCACAATATTGTGACGTGGGTGCCCACGGCGCGCGCGCTGACGAAAATCGATCAGCTAATCAATTATCGATTTCATAATTATCCTAGCTAATGACAAACAAGCACGGGTGAAGCACGTGCTTGCGTAATACGCTAACACGCGCAATGCTATTAAGGTTGTTTATACAACATTCTCACCTATATGAGATCCGAAATCCCGCTCCGCCTGGTACACATGGAGATTGGATTATGTCCTGCGTGTCTTGCGTAGACGGACTGTGCAGCTGTGACAGCCACAGAGCCCAAGCCTATAGCAATTAAGGCTAGGAAGGTTAACCCTAACACCTACGATCTTCCAGGCCCGGTTCCTTAGGAGATGAAAGAAGTCGTGGGAAGTCCAGAGTAGAAGGAAGAATTTATTGTGTGCACAACAATTAGGAGAAAGGGGCTAATCAGTCCGGCATGGCCGTGAGAGCCGCGTGAGTGCGCGGCGTCATGTGCATTCCACTTAAAGCGGATTCCCTAGTCTCTGATGGTGCGTCAATTGAGTAGAGAACTGGAGAGAGCTTCAGGAAGCTGGTTGGCCCAGAGCGCTTCGGGACGCTGATAGGTCGACCAATTTGCGACGCGTCTATGCGCCCGGTCACGCGAGGGCAAATGTCGCACGTAAGTGCGGACATACGCCATCGCGCTGGGAAAGGCGCGACTGGGCAACCAAGATTTACCCTGGGAGAACACGTCAGTGGCGTCTCGAGTTTAAAGGAGAACCACTACAAGTGCTATCATTCTAGACCGTTGTTTGTCGATGAAAAAATCGAACGTAGGAAGATTAGTGAAAGATAGGGAAGGAGGAACGTAACAACGGTAGGGTTTGAACAGCTGGTGTTCGTATGGTTGGCTTTCGGGAGCCAGGTTGAAGACACTGTTGTGACCTGCATAAGTTTCTGCGGCTGGCATGCGAGGGTCCGGCCAGTGTCGCCAGTGCCGCTTGGGAGGAGGAAAGGTCATCTCGCGTCTGCGCGGGGCACTGGGTTTGCGTGCTGGTAGGAGGAAATTTCTCGACTACGCGTGCATCGGCATGTCGTAGGAGATTGGTCATCTCGACTAGGTGGGAGGGAGGTTGGTTGGCTGCGTTGAACTTCGACGGCAAATCAGTATGCCGTGTAAGTGTTCGCTGAGATGAGGAAGGGGTACCGTTGGCAGTAGAAGAAGGATTTGAGTTTAGAAAGGAGGTCTGGGTATTGGCACTCATAGGGGAAAACTGCTCCATGGGATGGGGAAGGAACCAGAGCCTGAGCTCCGTGGGCTGTGAGCGATTGACCATCTCCCTCTTGCTTCAGGACAGAGTTTCGGTAATGGAATTCTCCATTTGGTGGCAAAATGACATGACACAGGAGAAATTCAGTTGAACGTGAGGGAGGTCTGATGATGATTGAGCTCGGCCACATGAGAATTTTAGTTGAGAGTTCATCTCACGATTGGGGTCACCAGTTATAGGAATTAAGGCTAATGTCTATGCACCCCGGTCGTGCGAGGGCTGTAAAACCGCTACAAACCCACCTTCCCTTACATGGCCCAGGAAATGCGATAAATGAGTGAGGAAGGTGCAACGCGTGTCTACTTCACGATAAGCGTCCGCGCGCATTTCACTGCTGTGTGCTATTCTTGGGGGTAGTAGAGGATCTCGTTGCTGGAGAGCTGTGAACTATGATTTATTGATGATGAATTTGGGCAAACAACTTTCAAATGAAGATGAATGTTTAGTTCTTTACAATAAAATTTTCCCCTCATATGGCTTCTTAACTTTAAAGGCAGAGGTGCTGATATTAAAATCCCTGAGATGTATCGGAAAATGTCCTCCTTGTTTTTCTGTTAACAACTTCCTTGATTTGAGACGAAAACGTATCTGCCTCGTTCATCTGGGCTATACGTGCTTAAGAACCTTCAGTAATGTTGTACAATCTGAAACTGAACTTTTTGCTACCATATACTTGTATAAAATATTCAAGTTTTCTACCTGAGGAAATAAAAATGTCTTATTGACGGAGGGAATGTACTTTAGGGAAATGATTTTTGCATGAATGAAGTTAAAGCGACCTCTTATCCCAAGTCATGCTTTGGTTACATGCCTGTAGGGCATGAACCGAGTGTCTAGCTTTCGTGCCTACCAGTCCGTGCGTGCTAGACGGTCAAACCTCCGATTAAGGTCACCGACTTGTCTGGACGACTGACCAACCACTTCCCGAGGCCAAGTCATAAAGGGACCTTAAATGTGGTGACTACTTATTATCAGACACTCCCGGAGCAGACGACCCACTGCCTGTTGCAGAGCTCCAGACCCGGCGACTACACCGACCGGAATGCGACTCTGGACTCCGGTCCACTCATGGTTGGAGTGCACTCGTCTGGGAGTCACTTACTCATTTACGTATATTCTACTCATTCAGCACTACATTAAATGATCTATAACAACCCGGCCTTCCACGCCTTACCTTATCCTATCTACAAGATTATAAATATTAGGATACTGTCTATCGTCTATTACCTGGTTGGACAACATCGTACCCCACAAAGTATTGCACAATGTTCCCAGAGCTTTGGGAAATCATATTTGCCTACTATGCCTCATTTCTGTGCATCGCAACGGGAAACGGCTTTTAGAAGAGAAGAAAAATGCTATATTGAGGATTTCACAAACCTGAATTTTCAGCAAAAATGGCTCCATTCGCGGAGAGCAGATGGTAAGGTAAATAAAGGGTCATTTTTAAAAGGACAAAGGTAAAAGGTCATGCAATACTCACAAGTCAAGTTTTTCACGACATTCATATCAACTATGGAGACATATCGGCTCTTAAGTTCGCGATTTCCACTTCTTCACACGCTTTTTTCTTCATGTTGTCATCCTACGGAAAATTTTCGATGTTGGTGAATTGCATATGCGACAGATTGGCCGCATTTGACAAATATTGGCATGGTGATATGTTGTAGATAAAATAACTTGTGTTCGTGCATTTAAAAAGGTAGCAGTGTACTGTAGATATGGCCTCATGATCACAAATGCAGACAAATAAAGTAGAGGATTAGAGAGGATGATATAGGATAATAAATTCCCACGTGAATGGAGAGCAAAAAAATGGGTGGCTCAAATTCGACAAGAACGTTTTTGATAACCTTAAAGCATTTTACGCGCAGTAGAAATTCAGGGCAAAGCATGCATACTGTTAAGCAAGACGCTTATCAATGTCTTTTTTAGTTCAGCTTCTTCTTAGTCACTCTATTTCATTGTCAAACTCAAAGGCTCACCGAACGACGCATAGTATTTTGAATAACTTCTGGCCAAACGCTTTAGAAAAAGCGGAGGCAATTTAAAATCACGATGAAATCAACGACAGCTTATTCAAGTCATCACACTTATTCCTTATTTTAAAAAAATAAAAAACACCTCAATGAGAAATTTTACCAAACGAGGAAGACTGAAAAAATTAATCGTATGTTCTGGTTAGTATTGCCAGTCAGCTCTACCTTCGCCAGGTTTGAAAAATAAGTGACACGAGAACCTTCTTAACTTCCTCAAGGAGTGTAGTCACGAGCTTACTCTGCTGTGGCTGGGATCAGTAGTGCGTGAAGTCATCTCAGTCTTTGTGATGACTGCCTAATTACTCATCGCCATCTGAGTACTTACGAGAGTTCTAGTCCTTAACTCTATTGAAAAAAGGCACGCCCATGTTCCCTCCTGTAACTGGGTCGGATTCGTAAATGTCACTAAACGGGAAATGTGAGTCACAGGAAGCAAATGTGAAAAAGGAGATGCAATCGCTGGTACAAGAAGTTACTTGGCTTACCGTTTCCGATATCCCATAGGAGTTGTTAAGGTTAAGCCGATTGAACCCTTACTACTGCGATCTTTCAGGCCCGATTCCTTAGAAGAGGAGAGAAGTCTTGGAAAGCCAGGGAGTAGGAACAATATATTGTTTACATAATGACTTGAAGAATAGTTCATAGAAAGGTTGACTCGGTCTGACGTGGTGTTCGACGATGAGGAGTGGGGGAGAAAGCGAGAGGGCGCCGCAGCCTCGCGTACGCCGCACACCTGGGCGAAAGTCCGAGTGAGTTGCGCCTTGCCTGCCGGACCGTGGAAGCGTAATCAAACATCTGTCACCAATTAGACGAGGCGGAATTATCGATTGCCTATGAGCGTGGGCGCCAGCGGGTCGATAATACGCGGGGTAGATGACAAATCACGGGTGTAAGCTCTGGCAGGGCGAAAGCAGAGACCGTGGCAGGCTCCTACACCGACTCAGACTCGAACCAATAGTTAGTAGACAATATCTGTTGCTTACTCCCTGATGATAATGCCAAGCATTAATCCGAAACAAAAGACGAATACATTTCTTGTTCCAGGGACTGCAGGTACTTCTTCTCAAGCTTTGAAGGCTATTAAGATTTAACTTAACAGTGTCATCAGCATTTATTTCCTAAGATAAGTGTGAATCATCGACCATTTACCGCAACGAACTAGCATCACAATGCAAGGGCTGAGACTATGGCATCTCAAAATGGCCGAATTCAGAAGCCTCTCTTCAAGCTATAGTGAAAACATAAGCTCCGAGACGTTTAGTTATTGTTTCTTACACATTAGGTTTTTGCTTATGTTTATTATTTCAGGTGGCGAAGAGGCGAAGCTATCTACGAGGGTGAAAAAAAGGCGATGCGATCTCTGGAGTAAGAGCTTTATTCATCCGCCGTTTCGGATTATCACTGGAATCCCTCATCAGATAAGACTAGGTGATTCACAGTAGTGCAATATTTGGAGGGTGCAGTTCTCACGCGACCTCTTGCCACCTATCATAATTAGCAGTTCAAGCATTAATGGCAAACGATCGTACTTATGGCCGGCCGGCTGGCTCGCTCGCACCCGAGTCATCGAGGGCCACGATTTCATAATCACTGTTCGTAGTTGACGTGATAACCAGTTGATCTTTCAACCCTCCGATCCTGTCGCTGATAGCTTCAGTCGGTGTGCTATGTCATGAAGTGAGCGCCGAAATTCGAGAAGATTGCATCAGTAGCATTACAATATTGCTTATCGTGCAGCTTAAGCCCCAGATATTTCACTCACGTCAGGAAGCCGGTCATTTAATAAGCACCCTTCCAGCCGTCTGGAAAAATAGCACTCTTTTAAGCAGCGGTAATGATAATTAGGATTTTTCCCACTGATTTGCAATGCCCTTGTCAATTTAGCAGTGGTTTATAACATAAATGGCCCAAGATTACTATTTTCATATTCGGGTAGTGGCAAGTTACGTTCTTTTCGAATTTTAAACTCGAAGAAAGCGTATTTTTCAGTTTATACAGAATTTAATTAGGAAACTTTGAAGGCTGTTGATGAAGAATCATATCTGCCATTCATAAGTGCTGCCTATGCAATATGAAATATGATCTATGTTCATTAAGTGTTTGTTTGAGTACTATATGACGTCGTTCTTATAGGTTAGGGAAATGTGTAATGTTCCTAGGCGGAATATGCAACATATCGTTCGGAAACCCTGTACAGAGGTCTACCGAAGGGTTCGAGTTCAGAATTATCCGACAACTGAACAAAAACGTTTTTTCAAAACCGAAAAACACTTTTCTCATGTAGAAAATATAAAGAAGACGCAATTTTATACTAAACGCGTATATGACAAATATTTAAATGCAGGTTTTTTTTACAAAGTACATTAAAATTTCGAAGCACCTCCAAAAAGTTTAAGAGGCAGATTTATTAAAGTAGCTATTTTTGCCAGGTTTTAATTTCTGTGGGTTACCGGCAACCTGGTGTGACCGAAATATCAGCGCGAAAAGTAACATTACAACTCTACTCAAAAATCATCTTAAATCAAAAACGCCCCTCAGAATGTATCGTGGAAGTTTGCGAGACAGGCTGATCGCTCTCCACATGCTCCTCGCATGGTAATTTACTATGTCCAGGCAAAGTCTCAGCACTGCATGCAGATGAGGAAGGTGATTTTGCTTGCTCATCGACTGTAAGCTGGAGAACCATGACCCAAGCAGCCCTCAACTCACGTACATATCACCGCTCGCGAACAGATCGAAGCCATAGAACCTGGGAATGTGGTCAGCGTCCTTCGAATAAAGGAACGTCCAGACAGCTGGCATCATTCCTTCCCCCTGCTGTGGGGTGTGCATTGTTCTGCTTCCAACGTTATCTCCATAGTTGTTGATTTGTTAGCGACAGAACCAGGGTTGACAAGCGAATTCACATATTTCCAGGCAGATCAAGGGTTATTTCCTCCCCATACTCCTCATCGTTTTGCGCTGAGAGTTGACTCCGGTAGATTTATTACCTTACGATAATGTAATAGCGGTTGATGGGTTCGGAAACAGAACTGACGCATTGAAGCGTTTGCCAGAAGGCAATAAACATTTATTATTCTCCTATCAGTGGCGTGCACATTTTGATGTCATAAAATAATCACCCGAATTAAAAGTACAGCGTTTATTGGTTGGCGAGCTGGCCCTGCTTGTCAGTCAGCATCAGTTGGCTGAAAAAGCCTGCAACAAGGGGCCTCATACCCAGACTGAACCTATAAAGTTACAGGAGTCGTAAAGCGCACTCTTTATGCATTCAATTAAGAAGTTAAAAGTCGAAAGTGACTGTCAATTTATGACATGCATGCCAGAGCAGCGCGGCATTCAATGCGTTCAGCAAAGGTTGATCAACAAAAAACATGTTACGCGAAAGTCAGATATCACATAAACGACGGAAATTCGACTAGATGATTTGTGGCATCCTCATGGGTTTTATAGTAATTAAAGAGCAGACAAACCCCACTTAAAATGAATCCCTTGAGGTTCTTAAAGAAAAACATGCTAAAAAATCGAGCTTCCATATGATGCCCCATTTTAGGGGACAGGCGGATGAGACAGGAACTAGCAAGAACCACAACTATTTGAAAATTGATCATAGGCGAAATTTTACTCCAAATTACTTTTCTGGTTCAAATACTGATGTAATTCACGCTTGTACGCAACCTCAAACAAAATTTGTCCAAAGTATGCGATCAAACGACAAGATATACAAGATATGACCTACCTGACACAAATTTCCGAAGTTTGCGAATGACTCGTAATCACCCACCAACCAGAGCCAACAAGTATGCCAAAGTTTGGGAATGCTAACGAACAACTTGAAACAAATTTAAAACTTAAAGGCAATGCGAAACATAATATTACTCCACCGCTACATTTCAGTAGAGTAAATCCAGCTGAAGACGCCTAATGAGGCAGAAATGGCCATTCTGAATTTTCTGTCTTACGACTCTCAACACAACTTCTGATGTGGCCGAGATCAATCGTCATGATATAACCTCCCTCGCCTTTAACTGAATTTCTCCTGTGTCATCTCATTTGGCCGCGAAGTGGAGAATTTTATTACCAAAAATGTGTCGTAAAGCAGGAGAAAGATGCTCAATCGCTCACAGTCCACTGACCCTATGTTTTGGTTCCTACCTCATCCCTCGGAGCAGTTTACCGCTATGAGTGCCAATACCCAGACCTCCTTTCTAAACTCAGATCCTTCTTCTACTGCCAACGGTATCCCTTCCTCCTCGCAGCGAACAGACTCAATTGAGGCAAAAAGGGTAGGGAAGTGTGTAATCAGGGATCTGGATGTTACTTAGGTAAAGTTAGGTTAACCGCGTGCTCTAAAAGGTCGAGTTTTGACCGCCATATACAGGCTGCCTCCACGTAGCGCAATGCATGAGTTGTTTGTGCCCACATAAGTACTGGGGTCCACAGTGTTACCCTATCAAGTAGTCTTTGCACGGCTTTGATTTGCACCAGGCAAACAGATTCTGAACTTCGGCTTGACTGTCTACCTAGTAGAGGAAATACTCCAACGTGGGCACCGCGTTCGTACCGAGAGATATCGTCCACCAGCAACGTCCCACCAATAAGGAAAGGATCACCTGTTTTTCCTTGACCTCAATGATTCGGGATCACGTTTGAATCCAAGCCTGGATTTGAGTGACACTTATGTCCTTTATGGACAGAGCTTTATTTAAGAGTCAAGCAAGTAGGTGCGATTGGATCCATTCAGTTTTAGTCTGAGCAGAGATCATGACGCTATTTCTGATCACGATACAAGAACGACGTTTCCGGCAACTTAACCCCTGACTTACCTGTCAGAGCGCGAGATTCCTCGCTCGACAAAGGTTCCAAGAGTGCTTGTATTTTAACACGTGGTCGACAATCACACCACGACGCGAGAGATTAATTGGATCACTATGGTCTAATACTATGAGCTAGCTAGCACCTTCAACAGATAACACGGAGGTTCACAATTCCATTTCAAATAGTACACCCTTGTGACCTCTTATTAACCTGCTGCTGCACTTTCGGCTGAATAACGCGACCTCGGACTGCAAAGTCTCGTCACGAGAACGTCGAATTCACTTTTCGGGCTTTCTATAAAACTTTTCTGTGTTATTAATTTTTTAAATACTTAATCTGTTGAAATTACCTAAGCGGATAGAGAACACAAACAAGAACGGTTATTTTGAGGGTAGGCTGAACATTTGATATAAGCTCCACTTTTCTGGCAATGGCAACCTTTATTGAGTGAACAGATTTGAATAAAGGGAGCGATACAATAATATAGAAAGCTCTGGTTGCCTTTATAGTTAAAAAGTCTAATCAGTTAAAATGAGCACGAGCTCCCTGAGTCAGCCTTTCAGGTTTCAGCGTTGGCCATTTCGATCAACCTGTGGGGATTTAGGCTACACTTGAATTCACCTTAAGCTTGCCCGTTATAATCCTAATCGAGCGCACGAAAAACGTGAACGTAAGTTTTACAAGCTATCCACTTTCAAATAATGGCGGCGTGTCTAAATCCGGAATTAATTGTCGTATTTCAGGTTAAACAAAGAGCCATATTAACTTCTTGCTTGCCGTCAACATACAACCGCAACCACATAAGTATGTTTGTATACTGACTTAGCTTGGGGAATTTTAGGAAATGACCTGGTCTGGATCCTTCCTATTCCCTTGCATAACAAAAAGCAGCCCGTAATATAAGGTTATTTCGAACATAGGTTGAAATGCCAAATTTGACTAATCTGCCGTAATAAGCCAGTTAGAGCGAGTCCTGGTTACGGAACACTTGCACTTTGAACCCTGGTCAGTCCTTCATCGAGCATTTGAAGTGGACGTGTAGTGGTCGCTGCTGCCCGACACCCTCCTAACTCTTGACGCTACAGGCGTGGTCTCGCAGTGACACTCTTGGTCACCCACTCACGCTCGACCCAACGCAATGGCCCATGTCCGCATGCAACGCGCGACCTTTGCCCCCGCGCGACAGGGGCGCACACACGCACCTCATACTAATCGGGCCAATCAGCGTCCTAAAGCTGACTCACACGATGTCCGCTCTTGTGCCATTGAGATATTTCGTATGATGACGAAGACTCGGGATTCCGCCCCGTCAGGGATCTGACGTAGGCAGTGTCCTCTGCCGCTTTGATGACCCCACGCTCTTACACGGCCCTCACGGTCGAACGCCATGCCAGACCAATCGGCAACTTCCTCCTACCTTTTTTGTACATAAGATATTTTTTCCTGACATTGTGGCCTTTCCAAGACTTCTGTCCCATCTCCTAAGGAATCAGGCCTGAAAGATCGTAGTCGGTAGGGTAAAACCTTCGTGGCCTTAACACCCCCTAGATACACTTTATTAAGTGAGACAAAGGCTTAGGTTCCTGCACCTGGAGGGGAGAAGTCAATGCAGTGGATTCCCTATACCATTAAATATTTACCAAAATTTTATTATCCTGCAGCCATCACTCAGTATATTTCAGTCACATCGGGATGTATGCTTTTGAATGGATTTATTTTTGACTGAATTCAAAACAGCACACCATCTAAACACGACTAGGGAAGTATTATTTCTTTTTTTCATTTGTTTTCGACAACCTTATAAATTCATATATATATTATAAAATTGGACAAGGGTATTCTTTCTTGTTCTCGTTTGGTAGAAAATTACGCCTTCTGCTATAAAAGGTATCTTTGAGTTCAAAAAAAACTCTCGAAATATCGGAGTACTTTTAAAACCTACAGGCTATTACACACAAATTCAGGTTTCCTAGACTATATGCTGTCTAAATTGAGTCTAACCCTGACTATATTTTGAGTTTAAAAGTGCGTTGGATTTTCTTCTACAGTTCGCGGCCTGCCAAACGACAACTAGTCCTACGCTTACAAACCCTGATCTATTAAAAAATTGCTCCAGATTTTTGTTTACTCTTCCTGTAAATCTTTGTCTCGTAATGAGATGAAGCACGAAGTAAAAGATCTCAAATACGATAAAAAGTTTATGGAACATCATTACTCAAATTTAATTTGCCGGTGAATTGCAGCACGTGCGAATGCTTTAGAAAATGCAGCTTTGACTACGTGTTTTCCACCGTGTCGCTTACTTCGCAAAAGTGAATTGAGTTTGATAACTGCGTTCTGCCTGTTCCATAATATTTTATTATTTTGACTAGTTTTACACAAACTCATAACCCTCATTAATAAAAAATAGTTGCATGGCAACCTTACTTTTGAAAAGTGAAGATGCGTTCGGCTTTTCTAAACACCTTTTGACGACCAGGGTCGTGGGAATACTTAAGGGAACCGACTAATTAAAAGGGTGCAAAAACCGTTCTGATGGCCGTTCCAAGGATAGAAAAATGTCACCTAGGATCGGGACAATCAACAAAAGCATTAATGGAGTATGAGCGAATTTTGATAGTTTTTTATAATGTTTGAACATTCAACCGTTTAACAAGCAGCTAACCCTCGAAAGCAGACATCAAGCAAATAAGCATTTAGTAGTTGTTTTCCTGTAGTGGGAGACAAAAACCAAGGAAATTAATTGAATATCGTCTGTGTGTTTAGTAGCATATTTGCTCTTATAATTATGAGATAAAAATAGACTTTTAAAGTAATAAAATTTTATTGCAAGAATGGAACAATTGCTGGATTAAAAGATGGCTCGTTTAGGCATTCCAGTTCCAAACCGGAGTTATCATGATAAATGTGGTAGCTTAATATTGCATTGTTTAAATGGGAGCGGCTGCAGCAAATAATTGAATAAGAGCCCGCTTGAAATATACTTGCCAAAATTCCTAAGACGCTGTGCCTGGCAGGGTCCTGCCTAAGTAATAATATCGTTTCTCAAGAGGCACAGAAATGCTTTTTGTGCTACAACTTTGTCCTTCTGCGAAAGGACAGGACTGGTATCGGCCCCAGGGCAGCTGTCGTATTGTTTGTTCTGATGCTAGCCCGCTGGATTTATTCGATTGCATGCCTAAGGAGTGAACACGGAAGCATAATGGATTGGGTTAAGTGCAGTCAAAGTCGAACGATTGGCGTACACTGTATATCAGAAGATAGGAGGTAAAGATATCGTCGTTATTCAGCTATTTAAAATAACACAGTTTGGTGTCCAGTGAACAAACAAGATGCCACTCAAGTGGACGATATTTAAAAGAACCACACAGAATAGCCTACAGTAGGCGGCAGAATTTGTGCAACATGCCAACATATGCGAACGATTGACACTCCTTCGTTAAACGGCATTGACTCAGGTTGTACTACTGATTTCCATGTAGTCTATTCTGAAGTAACTTCAGTCATGATAGGATGCAGGCTTTTTAGCGAGCTTCGTTCTGGCCACTAACAAAGAGTATGTACTGTAAAAAGTAACTACTTTAATAGTATGCGTTTTAATCATTGATTTTGACTGCCTTTGTAAATTCAAATATGTTTTATGGAAAGCATGCACTAAAAATTATTTTTTGTACCCGTACGGTAGCAAATTACGCTTTTTTAAAATTGTATACTTAAAAAGGGGTATCTTTCGGCTAAAAAGTCTCTAAATTGCTGAATAATTTTGAAACCTACTGACTGGTACACTAGAATTTAGGGCTTAAAAACTGCGCACTGTGTACAGATTGTGGAAAAAGTCACATCGTTCTCATAAATGTTGCGAAAGATGTAGAGCATGCTTGATACAGTATAGGCAGCATGAATAACTTGACAAATTATATCTTTTTTGGAATGAACACTTCACAATAAAACTTTTCTAATACCGAATGATACCCTCTATAAGTATAAAGCGTATAAAGCGTGGTTTTCTACCGAAGGAATACCAGAAATAAATCTTTTTTTTCGTGGATGTTTTTCATAAAATATATTTGAATTTATAAAGGCAGTCAAAATCAATGATAAAAACGCATACTATTTGAGTACTTACTTTTTACATTACAAAAGTTTTGTTATTGGTCAGAAAGAAACTCGGTAAAAAGCCCACATCCTTTCATGACTGAAATAACTTCAGAATAGACTTCACGGAAATCAGTAGTAAAACCTGAGTCAATGCTGTTTAACGAAAGAGTGTCAATCTTTCGTCTTTGTTGGCATGTTGCAGGAATTCTGGCGCGTACTGCATTGTATGGTTTACTGTCATGGCTTAGATTATGTTATCTATCTGCAATCGTCCGAACCTTTGGAGTCAGACGTAACTAACAAGTCCATCTTATACTTGACTATACTGAGTAAATAAGTGTACACTGAAAACCATATTAAAAATTGAGGGTGGAATGATGCACGGTAACACAAGAAGTACCTCCGAAACAGTTACAAATTAAGGGTCAGACATACACCGTTTGCCCGGAAGAAGCAGAGATGTGAACGGAGTTGTTTAATCAGAAGATAATGAAAATGGTAAGACAGACATGCTGGTAGAAGGATGCCGTCACTGACTCACTGTACCATTAGTCAACTCTGCAGGTACTGAATCATCCTGTTTATCTGCAAATGTAGGAAAAAACAGACAAAGTAAATAATAGAAGGCAGAGCATGGGGTACCTCAAAGGAATACTCTATCTGCCAGCTTTTATCTCAGAAACTCTCCAGAAAAGTCGGGAACGATACAGGTAAGTCTCTGAAGGCGTCCCACTGAGAAAAAAACATTAAACCACAGTAGGACTGATGGCGACTTCTGAGTCGTCCCTTGCTGACAATGAACTGATGCAAGTGTGATACAAAAATCAGCGAAACAATAAGAATACTACAGTGCTTGTCACGCCGCTGCGGAAACAAATGGGAGCTTTATAACTGGAGAAAGGAATTAAGGTTGAGACTCTTTTTTTCGAAAAAGGGGAAAAATAGCAGATGAAGTATCTTTAATAGCGGAAAAAATGGAATGCGAGAAAACCTTAGCTGATATATTCGGTTTCGGTGGTTGACGGAAATGCTGACTGGAGCAGGGAAAGTGGACTGACCGTTTCAGTTAGCTTTTTGCAACCTCTGGCTTCGTCTATCCGGGATTCTAACAACTGATATTTAAATTCTTAAGTCAAATGCTGTACCACTCTAACTGGAATTGCACAAACCAATCAGTGCGTGAAATATTCCGACCAAAAAAGAAAGGAATAGTAGTCCGCGGGGCGTGCGTTGAGCATTCCACTCAATTGCCAAAGATCAAATTTTCAGATTTCGGGGGTCGACAGACTTTGCGTCAGTAATGGCTAATTATTTTCCTCTTTCCTTTCTGTCCTTTGTTCTACCCATATTCCTGGCCGATATGCTACTATTTTACTAGGCCGTATTCTGAAACCCACGGCACAATTGGTGAACTCAATGCCAGAAGCATTTCCGTGGCTTGAAACAAGTTAGGCCTATATCCACGTTGGCGATGCAATTTTTCTTTAACCGTCACAGTTACTTTGCAAAAGGCTTCAAGCCAATGAATAGTCTCTGAACCCAGGTACTTACTAGTTAAAATGAAAAAAACCTTTTAGAGTAGAGCATTTTAGAAAATACTGCCTGTAGGTTGCGAGAGGTGCTCGGAAGTAGTAGCTGAGTCAGCGCTGCGTGAAAAAGCGGAAATAATGTTATGGACTTTGTAAATTTTCGTAAAATACCCTGCTGCCGTCCTGTGTTAGCCAAACACCATAACTAGAATGTTTCACTGCATCACTAACACCGACAAAGTAATGGTCAGTTTATGCAGTAGGCGTCTACCCCAACGGCGATCTTTGCTGCCATTCAGTCGGCTAGGGCTGTCGTCAGGAGTTGGTCGCCGACGGCCTTTCCAGATAACAGCGCCACAATGTGATGAAAGGTTGTCACGGACAGTGGGGAGAAATACCGCCCCGAAATCAAGTTATAAGCTCTAGTATAGTGTAACATAGGCGCGTCGCCCAGCTGAATCGGGAGTAATAGGAAGTGGTAACGGCCACGCCCTGGGGACAGTCACCTGCCTTTTTTAACATCTCGTCTTTTTTATCACATGCTTTTAACAGGATTGAAAAATGGCAATGCCGCTTGAATGCACAAGCTTAACGACGACAGCGGTAGCAAATAAAACTAGAAAAAGCTGTCAATAACAAAGTTATTTATTTATTTCTATCAATTGACTCTGGGAAGGCAGGATTTTAGACTTTTTTCTCAAAAATGGAAAGTGGCTATGATGCGTATTTGCACAATCGACTATATGATTTATTTCCTGATAGAGTTAATGCCCAATCTTTGCTGGAATATCAATGTTACGTAAACTACTCCCTTATTTCAGGCAGTGTTGATGGTTAACCTCAGCAGGTTCAAATTTTATCCGATCGATAAGTACCTCGCGCTAAGTGCACTTAAAGAGTTGCTAGCCAATACCATTGTATAATGAATGATTACTGCAACCATATGTTTGCTAATTACGTTTTGAAGGTGAGTGAGTTCACTCCGGAACTTGTAAAACAAACGTGTGGTCATTTCACAGACCAGGAAAAGCAATTTGGAAAGTCATTAGTGAGCAATAATTACCAGCTCAAAAAATAAATTTTCTTGCCAAAATCTCTGCTCAACAGCGAAGATTGGTCTCGCACTTGTTAGCGTATTTTGCGTTAAGTCAACTCTTGCCACAGATAAGAGTTAAAAAATCAAATGTCCGCTCATAATGTGGCATGAAACATTATTTGCGATTATCCGTTTACTGTTACATACAATTTCGTACCTAAAACTTGTATAAAAAACTTAAAAATTTACCTCCATTCCACTTAGTAATTACAATGGAACAGGTGGGGTGGGAATTTGCAAGACATTTGTTATTAAATAATAATTTTTTTTCAAATAAGGAAATAATTGATCGTTGCTCATTTGCTTTTGAAGTTTAGTCGCTATTTCTCTTCTCTCCATTCACATACATGTTTTCTTATATAAACAGTATGGCCCAAAAATCATGCACCTTGCATGATGAAAGTTGACTTGGCAGTTGATCATATACTTAGTCACGTTATTTTGATTCACTGAGTGGATTGAATCCTGGAAAAGCGTTTTATTTAGTGTATTTACCCTTTAAGTTGAGTTTATTCAGGGTAGTGTGAGTTAATTTTGGTGCAATAGGTGGTCGTCTCATATCGAAGGAATTTCCCTTGTTCTCAAGTATGACAGAACCAAACTTTTTATAAATATGCATTATGCTGTGGAAGAGGTCCCTTCCAAATCTGGAAACGTTTGTGCAAAATTGTTCGGACGCAAGTGCAACCAAGTTTACGGAATCGCATTTTTTTTAAGAAACAGGGAACGATTCATGTTTGAAAAATTATATTTAGGCAACCTGTGAAAATCTTTTGCACAAAATTTACAAAGAAAAACAAGGTTTGGTCTCACTTTGTTTAACCACATTGTCTACATGACGGATAAGCAGTGTTCAGATGTGTAATGTTAAATGTACATGCAATGTAAAGCAAGCTTATTACATGTTAGTCATGTAGAAGCATAGGGTTTTGTAGACAAAACGTTCCGGTTATTAGTTTTTCAGAAACAGAACAGACAGAAAAATATTTATTTCATAAAATTGCCATATATATGACCAAAGAGATCCTGGAATTAATCCGTTATTGCGGAAAATAATCCACTAAAGAGAGAAAAGTAAGGTCTTTCATTTACAGTCAACTTGAATTGTTTATCTTCAGATTTATTAAAACAATTTTCATAAGTCTCCAATTTCGTTTTGACATTACGTTAGAAAATTTGTAACCTGGATGTCCAATTAAATCGCCTTTTAAAGAGGTATCCTATAATATATTTTTTCATTCATCTTAGAAATACCAATATCAGAGTTATTATGCAGGCGTTCTTTATGCTCGACAATGTGATTTCCTGTTCAGAGTCATTTCAAAATGTGGTCCAAATGGTCATCTTCATAAGAATTAATATCCAAAAACACATTCTTGGTAAATGATCTTGATGTTAATCTTATTTTAAAAGTTTTGATTTAAACGTCGAACAGAAGCTCAATTAAGGAATGAACAAATGAAGACACTGAAAAGGCTCGTAATTATGCCAGAATTGAAAAGATGATACTAAACAAATAGTTATCCATTAATGGTTATATTTATAAAAATGTTTGACTATAGAAAAGTTCTTTTTATAAACTGAAAGTAGCTTCGTAAAGATTTCAACTTTACAAAATATTCATATTTATTGCGCTAATTTTAGCCATTTTTTACGACTTATTAAAACCGTAAGATACCCTTCCTTTGAATATAACCTATAATGCGTAATTTGTTACGCAGCAAGAGCAGGAAATAATATTTTCGTGCGTGCCTTCCATATTATATATTTGAATTTAAAAAGACAGTCAAAAACAATGATAAAAATGCAACTAATTAGGTAGTCACTTTTACAGTAAATGCCTTCTCTTAGCAGTCATAAAGAGGCTTGTTAAGAAGCCGGCATCCTATTGTGACTGGAAAGTGTTCAGAATAGATTACACGATAACCAGTATTACAACCCTACTCAGTGCAGATTAGCGAGTGAGTATCAATCTTTCGCATATGTCGGCATGTTGCGCGAATTTTTGGCCGTACTCTGTATTAAATTTAGTCGCATTTTCGGAGAGCATTAAGGTCGTGACATCCGTCACGGGACCCAACCATATTTTCAAGTTTCAGTTGGCTGACATCTTTGGAAAAGATGACAACTGCGCGAGTGTGGTTCATAGTTCTTAGGTCCGAAATCCACCAGTAAGCGCAGCGACCGTTTAGTTCCATATTCTTTGCCGAGTCCTAGCCAGCGCCGGAGAATTCTTTATGTGAGGATGTATAGCAATAAACACCTGGAGTCTTTAATCAGATCTGCTGGAATTGTGAACAATTCATCTACGTCGGGAAAACTAAGAGATTACTCTGGACCCGAATGACGGAGTACGCAGTATCTGTGAGGAGGAAAGATGCTACCTCCTAGGTAACAGCTCTCTCGACAGGCGAATCCTCGCAAGAGGTTCAAACAGCGTGAACCACGAGCTGCTCAAGTCATAGTTCTCAGGCCCGCAAATGAATTGTCCTTCCCATATTTCCTACCGAGACCTTGTCAGAGCAGGAAAATAAAGTTTTTTTCCATCCATCGCATTTTCTATTTCAGAACTGCTTCCTTGTACTCGCCTATTCGTTTCTGTGGACAATATCTTTGGGCACTATGCGCTCCGATCGGCTCGGTGGTGGAAAGCATTTGCCTTTAAGGGGTCGTCTAAGTCCAATGATACCGAGCTAAATTGTCGCATAATTATCGCGCCAACATGGGTGGTGAAATCGTGGCGATTAGTGACACAGACGCGGACAACCATACGAACAGCAAATCAGTTACGACATACTGCGGCGATTTCGAGAAAGGCTAATTGACGTACACATTTGGTCGCGTGACAAGTACGGTCAATAAATTTTGCGCAATTTTTGCCTCTTTTGCTCGTTTCTGCTATCGTTTCTGATGATGGACCCAAGAAACAATCCGAAACTGAGGCCAGTAAACGTTTTGATTAATTCTTTTAATTTTCTCTGTCTGTATGTAACGCCAATTAATCTAGAATACGGCAAAGAGAGGAAGATAGTTAATTATACTCCGAGTGGAACCAGATGGAATCCAAATGCTCATTGCATAAAACACATAAGTTAGAAGATTTAATGATCACTTTTGCTTCTATAGAGACGATGTGCATATATTCTGCGAGACCATCCACACTTGACTGAGCAAATTGTCGCACAATAGGGGTATGGGAAAAAGAGCTCTGCCCTAGCGTGAGAAAAATTCAGTTCAGTTTGACCTGATCATTAACGACACTGGTGGTCTGACCTGCTAGAATGACATCTTATTCATCTTTCTGGAGCAGAGCTTGTGTGGTAAGAGAAAGCGATTTTGTAAGCACCTCTTCCGATAGTTCAGTTCCAGTATAAACCAGCACTGCCATCACCGAGTTCGGGCAATTCGGCTTCCGTTGTAAATTTTGCGTCAGCGATAGTTTTCCTTCTTTCGCTTCAGTCACAAAAAAACTTTTATCATGTGGACCTGAACGAAGACTTCGGGGTAATGACTTATAAGATTTCACCAAAACTACTCCAAGCCAGCGTCCAGCAGCAACAAAAGAGACGACCGCCATCAGGTTGAGCAAACTGGTCTTGTTTTCACAAAAACACCTCTTGCAAGGTCCGCGCCTGACATTGCCAACGGTCGCTTAACTACATGAACTATTTACCTCTCTCTCTCCTCACTTTGCCGTCTGGTTCGGCCCCACCAAAAACCCGCCGTCACGTAACCAGCTCTCCGTTATCCATCCCAAAACCCCTCTATTTTCATGCCTCACTTTGATGAAATGACAAATATACTTGACCAAACGATTAACACATGACTCCGTTCCCATATAAATGTACTGGTCGGATGGGAATTTATTGAAAAGTTGCTTATGCTTTACAACTGCTGTGTTGAATTATTTCATGGGAATGTTTGCAACATTAAAAATTATAACATGTCATGATAACCTCCATCACGATGGATACATTAAATTTTAAAGTTAACCACAAAATAAGACGTTACAGTTTTGAAAGCAGGAGCGTCATCGTAGAAGAGAGACGTTGCTGTGAATTAAAAACTGGTTGTGTACTTGCAAATCCTTCCTGAATGAGATTTATCAAGAAAAAGTTGCTGGATCTATAGGCTGCAACAGGTTTACGTCAAATGCTCAGTTATCATGTACTGCAAAGTACATACTAAGGTACAAAATATACCGCTGACTTACATTTTTCAAAAACACCTTTCGTGAAGATGGAGGTAATTACTTTTTATTGATAAGACTCCACTAATGTCATGTGGCCTAACCTATACCGCATTAATAAAGTCAAAAACCAACAGGGTACAACAAACAGACCCTATTCACCGCAAACGTTACCAATACTTAAAATATTCGGCAACAGCAGTTAATGTAGTCCCCTATATATACCCATAGTCCCAGCATTTTTTCCTACCGAAACGGCGGTAATAGGGTTTTTGAGGGCGGGGAAATAGGACAGGCAGGGAAGGAAATTTTTAGACGTAAATGAAAAGTGAAAAAAACTTTAGTCGAAGTCGCTTCCCGCGGCCGCTGGGAGGAAGTTGTTCCGCATGTAAATTGAAGGTGTGGACGGCGCATCGCGCCGCGGACTATACTAATCTTACTCCAGAACGGTAAGTTGGACCTTAGGTAAGTTGAAGTAGACGACCTCCTAACCACCATTTACACGACCGCTGGGGATTAAGTCTTTCGGCATGCAACTTGGAGGTGTGCGCGGCACCTCGAGTCGCGGTCAGTACGAAGCTTACTCCAGAACGGTAAGTTAAACCTCACGTAAGTTGAAGTAGACAATCTCCTAACCACAATTTTTATTTTCCAGGAATTTCAAAAAAGCTGCTGTTTGATAATCGGGTTTTTCCGCAATAAGTTAAACGATAGTACAGGGTAGGAAAATCTTCAGATATAAATTAACAAAATATCTAAATACAATAAAATAAAATGTACATAGCAGTTATTAAAGTATATTGCACTAGTTATCGTAACTCTCTACCCATAAAACCCTTTAACGACCATTTTCGTAGGATAAAATTTCGGAACTAGGGACTATTGGGGTGCACTTCATGCACTACTGTTGGCAAACATTTCAGGTTTCCATAAAAGCATTATAATAGCACATCAGAGAGCAAAGCACAAATTAACAGCAATAGAAGGTTAGGAGACGAGGATATCGTCGACAGAACGCTTTTGGTCAGGAAGAAATCTGACGCGGTATTTAAGCATGCGGCTCGTCACCTTAATGTGATAAAATGAATAAATTTATCCCGAGAAAGCATTTTAGTAAGGAAACCTGTCTTTGCATTTCAACTTATCGACGGTAATAAGCATTAATGAAGGCTAACTCGGGAGAAGCCTAATATTTAAGTAATTGCCTATGCTATTAAGTATGACAGAGCCAAACCTTTTATTTTTGTGCATTGTAACTTATTTTATGTATTAAGAGAAACACAATATATGTAAGCGAAGTGCAAAAATATCTCTTGCAGAACCTGAAAATTTAGTGAGTAAATTAAGTGCGAAATTGGTCGAATGCAAGTGAGGTCAAGCTTAAGGAATCGTATTTGTTTTCAGAAATAAGGCAAACTTTTACTTGCAAATATCATTTTTCGCTAATGTAAAAACCCTTTGCCAGAAAATACAGTAAAATACATATTTTAAAAGCATTTAATTTACGGCATCAAACGTTGGATACGCAACCAAAACTTCCACTATACTATCGTGAATATAATAGTTAACCCAAATCTTACCAAAAATAACCCATGCAGAAATGTACTTATTTGTACACTACAGTTTCCGCTTATACGTAAGTAAGGAACGGAGCAGACAGAGGAATAGGAATTGTGTCAAAATCTTTAAATATTCAGCCACTCATTTTTGCATTCACAAGCATCGAACAAAGCCTAGACATTTTCCCATATGAAGAGAAAAGTGATTTCTTTCCTTTCCAGACAAATCATATCACTAATTTTCACGTTTATTGAAGATAATTGTTCTAAATATCCCTTTTCATTTTAGCATAACCGAGGAGAAATACCACATGCACATGTCAGCTGCATATCAAAAATGTTCTTTTTAAAGAAGTTACCTATTCTATAAAGCTTTTTCATTAATCTTAGGAATAACAATATCAACCTTCTATTGCGAACATACTTTTTGCTCGACAAGGGACTTAGTTTTTTGGGCAACTGAAAAAACATGGCGCACTTTACTATCTTTATAAGGACTTTTATACAAAAATCTATTTTGTCGGTTAGTTCTACTAATTACTATGATATTTTAAACCTTTTAATATGAACATCGAGCAGAATCTCCGTTTATAAAACAAAGAATGATAGCAAAAATAATCGGCGACAGTTTGTAGGAATTTAAAAGTTATTGCAACAAAATACCGGCAAAAAGTTTAAAGTAATGTGAGTGATGAAAACTTATCTTGATATAATAATAGTAGTGCGGTTATCCATGTATTGCTCTAAATTGCAGCTATGTTTTTACGTCCAAGGCACGCCAGTGTTATTAAGAAATGTTCATTTTTTTGGCAAACAGTATTACTTTGTATGTTTCGTCTTTAAAAAAATGCCTAAATTTGTTCATTATTATTTCTAGGTTTTCATACACATGCTAGTACTTATTTGCGAGTTATTATTATTTCGAAAACTTCGGCATTTGCATGACTTCTCCGCAATAAAGTGTACAAGGCTTTCAGAAACACGGGATACTTGAAACATTATTGCATATAACTTGGCACCTAGCTCACGCAGATACCGAAATTTGCGGAACAGCCAGATATTACCGCGTGTACGAATGCTTCGAAATATTAATGATTTACATTAAGGAAAGTTAAACATCGAGATAATATGAAAAGTAAATCTAGTTTGTTTAGAAATATCACCGTTCAAATTTGCGAAAATTCCCATAAAAAATTTCAGACGATAAATTGGCGAACGTAGGTTTCTTTTCGATAAATTCTCGTCAGGCCTTTACATGTATATGGTCATTAAATAAATAAACTATGCCGGTTGGTGGAATGATGTACTGTTGTGGTTGTCAGCGTCGGTAAATAGGGGAAGCATAGGCAGACCGAGACTGTGCGCTCAAAAGAACTTTGCAACGGCGCTGTAGTAACCATTGGTGAAACTCGCTAACGCGACCGCACACAGTTTATAACTGGCCTCGGAAACAGGTCCCTCCAGAGACGGAAAAGTCCCCTATTTAACCGCGCACACCGTATCACCTCTCTAGTCTGCCTAGTCACTTACATTTTGACCTCAATTCCCCCCACCCCCATTTTACGACTCCAGTGGGGTAAGTAGGCGGCCTACTCGACCCACTTGGAGTTGGATTTGCGCACAGGCCAGAAGCAACCATCAGCCGCCGGGTCATGAGACCGAAAGACCCACTGCCATGGCAGGAAACGGTTGGAGTCGTTTACCGGATCTGGTGCGGTTGTGGACAAAGCAACTATGTCGGAGAAACCAGAAGATTACTCCGGACGCGAATGGCCGAGCATGCACAAGCGATGGGAAAGAAAAAGACGCCAACTCCCAGGCTGCAGCTCACTCGATGGGACCCGGCCATATTTTCAAGTTTGACGAGGCCGAGATCCTCGCAAGAGGCGACAACCGCGTGAGCCGCGAGCTGCTGGAGTCATGGTTCTCAGGCCCCCAGTCCATCAACAAGCGCAATGATTTGACCTTCCCATACTGTGCACTGAGAAGTTTCCTGAGCAAGAGAATCAGTCACGTGGGAAGGGCTGGACGCAACAACAACTCTGACGACAGCGGGCATAATTGTCAGGCCATTATCAGGCCCGCATCTAACACTGACGTTGACGTGGCAATTATGACAATTAGTGAGTCGAACATGAAGTTTCAAGCCAGTACCGCATCAATTAAGACCTACGTGGTGGCTACAGAAGTGAACAATTATCACACACACGCGGATGACTTTTAGGAACTATAAATACCGTGGAGCCTGTGCATGTCTCCATCTCATCTGCGCATGACCTTGCCCATGTTTTCATCACCTATGATTAATAATTCCCGAGGGAATCCAAAACGTCAGGCAAATAAAACTCTTGTTCCAGTAATCGCATCTTCTTCCGCTGAACTGCTTCATGGGACTTGAATATTCTCTACTATTAACACTACATCTCTGTAGCGACCAGCATAGTTCATTTATTTCATAACCATATACATGTAAAAGCTTGACGAGAATTTATCGAAAATAAACGTATGTTCACAAATTTATCTTCTGCAATATCAACTTCCTTAGAGGACCCACAAATTAAGATAACAGGAAAAATCACTGTACATGTGACCAAGAAATTTGAAGGTAATTTTTAGGTGAAATTATAAGCCTTTGCTTTGTTAATATTTAAAGAACTCTGCTTCCATCAAATTTATTTATATATATTTTTGGTACAAAATTAAAATTATTTTAAGTCATTTTAAGTCATGATATTCCGTCTTCAGAAATGTTGTTCCCTTAATTTAGTTTTTTTCGATATATTTACCAAAACCTTCAAATTAAGATATCTAGTAAAAGCATTTGCTGTAAAAGTTATTTTTAGAAATAAGATCTTACGAAGATGGTCGTATGAGAGATATTTCTGGGCTCATTCCTATGTCAACGCTCATTTGCTTATACACTAGATATTACGCGGTCTGTCCAGCAAAATAGATGTTCATTGACTTGAATACGTGGTACGATATCGGAGGCACCATAACTAGTCGTATCCCTGATACCCAATCTAAACTCCTTCCAATCGTAGTAGTTTGCGACAAGAGGAATGTTCAAAATATGGCTGCATGCGTCGCGGTTGTCTGTGTTGCAGCGCTCGCCAGCCCAGGGAATTACTTTAATCACACAAATTGGCACGTATGCAAAAGAATGCACGAAAAGCTCCCAGTAGGACTGATATTGGGTGAACTTAGGAAGCCAAACAGCCGAACATCCTGTGGATGCAAAAGTGGCCTTCGCACCCAGTGGACCCACCTTAACCATCGGAATATGTCTGCTAGTAGCAAGGGAAGCGACCACAAACGCAAATTGCTCTCAGGTAAACTTAAAAACGTCATGCAAGGTCCACATTTACCCTGGCCAAACTGTGGGTTACACACCCTTTGGCTGTTGGGACCACTCTCTTTACCCACACTAACTATAATTACTCGAATAATTGGGTAACTTCATCGATGATACCCATTTAAGCATGCAAGAAGTCAAGATAGGCGAACGAACGTTTTCGATTAATTCCTCATCAGGCGTGTACAATAATATAAAGGGGGTAGAGTCAGCAAACTTTTAAGCAACCAATCAACGGTATTTAAGGGGGAAGGGGGGAATTGTTAAGAGATCAAAGGGGGCAGGGGGAAGGAGGGACGTTTCCCACAATTAGTTCATATCAACTGGTCGTCTCGTCACTTCGCGGCGTCTTGACACCAGTTGTCATTGTCTGCTCATCATCTCGCGGCATGCTAGAAGATGTGCGGACGGTCGTTGAGTTTTTTCTCGGCCACAGGAGCCGTAAGGCCACTACGAAGGCCTTCAACGCACATAAGATCGGGTTTGTGAGTCGTATGGCCATGGCTTCTGTCGTCGCAAGTATCCTTTGACGCAGAAACGTGGAGTGTTTCGCTGGTACTTTAGACAAGACTCGGAACGCTTGGTTTACATCTACTGGGTGACCGCTGTCAACCAAGTGAGCCAAAATCACACTAGATATTGACTTGAGTACGAGTTCTATCTCCAGTGTCTCTGGGGAACAGATTCTGTTGGCTCAGTTCGCGAGGCAGCGGACTAGGCCTCCTTTCTGACTAAGTGGTACAAAACCGTAGAAATTAGTGCATTGCCCTATCCAGGTTTTCTTACGAAATACACTTCTACTTATTGTTCCATCCGATCTTCTACTAAGAAGGACGTCCAGAAAGGGGAGGCACTTTCTGTCTTCTTTTTCTAAAGTGAAGGTTAATGCTGGGTGCACCTGATTCACGTTAGCTAAGAAAGTGTCCAAGTCAATACTTCCATCTGCTATTACAAATATATCGTCCACATATCTAGCGTAGGAATGAACATCCTTTATAATAGAGAAAGATCGTTACTCTTTAGTTTGCCCATAAAGGCATCAGCTAAAAGAGATCCCAGTGGTGATCCCATCACTACACCATCGATTTGGCGGTAAAATTGTCCATTAAAGCTGAATTACACGTTTAACGTACAGCGGAAGCGTAGTTCTTTTGGGTCTCCTATCGGCATGCCGATTGGAAAATCCTGCTTGACAATCTCTTCACCCAAATATTCTATGGTTTCTGAGAGGGGAATGTTGGTGAACAGAGACGCGACATCTAAGGATAACATCGTTTTCCCCTTGATACTTGTGTTGCTTATGGACTCGACGAATTGAAACATGTCCCGTAGGCCGTTCGGTGCTATTTGGTGCCGAATGGGTTTCAGCTTTTCTGCCAGCCACTTTGCAATTGCATGATATGGCGAATTGCACATATCAATTACCAGTAGATGATGAGCAGACAATAAAAACTGGTGTCAAAATGCCGCGACCAGTTGACATGAACTAATTATGAAACACATTCCCCCTTTCTCCCCGTTCCCCTTTGATCTCTTAAACATTTCCCTTCCCCCCTCAAATACCGCTGATTGGATGCTTAAACTTTTGCTAACTCTACCCACTTTATATTATTGTACACGCCTGATGATGAACTAATCGAAACTATATGGGTGTCCACCGGATGTTTTGAAATAATATTCACAAGTAAGCTGAGTTTCTTCACTGAAAGCGACTGCCCTCCGTCAAGTAATGGGTAATAAAAACGCACTAGCGCCTACAAGCTTCTGTCTAGTTGCCATATATGCCGGATCTGGTGCAGATGTGGCCAAAGCAACTACGTCAGAGAAACCGGGAGAGTACTCCGGACGCGAATGGCCAAGCCTGCAGCGGCGGTGAGGAATGAGGACGCCAACTCCCATATTGCAGCTAACTCGACGGGACCCGGCCATATTTTCAATTTTGACGAGGCCAAAATCCTCGCAGGAGGTGACAATCGCGTGAGCCGCGAGCTGCTCAAGTCATGGTTTTCAGGCCCCCAGTCCATCAACAAGCGCAACAATTTGGCGTTCTCATACGGTGTACTGCGACAGTCACGTGGGAAGGACCGGGTGCAACAACAGTTCTGAAGACAGCGAGCATAATTGTCCTGCAATTATCACGCCCACATCCGAAACTGACAAGCAAACTTTGGCAATTAATGAGCTATCACTGCACCAATTAAGACCTCTAGTGGTGGCTACGAGAAATGACAATTAAAGTACACATGCGAATGACCGCTACGAACTACCGTGCAACTTGTGCATGTATCACCTTCATCTGCACATGGCTCCGACTTTTCTACGATAACCTATGATTAAGGATTCCCAAGAGCATTCGAAACGTCAGGAAAGTAAAATCCTTCTTGCAGTGATCGCATCTTCTTCTGAACTGCTTCCTGGAACTCACATATTCACCTCTATTGGCAATATCATTATGTTTTGACAAGAAAACATTCCTTCAATAACAAGTTATAACGCGGGACTGATCCAATGGCAAGCGATAGTTTAGGTGTGCAAAATTACTTCTCCAACCCTCCCCCCGTACGACAGAAAAAATACCAAAAAACCGTTTTCACTTTTGTGCAGTACGTACCCCATGCCAGTATAATCTGCAGTACACCCCAGACGTTTGTCGGTAGAGTCAAGCATCGTGAAGAAGACATTGAATGGATAGCAAACACTTGATAATACAAATACACCCGATGAATGAATAAGCATTAGTATAAGTAGTAGTAGTAGTAGCAGTAGTAGTAGGACAAAAAAATCTCACATGCGAGGGGCATCAGCAACACGTGCTGAAGCTGCTATGGCAACCCCAGAAATAGCAGCACAAGTGCAAGATGACAATCTCTTCACACAAATATTCTATGGTTTCTGAGAGGGGAATGTTGGTGAACAGAGACGTAACATCTAAGGATAACATCGTTTTCCCCTTGATGCTTGTGTTGCTTATGGACTCGACGAATTGAAACATGTCCCGTAGGCTGTACGGTGCTATTTGGTGCCGAATGGGCTCCAGCTTTTCTGCCAGCCACTTTGCAATCGGTAAGGCCTGCCTCTTCCCACTTCCGGTGCAGTCGATTCATTCCGAGAAGAAACTTATGCGAATCGGGTAATGTGCCTGGTTTGTCGTATGCGGGAGGAGTGACATATGCGAGAGTTGTTTTAGTTGGTCAATCGTCTAAGGTTAAGTGTGGGCGGAGTGTTTTACAGCCGTAATCAGCCCACCCACGAATGGCGCAAGACAAGTTCATCTGCCATATCTCTGGTCGGCGTCGCGAAAAAGAACTGTCCATTTCGGGAAAGGGAATCCAATATTAATTTTGAGCATAAACGAGGTTCTTTGGAGGCGGTGTTCTGATGTATCATTTCTAGTGCTGATTTAATTGGACAGTTTTCCTTCTACGACGCAGCCAGTAGTATGAAAACCGTTACGGGGGAGGTGGAGGAATTTGAGTTGTTTACTTTTCCACAAATCCTGTTGAGAAATACCCTTGGTAATATCGTTTTAACATCAAACAGAATATCTCCATATTTTTGCAAGGAAGTGGAGGATTTCATTAACA
>JAYGXS010000002.1:86585731-86602527 GCA_036362985.1 Ligula intestinalis
GTAAACTGACTATACAGGCAGTATTTCATAAGTGATCAATCCAGAATCCACAAGACGGCTACTAGGCCCTCTTTATTAGTTGGAGGGTTTGGGCGGAATTTAATACTTCATTTGAACCACCTGTAAATCCCACTGAGGCTACTAAGTTTCTCACAAATGTCTCAAGTAAATTATTAAAAGTTGCCAAAACCACCTACGAAATTCTTATTTGCCAAGGCTCATCGAATTACCATATATACGGTCCGTCCGTCTTGAGGTTGGCCTCACATGAAATTTATATAACCAGAATTGCAAACCTTTCAATCAGGCCTCAGTCACGTTTTTTGCGAACTTACAGATTATCATTTTCAGATAGGGTTGAGACTAACTTCCACCTGGGAGAGTAGTAGACGGACACCTACCAAGAAAAGAACAATTGTGTTATAAGCGAAAGTTTTAGTCAGTAATGAATTTCAATGCTCCTTGTAGTGTTAGATTAGCGCTTTACATCATTGTGTGCAATCTGTAAAAGATTTTAAAAATTTAGAGTTTTGGTTTTTAGAGAGTAAACAGCAACTGACCAACATAGAATAATTTTCTTCATTTACCGCCTATTCTCGACATTAAAATCAGAGGTAGTGTGATAAAATAATGAGAATATAATTTAATCTTTGATAAACGTAAAGCATTTTAGATGACCTTCATAAGTGCTTGCTGATATGCAGGGTAGTTTACCATAACTTAGGAAGCCAGTCTACCGCCTTGGGATTGTTGAAATTTTTAAGTTATTTAAGAATATTGATCAAATAATTTCATGATTCTGGATAAGTCTAGTGGTTTGGACATAGATCTGAGAAACCCAGTAGTGCGAATAGCCTTGCGCTTATTTCCAGATTTGGAACACACACTCAAACGCTGAGCCGGAATCATGGCTCTACTCCAAAAATAGTCTCCGATTCTCCTGGGGAATGAAGAGCAAGACCAATAATAATAGTACTGAAGTGAATGATAATCACGCAAAACTTTTTCTAGACCGTTTAATAAATTGCATCAAATGATTAACTCAAAATTTACACATACTCTCAATAAAAAAGAAGTATGGCTTATATGGCCGATTAAACAAAGCATGAGTAAGGGAACTGTTGGCAAAAAAGTGCCTGCACCGAATTCCAGGGAAAATAGTGTTGGATTTATAGTTTTCGTTTTCATCATCCCCCAAAGAAGACGAAGAAGTTTAAAGGACATGGAGGAGTTTTATTAGAACTGACGTTTTGGACACTCGCTTGTTTTCATCGACAGAGTAACATGGTGGTTGTTCCTGTTTGCCGGGACTGTGCGCAGTAGCAGTGAGGTAGCGTTCCGCGCTGGTCACGTGGTCCCTGGCCGAACCCTCCCATATCTCAGTGCGATCTCAGTTTTTCTTCACGCTTGTGTCTGCTTCGCCGACTTGTTGGCCTTATTCGAGCTGACTCAAGCCGTTTGCGCACCGCCTGGTAGGCAAGATGAAGGTCTATGGCCCTGCTAAGTGTGCCAGTCGAAGACCAAATTTCCAGCAGAAATCTAGCCATCTTGTCAATGTCTCAGCCTAACAGCCTTGCATTGTCGAAGATGAAGGTGTGGTTCTTCTGCTGTACGTGTTCATAGACCATAGACAGCTTATCCTTGCGGTTGATTGCGAGCTAATGCTCATGCAACATGGTGCCAAGGCGTCTGCCCGTTTCACCGACATACCTTGCATCGCAGTCTTGACATGACATGCTGTAGACCACGGCTGACTATTCTGTCGACGGAAGCTGGTGTTTGGGCCTCATAGTCTGCTGTCTGATGATCAATTCTGGCTTGTGAGCGACACCGATCTCGAATGTCTTCGGAATTCCTGCAGTCGCCTCGAATATGTTCTTTGCATAAGGGATAGAGAGCCAAAACTTGGGGCCTTCTTCTTTCGACCGTTCAAGGTGGAGCATCTTAAGACACTTGCGTATGAAGGACTTTGGATAGCCGTTGGCTTTAAAGAGGGCATGCAAGTATTTAGATTGGAGTAAGTGTTTAACGTTTTGGAAGGTCCAGAGTTGGGTTGCCTTTAACAATGAGGCTACGATTAATGGGTCTGATACCCATATCTGCTAATGCTTCCCGTTTATATCTCTGATGATGAATCCACGATGGATATCGAACCATCAGGCGAATAAAAATGTTGTCTCAGCGATCGGTTCGTCTTCTTTTCAGTTACGGTTTACATAAGGGCCAGTGTTGGATTTAAAACGCGGAATTTGTATCCTTCCTATCCCTATGCGCAAGGTTACCTTCATTTTTCAGGCGGGGCGTTTCTATCAGCATGCCTTATTTTTGGGGCATAATAGTAATCTGTACCTAAAAACATCCCTTTCAAGAGGTCGCAATACTAATTATTAGGGAAGCTTATTGAAGTATAAATAGTAAAAAAGTCACATTTTGACTGTTAAGTAAGCGCCCTTTCAACGGCTATGCAAACTACACCCAGAAACGTGACACAAATGGTGTTTTGCCCCATCAACTTTGCAGGCCCACTAAAACTACTAGATATTTTTTTGCGTACGATTTATTGTAATTCTATTTATTACACAATTGTGATAGGAACGTTTGCCTTACAAACTAACCAGTTGAAAACAAATGCCTTCGTTTTTAATAAAAAGTTCCCGCTAGTGAGCGGTTCCGAAGAAAATCTGCATTTTGACTTGATACTTTGCATATTAAACTATATGCCAAACATCTTCGCGGAAGCACACTTCTATAATTTATTCAAATTTTGATGATAGAGTCGTCTTCTACTCGTATATGCTGCTGTATTTATGAAGATCCTATTCAGTATTACGTGCGTGGCATCAATAACTCTGAGGATGGCTTATTACACGATGATAACTTTGCAAACATCTTAAAGATTTTTACTGAAAAGAAACCTTTGCATGTTTCCATCATATTTATGTTAAAAAACGTCAATTTGCATGAAGTTTTATAGGTATTGAAACGCCGATGAAGATGCGGAAGTTATTGGAGTAGTGCTTTTCGGAATGCATGCAACAAAAATGTCTACAAGTGTATTTAGTTACAAGTCAGTGGATCATTCTGCAGACATAGACTAATAATTTTTCGTTTAAATGGTGTTTTCAAGATCAAATTTAGATACTTTTCCGAATTTGTATGTAAATCACAAAAAATGTGATCGATGCCTTGTGAAACAAGCTCGGATGTCGAATATCCCCACCTTTGCAGAAGAGGCGGCCGGCTAATTTGCTGTTTTTTAGAAAAACCTTCATTTACTCCAACTGTACTGCAAAACTGTCGAAACCTTTTGATGCTGAAATAATATTTGTTCTATAAGGAGAAGATAAGATGTATAATCACTGAATTAGAAATTTATGGTTGAAGAAAAATTTTTGACGAATACGATGAGCGCAGGCAAACAACAAAATACTATGATATTTTCTTTGTTGTATGGGGCAAAGTTGATGAACTAGTCTCCGTTTTTAAAATTTGTTGACTTTTTTCGAAGCACTAATGGAACACCAATGGTGACATGTCTGTAAATTTTGGGTAACTTGGGAAATGATTTAAGCTTGCAAAAAGCAATGTAAAACCTCGCTAAGCATGTGTGCATTCGGCATGTTGTTAACCTGTCTGCGGGCTTGTGGTCGCGAAATGAGAGCTTAAACTCTATCGAAAGATTTACAAAGACATCGCTTATCGAGTTGGCCGCGACGGCTATTTTGGAGGCGTGTATCAAAATTTGTTCTAGAGAAAATAAACCCGGGTACGCGTAGGCGTGTCCTCGGTGGCAATGACTGTTTACTTGCATATCTGGCTGAGGGGTCTGCCTAGACCCGAACTACCTACTATCCTAGCCACGCCTCATCGTACGTTCTCTGTCGTTTGTTCATCCTGAGGTCCCGTAAGCGATAGCCATTTTGTGAGACAGGATAAAATTAGAACTAACTGCAGGCGACCGGGACGAGAAACGCCCTGCTCACTTAAAATAGGTAGCCGTGCCATAAAGTTCAGGAGAAGTGAATATTCCAGCGGCTCATTCTAAAACTAACCCTAACATAAAACAACTATATATTTTATTTTAACCTCAACCCTATCTTAAACCTAGAGACGACAATAAACATGGAAGCAAACCTTAATCCTTAACATAATCTTGGCCATAAGTCTATTATTCAACCTAATCCTACACTTAAACCTAAGATGTGACCTTAGTTTTACACATAGTTTCCCGGAACTTGGCGCAAAGCTACATGTATTCTGAGTTGTTTGGGTTCCCATATTTTTAACGATAGAAACAACTTTGCGAAAATTCCCATTGAAAATTTCAGAAGATAAATTGGCGAACATACGTTTGTTTTGGATAAATTCTCGTCAGGCCTTTACATTTATATGTTATGAATAGTGTAGACGGCCCGGCGTCCAGGAACGCCGATAAGGTGTGCGTGGCTGGACTTGGGACTTGGTCGTCTCTGCGGGGGCCCGTTTCCGAGGCCTGTGGTCCGCTGTGGGTGGCCGTGTTACTTAGTTTCGCCCATGGCAACTGGGGCGCCGCGACGAAATTCTTTTGGGCACATAGCAGCGGTCTGCAAGATTTATTGGATCCATGGCATTTCGAGAGAGCTCTTCAGTTGCTGCCTCTCATTGCGTAACGTGAAGCACATAAGAGAAAATACTAATTGAATTCATGCAGAAAAATTGATACAAACACAAGTTCGTAAGAAATGGCCAAGAGGCTAATCAATAACATAAGAATTCAAAACGCTTTGCTCAGCGAAAAACGGGAAAATACGTCTGAGGTAAGGATTTGGGAGGGGAAATGTGTAAACCGGGGGGCCAATGTTACCAATGCGGAGTTAAATTCACAGCATGCTCAAACTGTTTACATAGGTCGGGTTTGAACAGACCTATGTAGGCTGCCTCCAGGTAGCGTAAGGTGCGAGTTGTTTGTGTCCGAACAAATACTCGGAAAAAAAGATTTTGGGTCAACAGAATGGCCCGTGTCTAGCAGATGTTAAGCAATCGATTACCGGGGAATTCTGTTTTTTTGTTTCAGTAACCAGCTAGGTAAATTTTCCTAAGCTATGGTGGCCAATTGCCGTTGCGTTTGCTCTATATATTTGCATCCGCAAGTGCATGTAAATTCATAAAAACAGTTTGAAGTGGCGTGCAAAGGCAAGGCATCCTTCGCATTAGGAATTGGTAAAGGCCTCGTTGGATTGCAAATTATAAGATCGGCAGCATTTTACGTCCCTTCAATGGCATCCAGAAAGCGTCTTTTGATGGTATTCAGTGTGTTATCGCCCATGAAGTGCAAGGAAATGAAAACGTGCTTTTTTGGTGCTAACTGCCGAGTCAATTTAGATCTTAGAGGTTCATTATATTTGTCTACAAACTGACTTGGATATCCTTGCTTTAATAAGATGCCTTTAAGTTTGGCTAATTCATCATCCAATGTATCCAGAAAACAGATCCAGGTATTCAATAAATCTTGCTGTTACTGCTATCTTTAAATTTTCACCTAGGAAACGTTGCTTTAAATTCCTATATTTTGTTTATGCTACGATACATGACATAACATACAATGGTTTCCCTAATTTGTATTCTTGTTTGTCTCAGAATGTCAAGCAGCTCTTGAAACATCTTCTCCAGAATTAGTTTCTGCTGGATCTAAGCCAGATTTCTGGGCTTCGAAAAAAAGCCTCGTGCTACCCTGAGATCAGTGATCGCAATTAGAATAGACGTCAGTTTCGACCGGACATTTTTACTGATAACATTTTTTGGTAGAGAACAGCATTATATTTTTGCATATATAAATACTTATTTTCTTTTAGTTTGTCATTAAGTTTAGTTTATTCATTAAGTTGATGGTTTATTAATTAGTTTAAGTAGTTTTAGTTTAGTTTTAGTTGAGGTTATTTTACATTGAGTTCACTTTTTAGCTTACCGTTTAGTTTTATTAGTTCTAGTTTATTTTTTAATTTGGCGAGTTCAGTTTCAGTCTTATTTATTCATTTTTTTAAAAAATCTTCCTTCCGAGATAGATCGTACCCGTATAACCCTTATTATTATCGCTTCCGTATTACGCAAACCAGGCTTTCCGTTACTGTGGTATCGTTTATAAGGAATAATTGCCTATTTTTCCTCAGCCAAGTGGTCAGATAAAATTGATACGATGATGAATAATGGTGTGCAACTTTTCTTTTATCCTTCATGCAGCTTCGCTCTTTATGTTTCCACTTGATTGCAGGTGAAACGCCTATCGCAAGAATCATTGAGGAAACTCTCGAAATTCTGACCACAATAATCCTTTACATATTCGTTTGTCACCAAGAGCTGTTTAAGGCGCACAGTTGGCCTGAATTATTCGTTGATAATACCACCCACCTGTAGTGCACACTCAACTGGTAATTTAAACTAAAACCAGTGTATAAATAAAAACATAGTTTAGATATAAAAAAATTAAATTTGATCATTTTAGTTCACCGATTATAGAGAGAAGCAAAAACTGGAAACTACAGAAAAGTTTATTGAGTTTTCGAAATATATTTTTAATTCAATTTATCTGGTCTTTGCCATAAGGATAGCATATATGACCTCAGGAGGACACGAATATGACAATGCCCTCGACGTATTATATGTAGCCTTATGTTAATTTCCCGATTTTTACCGAAAAACAGCCGGAGCACAGACCTTAAAGATAATGCTTATACTAACTTCAACCCTTGTCTGCTCCCTTATCTTAACTACAATCAAAACTTAAAATTAAATGTCAAACTGTTATCACTGGAGATTAGCGTTAAATGCTTTGTATTTCAAGGTGTTTATAATCTTGTTTCCCACCGGGGAGAGGGTGTCTCACCGAAATATTGATTGATCGGGTGGTGAAAATGTTCAGCTAAGCTTTGTTTTTTAATTAATATTTTGCACTGGCTTCAAAAGCGTACAACTATGTGCAGTCGGAACTCATACATTCCAATAAACATCAAATCAAATAACTAAAAGGTTGGCCAGCTCAAAAACGGATTAGATATGTGTATGTCATCAAGATCCAGTATCCAATATCTGTTCTCATGATCTGATATTGAGCGCGGACTAGAGTCGATAGTGCACAGTTTGGGCAAACCGTTCTAAAAGATCCACAAGGGTATGAATGCAGACTGAAAGAAGGCTTTTTTTCATCTTATTGCGCAAACAAGAACTCTCTTCAGCATGCCGGATCAAAAAGAAAAAAAAACAACGTTGCCTATATGCGCACTAGGTTTCGATGGTTGTCAAAATTTTGACGGATTGAATGAGGAATGAACAATCCCAAAACAACGCGGGCTCACTCTATAGGCACCACTGTCGCGGCAGAAACCGTTTTTTGAATTCAGTTATATGCTTAATTGGCGCTCGCGACGATTTTCGCCCCTCAAGATTTGTTGATATATCAGGCCAGTGGATCGGTGCTTGCTTATTTCTGCATAGTTTTATACAGAAAACGCCACCTCCACAGGATATTGAATGTGTTATTTATTTGATTTGTATGAGAAAAAATGGCAAATTTCTAAATTCACGGGCACTTGACACAGATTTAAGTGCCTTATTTATGGGGCGTAGCGCAAATATCACTGCGTTTAAAGAACATGAGACTGGTTAATTGACGATTGCCAAAATTAAAGGGAAACAACTGGTTAATTGTCATGGCAAACTTTCGTCAGTCTTGACTGAAGTGCCCGTTTATCTTTGAACTGTATATGCACGGCTATTAAAAAGAGTAGCTCCTGCGAGATCCTTAGCGTCTTCATTATTCTGGCTTTTATTTTCACACTCGATAATAAATGTAAGATAATCGTTTCAAAACTCCGGTGTGGTAAAATTTTGCTGAACATTTTGTCAAAAAGTAGAGTAAAATATGAATCGTTAATGCTTCACCTTTTTTGTGAGCAATGCCGCAGGTTTTTGAATTTGCTTAACCACTCCTACATGAAAGAACAGTCCTATAATTACAATGTTAAATGTGTGTATTTTTAACGCCCTTTTGCTAAAGCCTTGGGCAAAATTACAAGACATAAACCAATTATACGGCTCGAGTTATTTGATAACGGCAGCAGAAAAGAAAGTACATTTTAAAAATCACGTTTAACATTGAGAGACATTATTAAAAATCCTGAATAAATAATTATTTAAAAGACTATTTGAACCAACTAGTCAAAATCTCTCGACAAAAAAGATTTGTGGAATTAACCATGCAGGAAATATTTTTAAGTGTATGTCATAACAAAAACATTAATTCCAGCCGAGCGATGTAACGCAGCTGTACCTAATACGCTTCAAAGCTCATCTTTTACACAAATGTGCACATATTATACCGTTCAGTGATGATATTGAATGAAAAAGCTGTAATTTAGATTACATTGGGGACGTAAGGAGCCAGAGCTGACAATCTTCAAAAACGATTACTTCGAAAGCATAGAATACTACTCTTTGGATGATTTAAATACCTTTTTATCCAATATGCAGCGTCAATAGGAGTACGAATATCAGCGGTGACCAAGCCAATCATATACTATTGAAAGAATACCAATACTTCATACACTGCGATAATATTCGGTATGAACGCGAGGAAGTCTACGTATTGTCTGTGTCGCAACTTATCAACTTAGATGTGGGCTTCTTTGAGCTTCTCCCCTTTTTGTGGATAAATGAGAAAGGTTCCGCAAAATTTTTGAAATCGACACGTCATAAGCACATAAAACTATTAAGCTGACCCACCGCAAGTTACCCAGACTGGGAACATAATAATTGGAACACTAGGCAGCCAGCAGCTGAGAGCAGTGTGTCAAAATACATAAAATTCAAACGGGTGAGTTCACTACATCCGCAAACCCCATGTTGTCTTACGACGCGATCTGCCTAAGTTAGGAGTTACAAGATTTTTTTGTTGGCCCAAATAAATATTCCTACAAGGCCAGCATTTCAGAGCAAAATTGCGTGAATTGCTTAAATGCAGGCCAGCCTGATTTCATTATTATTCAATGTCTGTAACGACAAAAAACGAGTCCTCGTCATCGGATTTTGAGTAGTTGTGTAGTGCTAGCAACGATAGCTGATTGCAGAGGGCAAACGAGTCAGTTGTTTGTATCTTAACTGGTTTAAGCACCCGCTTTGCAACGGAAAATGAATCACGCTTTCAGTGTAAATAAATGGAGGAACAAGTACGGAATAGTAGGTCAAAAGGAAATCTTGTGTGACGGAATATTTATCGTCAGCAATTGAGAAGAGTAAAGCGATTCGGTTTCTCTTGGTCAGAGCATAACAGTCTGTGAAACATGGGGTACTCTGCTTGAATCTACTCACCATACCATCAAGCATGTCAGGGTTGATTTTTAAATATAAAAACGCTCTGGCCAATTAATGGTAATGCTCTCAAGATTGCAAAGGCTCTTGCAATACCAAATGTATCCTATAACCAGCATAGAAAAGCACCGCAATAAAGTGACCTTGTGCAAACTCCCAGGGCAAGGAGAGAAAGGTTCAAGGTTAATTTTATAACAAGGCTTTACGTTATGGTAAGTGTTTACGTTAAATTTACAGCTCGAGCACGCCTATACATTTGCACTGTGTAAGATCTACTTTTTCCGCGTTTTTAAATTAGTTTCAATGTCAGTTTCTGTTAAGGATTGATATAGGATTGCTAAGCACATTCTAAATTGAGATTTACTCTTTGAATGATTCCGTTAAACAAGGAGGAATCTCATAGCTCATTGAGAGCGCCCATAGAAACTATGATCGTTTGATGTTTGCCACGCGCTAGACGACCTCTACTACTAATGAAGTTGAATTAAAATCTTGTTTGCACTTGTGTTACTTCGTTACAACTTGATTTAAGTCAGAGCCAGTAAAAACGTGTAACGCACACCTGATTGGTAATAACTCAGTGGATTATTTTCGTCCACAGGCAGGTACTACCAAATGGTTTTTAATATCTGTTTCAAATCCACTTAACTTTTTTAAATTCATTAACGTCTCCAGTTTTTGAGTTCTGAATGTACAGCAGATTTATTATCAAATGAAACTTGCTGATCGAAATTCAACTACTTAGTCCTTTATATGTTGCCCATTTCAGATTAAAATACTGGCTGAATTTATTGCAAACAAAACCTACTTCTCCAAGGACAAAATTTAGAATTTTGGGTGAAGTTCAACTGTTTTTAATCTTCAAGACAATTCTTATAGTTTTTATTCCGAGGAGTCACATTTGAGCAGTTTCGAGCGTATTTATGAAGCACGTTAATCTGAGGAAGGAGTACTTAAAAAACTTCGTCCTCTCGAGGATAGAAGCTGTAGTACTTGAACATCAGAAGGCGCAAAATGTGGACAACCACGCTTAGGAACAAGGAGTTATTTTATACCAGAATACTCATCAGTAAAGATGATTTTCTTTTTGTCATTAAGGATAAGGCTGAGAAGAACAAGTGAGCACATTTTTCGCACAGTTCGATAGAAGCGAATAAGTGCACATGGGACAGTATGGAGGCAGCATTAGGTCAAGAAGAATAATTTAACGTTTTTCTCCCCACTAGTTAACGCATTTATATTCATGAAGCTGACTGCATTTATCAAAGAATAAGCCGAAATTTGATAAATTGAGGTATATGGACCTTTCGCGTTATTGCTGGAAGTAGTTTGTTATCAATTTCTCATGTGTATTCACGAATGCGAGACTTATGCTTTTTTATTTTTTTAGAAAACAGTTGATAGTTTCAGACCTTCATTTACGCAGTACACAACTGTAGTGCATTTTAAAAGAAAGTTCAAATCTTTGGTTCTGGACGTCAGTTTTACTCGGTGCTTAATGTTCATATTTAAAAGAAATTTGGCAAACAACCAAGCCTATAACCGGTAGGAAATTGAGCGCTCTGAAAATAATAACTTAGGTGAACTTCAGAGGTTTTGTTGGTTTCAAAAGTTTGATAAATTAAAGTTGTTATGGCAGTCGTTTGTGCAGTCTATAGTGCACACTGGATGCTTAAAATTATTCACCAGAGATGCAAGATTACCTCAAGACACGAGCTTATGGTCAACAAGGCTATACCCTTTCTTGTAGAATAAAATAAACCACGAGCCCCTCTATAATATGAACTTGGCCTTATAATCAAAACATAGGGTATTGTTGGCAAATGTACGGCAAATTTTAGTTTTGTCTAAAATATACTGGAGGCTCTTAAATACTTAGAAAAAACTTCAAACTGAAGAAAGGAAGACGTGAAATACCTAAAGTTATGACATTTTGCGAAATTGATGATATTTCGTTAACGTTGCATAGTAAATTTGAAGCTTTTGTTCCCCGGTACAAGTTTAAAGCAGGCATAAACGGCAGGATTTATTGAGATGAATAAATTGCGTGACAGCTTCTCAGCTGCATTTTGTCGCTGCATGAGGAATATAATGATGAGACATAGAGCAGTTGGAAATTTCACAGAATTAATGGCATAACAGCAAGGAACGTGGTTAGGTTTTAAAAAGCTTTATAAAGTACAGTGCGTTAAATCACCTTATGGGCGCTAGTGGGTGAAGGCAGGTAACGAAAAAAACTTTAGAATTAAAGTAAATAACCAATTTCCAGGGCAATTGGAAGTTGACAACCTGGTCAAGCTGCTTGCATAGGTCGGATTTCTCCCACCGTATGTAGGCAGCTTCCAAATAGCGCACGGTTTGGTTTGTTCGGGCCCAAACAAGTACTCAAAACGATGCTTTGACGTCCACAGAATGACTGCTGGCTAGTAGGTGCTTGGTAATAGACGACCGTAGTATTCTGCCTTCTTGCCTGAAAAGCCAGTTGGCCAAGGGCTCAGCGGCCCTGGCTGCCAGTTGCCTTTGCGTACGCCAAATGTACTTGCATGCGTTAGTACATGTGAATTCACACACATAATTTGAGGTGGTGTGCAATGGCAAGGCATCCTTTGCCCATTTTACTGGAGTGCTTTTAGTTGAACTTATGAAGACAAATTTTGCTGCGTTGTACGACCTTTCTATAGGAAAGCGCAACCGTCACTTGGTTCTATTGGAAATATCGTCACCCCTAAAGCCTATTTGGCCGCAGCAAATTGCTATACTTCCGATTAAAGCGTGTCGGATAGCCACAGTTGAGTAGGGCTGATTCGATGCACGAAAGCTCTTTAGGCAGGGTATCATAAGAGAAAATTTTCCTTGCTCATTGAAAGAGTGTATATACCAGCTTTCGCTTCCACTAAATTGGCACAAAACGCATGAAGTGTAAGTACTGCCCTTTCCAGGTAATTTCGTGGAAAACCAAATGCCGTATCCAACTGCCTGCTTTAAAAAGGGCACAGTAAACTTTTGCAGTAAGAAGTTTTATTCTCTCCATCACTTCGAACTCTTAAGTTTTGAAGAGTTCGTGTTTGAAGTAGAAAAATGTGCAATTGCTACTGATATAATTCGTATGTAGAAATAAATTGCTATTAACTGATTTTTATTTAAACGATAAAATAAGTGGTCAGTAGCGACCTGCCATCATTAGTTGAAAAGTTCATCATACCTACAAGTAAGACGCCCTAGAGCCCGATAAAGAGCCATAGCTCTTCTTTTTATCGAATATATTCTACAGGAAAGCTCGATAACAAACTGCAAAATTCAGTGTACAAAGAAAATCAAAGGATGTTAACGCTAAAAAATGTGTAAGAATAGAATTTCATAAAGTTCAAAAGATTGCTTGCAGTTGAGGTAAACGGCCTATATGGACGAACAAAAAGAAGGGAGACAGATGATAAGGACTTGTTCCCCACAGTATCTTATTGTAGTACTGCAGACAAGAAGCATTCGTCCAAGGACCCTCAAAAGTAAAAACGGCACATCCTGAAACTTCTCTAGTCCTTCGTTCAAGTCAGAAATACAATTCCCGTTGTGTGAGAGTCTTGGGGCGCAAAAGTAAATTCATCGTCCTGGAAGCTAAGCACAGCAGGAGTTAACAATTCACACCACCGCGCAAAAGTACACAAATGAATGGAAGTGTCTTATCCAAAGAAATCAAGGAACGATTAAAACCTATCCCATAGCCTGCTTTACAGGTTTTCCTACTAGTTAACAAGGAAATTAACTGGCCTATGCCACTTTGCCGCTGTTATTTCTTCAAGGTAATTTCCTGTTTAAAAACCTACCGAGCCCACATTTTGTGCCGCAGTTTTTGGCGTGTAACTGGTTAGCGCGTTGTTTCAACATTCACATTAATCTCACCGCTAATGTCTACGTGTAGCTACGATCAGTAAACAGGACATGATGTTGTTCAGATTACCAGCTGGTGTCCTTTAACGTCGCTAATCGGATTAGCTACAAGTCATCGGCCAGCCCACTGTTTCTCAGCCTACCTTCTAATTTTGTCCCATACCTGGTGACATTAATTTTGTTGTGTCAAACGCCCGTGGTGTGTTTGAATTTTGTATGCAAAGTTTTCACACTTTAATACGATGCTTGGCGTCTGGTGGAAAAGAAAGCAAAAACTGACTAGTTCAGCGAGACAACTTTGGAGAGTGTAATAAGATCTTAACTTGGAGAGGTTTATTGATCTATGGCGTTTGTACTTGGAATGTAACTTGCTAACCGTCATCAGCTGGTCATACCTAGCCTCACTGATTCTAAATTTTTTGGTCAAAGACACAAACCCGTTGTCCTGTTGGGTTAGACAGAGAATCTTATTTATCCAAGCAAGGGATTTTGCCGAGCTGGTTAAGGATGTACTCATCCTGTCGGGCAAAATAAACTGCCTTCGCGGAATGCCCCATAGCGACCAGGAATCCATGTATAAACGAGTTTAGACATGCACAAAGAGAACGTAAAGGCAATTACCAACTTATCAGTAGTCTTAAACTCACCACACTAAATCCCAGGTTTGAGGCACATAGGTTTCTGTGATGAGATCTTTCATCATGGAGTCAAATAGTCTACCAATGAACGTTGGTACGGTTGTCATTTGTATTTTTATAGGTAAAAAACGGACAACTAGGGAAGGAGCGCTTCAGAAATGTGCTGAACGACCAACCTTACCTCGACATTGCTTATTCTGCCTCAGTTTCGGTTTTCCGGGATGTGCCTGTGGACTTTGTGGATAATCGATATCTACTATGCGGGACTCAAGAGGCAGGACTACTTTCAGTTCGATGACATTTCGGCCGCCAAAGCAAAGTTCGTAGGCTTAGAAGTCCAAAATATTTAGCCTTTATTTCGATTAATATTTGAAACAGTCAAGCGGACGACGCGATAAAATCACTGGTTACTACAACGTACGGTATTGAGTAAAGCATAGCGACGTAATACTAGCTTCTCGACTGTACGCAGTATGCGGTCTCTCTCATAAAAAGCGAAGAGGTAATTTGAAACGATACGATTTGAGCAATTATTATGTTGCATATTCTATTTATTCGCGTAACCTATCCGTAGGAAGACATTTTGCGGGCAGAAAATGCTCATTAATAGCAGTCAAAAGTAAACATATATGAGTGAAAATTGGCGTTTACTTGTATTTTCGTGGTCCTCTGTGTTTATAGCTATTCCACACAAAGCTCGAGGATTTTATTGCATGCAAGTCTCTAAACATGAAATTTATTTCTTCTGTATATCAAACAAGGTGTAAGCAAGCAAGTTCTGTTTAGAAATCCACTTGCTCTGTCGGTGTTCAAAATTTGGATATGCATGTCTATGTAAGTTCATTTCCTTAAACAAGGTATTAAGGTCTACCATCAATTCTTACTTTGAACGCCCTTACTTTCTAAGGCACTTTGCAAATACTTGAGTACCTTTCTGAAAGTCATTTCTTACACAAGAAGCCTTGCTAAATGTGAAGCAATTTGTAAACTATATTTTGTATGATCTGGTTTCCACCAGTGCATAACTTACAACGACATAAGCAGAAGATTAGCTGTGTTTGCCATAAATTATTATTTATACGGGCATTTTGATGTTAATTTACACTCTTAGAACGGTGCGGACTTTTTAATATTCCGTTTTGCGCCTGTCCAGGCTTTTTATATCTAAAGCTCAATGTTATTCAGTCACAAATATTTTTCATGGTTTCGGAATTTTCCATTTTTTTCAAAATTTGGTCTTTTGAAACAACGTAGTAACTTCCTATTGATAAGTTCAGAAAATTAATTGAGAAAGATACGTTTGTTTTCAATAAATAATCTTCACGTATATACATCGAAATCGCAGTAAACTGAACGCACAATTTTATCCCAATTTCCCAAATCCACCGCGCGGGATAACCACAGTTTTTTGACCAAATGGCAAAGGTTATTTAGTTAATTACGGCATGTATGTATAGGCTTTAGAATAATTTATCGAAAGCAAAAGTATGCTCGCCAATTTATCTTTTGAAACGAAACACTTCTTTTGAGATTTTGTTTTACGTTTTTAAATCGAAGCAAGTGCTTAATTCACATTTCGACACTTTGGTTCACTCGTTAGGGTCGGCTTGTGAGTGATTGGCAACCTATCCTAAATTATGGCACTTTTCATGAGTTAAGTCACACATTCCAGATCTGCTGTTATAAAGATTTTGAGCCTTTTGAAGAACTAAACCCTCAGAAAAGCCCCAAAAACATCACGCCAATTATAATGCGATTATATTCACGAAACATTTCGGTAACTGAGATGGGGGACCGCTCCAACCTTCCGTTTATTTTCCCTCGCGTCAGAGAGGCGTCCAACGGAAGGCCAATTCATTTACGGAATACAAACAAATGCACAAGTATGCAATCCACCGCATGCAAAAGTGTGTTTCCCTCCTCAAAGTATGCTGAGTAGAATATTTTATTCATATCTTGGCATGCTTATCCTGCCAATTGCATAAAAGCACAGAGAACTTTGAGGAGAGATCAATTGCGAATGGGTTGGTTGATGGTCACTAAAGGTGTCAGAAGATCTCGGAAGTTTTACCTTCTGTGAAACCCTGCGTGCCCGATAACGTGCACATATTGGCCATAAGAAAACCTCTCTGACAAGGGTAGATTGTGCAAGTCCCCTGGGCCACCACTAACCCCAAGATCTTGCAAAATGGTAATGGTGAGAGTGGGGTCTCAACATAGAGAAGCAGCAAGTGTATGCAAGACAAGAAAATGCACAAAGTTTACGCCAAATGTATTCTTTTTGGCCTAGCCTTGGTAACGGAATTGAGAGTGATAAAAAGGCTACTGCATAGTCTATGACCAACAAGCGATTACAACCAAATAACTTTGTGTGCGTTATTACTTGCGTGTATTTGTAGTGCCCTCTAGCAGCCACTGGGAAGCCAAGATCAGCTGCTGACGCAAGGCACCTTTGGCCAGCAAGGCCCACGCGCCCACTCCGGATTTCGCCCATGTATAGATATTAGCCGCATGATTGGCTGCTGTAACAAAGCATCCGCCGGCATTCAGGCGATTCCAGACGCTCTCCTCACTTCGGAATTGACACCCTCGCAGCCGGACTGCATTCATCCCACAGTGAAACTCTTTCCATCTATTATCCTATCTTTCTACGTAGAATACAATATTCCTACTATTTAGACACTCCCAAAACTTTTCTCTTATGTCCAAAGGAACCTGGGACTGGAAGATCACAGTTGCCAGGAGTTAACTCGCTAGAACTTCTACAATATATTAGTAAACACACAAAGCGTTATTTCTCGTGACTATAGAATATTTGAAGTCAGTTTATGGCAAACAATAGTTTTCAGCAACTCTTCATCAGACCAAAGGTTTGCAAGGGAAATTAACACTGTACATAACGATTAAAGTTTGAAAAGGTAGAAAAATCAATAA
>JAYGXS010000002.1:86602537-86628223 GCA_036362985.1 Ligula intestinalis
TAAATCGTCGAGTGGAAGTCGACAAAGACGCGGCTCAAATGAGGCCACCCTGAGGAGCACAACAACAAGATATCTCCGTCCCTGTCTAGTAAACAGCTGCATTTAAATAGACGTTGGATTAAGCCTGGATAAGCAGAAATAACGACGAGCTTCCGAAGGAGTTAAGGTAGATCAAATCGGTATAGTGTAAATCTAGCACGCACATATGAGGCAGTCCCTTTTAGGAGATTGCCTCGTCCTTTGCAAATAAAAACACCGTTTAAGGTTATGGGGATTCAAACAGCCGGTTTTAAACAGCGGATTAGGGTCTCAATACACTACTGTCTCTAGCAGTAAGGTATCTTTTGAGGCATAAACATCGCGAGAAAAATACGAATTACTAAAAATATTTGTTCTTGTGAGGTTATATGTTCAGCGATTTGATTTATATCTCAGAGTAAGCTGACATTATCGTGCCTGAGGGTGGGAGCGGACGATTAGGCTTGCAACGAGGTGACATTCTGGTTATCAAGTAGGAAAATCTCTACCATGTGTCGGGCACAATAATGGACGCAGAGATGATGAACTGCGCGTAAATTAATTTAAAATGATAATGAGCTTGCGTCAAATGCACCTCACTTACTTGGGTCTGGTTCCGTGACTTAGGAATACGGACACAAGAACATTGACTGCAAGACTAAAGAAATCTTATACGCGGAGAATCCACCAGCTTTAACACAGCGAAAAAACTGGAGGGGGGTTAAATCACATTTTTTTGGAGAACCCTGTAGACCAGCTTTTTAAGAAGCCATTCAAGGCTGACTCTCTGTCCTGAGAAGACCGAAGTATCGCGTCATTGGGAACCTTCCATGACAATATGTTTGGTGTTTCGTAATATTATTAAGCCTGTCATATTTATAATAGCGGGTGAAGTGTTGAGAGTTACCGTGGATAGAGTCGCTAGCGTCATTCTCACACACACTTGCTTTCACTGTCCTCTTCGGTGCACCAATCAACTATCAAAACCTATCAGCGATATGGTGACGCGGTGCATCAAGGTACGGCAGGACACAGTCACCCGACATTTTCGGTCTACCAGCAGGATGGAACATGTTTTTCAGAGCCTACTTGGTTTTCCACTCGTCTGGAAATTGCATATAGACAAAACAGGTGATGCTCTCATCTGATAGTTCTGAACTACAGGACTCTGAAATACGTTTGTAGTTGGAAAGCAACCTGGACACATATTATGCGTGTGATTTGGTTTGTGTGTTCAAATCCTAGCACGATTAAACTGCTAAATCTGTTTGAGCTGTCAGGGGGTTTCGTTTAAGTACAGAGATCGTTTTTGCATAACCAAGGACACGCAAGAGGACACAGGAAGTAAGCTCATGACATCGAAGCAATATACTCCAAAATCACACTGAAGAAGACTTCGGATGCAGATGCTGTCTAAAATCTCAGATTATGTACACTTTTGAAAACAAAACCTTTGATTAAGGAACATCTTATGATCTGTTGTGACTCTATAGCACCCTCAACCTTGGGCGTCTTTCCGAGCAGGAGGTCACATGATTACAAGTCTCGACCCGTTTCTTGGACAGCCAATCACAGGTGTCGCAAACTGCGCCAACGCACACCTTGCGGCTGCTATCAACTGTGCATGCAATAGCCTGCATACGCCAATCCGGTGTGGATAATCAACTTCCTGAGGCCGACTCACACAGGACCTCACGGCTATCACAGCCACGCTCTGACACTTCGGACCCGGTCCTCTAACGGCCGAACAGGCATTCGTCGGACAGTCAACTCCCTCCGACCTATGCTCCACAGCTTCTCTAAAGCTTCTGCACAGAAAATACGATTCCTTTCACCTGGTGTCTCACGGCCTCTTCCACTACGGAAGTGGGTCTGCAGACTGCAACGACAAGGATTTTATGTATTCAACTTAATCCACAGCGTCAGCTCTCTATCAACCACACGGACCAGTTGCAAATTGGCGTGCACTATGGCGATAATATTATCTGCTCATTGCTTCTACCGTCAAGCGACAGACATGGGTAGCGTGAAGTGTACGAATATATAGGTAGTTTGTGGCCAATTGGTGGATATGCCACCTAGCACACAAAAAATGGTCAGCCGTAAGCACCCCTAGAGCATGCGCCTTTATGTTCCATGCTGTTTAATTAAGAGAACCTGCATGTGCGGTCAGACTACAAACGAAAATTGGTGCTTATCATGGCGCTTTGGGTAGGTTGAACAGGAGAATAAAATCCAATTACGGGAGTGTGGAGTTTTCATCTTACTCTAAGTGTGTATAGCGTACCGCGTCAGCATACACTTTTTGATCACATTCGTTCCATTCTTCATGCAAGTCGACCGATATTTTGCATTTTCTGCACCGTGTCAGACATATTTTCCCCTGAAAAAGTAGTGTCTCAAACTGCAGGACCTTCAACAACTAACACATCATACATACATACGGTCTTTGACCGGCAAGTGATATTTTTGGAATGCTCAAACAAAAGCTGCTCTATCGAGAGGAACTCTTTCACCCTATCATTTTCAAAAAGCAAACATTTCTCACCTTGATGGATACCTCTGGGGCTGTAAGATCTTTAATCGTATGGCGTAATTCTTCGAGATTTTGGACTCTTAATAACGTAAGCTTTCGAGCGCATCCTCTTCAGTCATCTGCAAGTACAAAATGTACTGATTTCAACAAATTGTCGATGCTCCTGTCAAACATATTTTATAATGGCGATTCAATAATGTTATCCCTATGCTTAGGGCAGATCCCATTCGTGGACCTTTGCTCGTGATGGAAAATAAGCATGTTGGTACTAAAAAGAAGAATTTTTACCGTCGAAGTATATCCCAAGGTACATGGATTCTCCAACTCGTAGAAGGATGTTGCAGTCCGAGGCAATAAAAATCCAAAACACAATGTATTGTCTTTCATTTACGGTGAATTGCGTTGGACAGAAATACCTTCACAACCTAATATCAAGAACTGACTGCGTTGAAATTCCAGTGTTCCCAAGTAATTCATATTTTAATGTGCCTGAATACGTGCTGCTACAGTAGTCGCCAATCTTATGCAAATAAAACAACCATTCCAGCATTTGTTCTGTCTCCCTATTGCGTATCACTCGTAGTCCAGATAAAATCGTCGTTCAACAGGATTTAATTGGAGCAAAGGCAAGCGACCTGTCATCTTGGTCAAAGTAATTTCCTAGTTCAGATTAACTTACGAAGAATCGTGCTTCCTCTGAGGCAACTCATGAAGTTGACAACTTGCCGGTCTTTATCATCTGGTATTGAAAGTGGGAATGTTCAACTACATTGGAAGGCTCCATCCCAGTATTTGGCCCTTACTGGGGTTAAGACAAAAGCGTAATTGCTTATGGCTGTTTAACTTCTCTACATACGCATTAGTGTTCTTTCCCTCGTCCAAAACTGGCTTAGTTCTAAGTTCCGGGAAAATGGATATTGGAAAAGACGATTTTGTAAATATAGAAAAATCACACAAAGCAACTTGATCATAAACAAAATTAAGCGCTTATTTAGGAATTTCCGGTTAACAGATAATGGATACTCCTTCGATTATCCCTCCTGAGACTCATGAATTTTGGCGCACCTGGAGTAGTAACAATGGAAATTTTTCTTCCGGATGCGTTTCTTGACGAGACCAACGCAACGCAAACGGAGCCGAGCACGGTGAGGGATCCTTGATTTATTTTGCGCAGAATTCAGTAATATACTGTGTTGAGACACACATATTTGCTTCTATTTGTGACACTTGACTATTAGAGGGAAGAGCGGTGTTCACCGGGAGAGGTTTATTACAAGCCTGGCGTTTCGGATAGTGGTCTCGACTACCCATCTTCAGTGAATGGATAATCTGGCTTAAAATGCTCGTCTTTATGCCATCCTTTCTTGCGTGTGCCCGTTCGACCAATCACGTTTGAGCCACTCTGTGTGTCGCTGGCCGCGTCCTCGGCCTCCCTATCATTCGGTATCCTGCCTGTCACCGTGTCGTCTTTTGTGACCCCATGACTGGTGCTCGGGATAAGCATGTCGGCCGCGGCAGCGGCGGCGGCGGCGGCTGATCGCGTGATAATGCAGCTTGCACTGGTCTACTACCTGGGAATCGAACTTAGAGCACTATTTTTTGGCTATTACATCATTTTAAGCGTGTGCATATGATAAGTGCATCCCATCGTCGTTTTCAGATTCGGAAACCTAATTAATGAAATAAGCCCAGATTGGGGGTCTTAATTTAGCCCCCTGTAGATTATAACTGTGTTGGGGCAGTCAGCGGTCATACATCAATCATGGATACTGGAAACTACATCAAACGAGATGGATATCCAATAACCAGAATGACCTCATTCACAGTGCTTTGAGTGGCATCGCTTACTGTTCTACCTAAAAGCCGCGGGTCGGGACAAAACTGTATGGTTATTCCTGATAAGGAAACTATTTTGGCCCCTGCTTTGCATCAGATTCATGCGTAGACGTGGCCAGTGGGACTTGTTAAATTAATGTTGGGTAAACTTCTATGTCAAACAGGCAGGCCAGGCTTAAACTGTTATTTATAGAATGGTTCAAACTGTCGAAGAAATGTTTGGGCTATCAGGGCTTGTATCCCTAAACTGGTACTGACAAAGCCAAAGAGTGACTTTACCGACCGTGTAGAGCTTGTTTGCTATGGAGAAGAAGACGACTGGATCGTTGGGACAATACTTTAATTCGCCTGGCGTTTCGAGATCCGCGCGGATTCATCATCAGAGACATAAGTGGAGAGCGTTGGCGGATACGGGTTATGGTCTTCTGTTGGTCAATTATCTGGACGTATTTGCGTAGCCTCGCGTGGCAATCTTGAATGAACAAACGGAACAATCTCTTGTTGTGTTGAAACATCGTGGTTCTCGCCACCTCCGTGTTCAGTGGGGATTTTTATCTAACACTCTTCGGCAAAACGTCATTGTCAGAAAACCTGTGCAGAAGCCTGATCTGCGAATAGGCTGAGGCCTAACCATGGGATAAACGTTTCCTATCGTCGGGCTGCTCAAAGCGCATTGCGCCCAAATAAGTTGCCAATACAAGCGAACACGCGAGTCCCAGGAAGTTATTGAGAAGAAGACGACTTTATCGCTAGGACAATACTTTTATTTGCCTGACATTTCGACATCCGTCGCGGATTCGTCATCAGAGGCAAAAGCAGAGGGCAGTAGCAGACAGCAATCTCTACCTTAATTAAAGGAAGTGAAGGTTCCAAAGCAAAATCCAGATTCATAAGTTCTGTCGGCTGCACGTCTTGCTTACTGAATACTCTGTCAGTCGTGAACTGAAATTGTACAAATCGTCTGACCGCAGCGGCACTGGTATAGTTTCATTATCAGATGGCGCAAAAACAGACGCAGGCTTACGATCTTAGCAGAGTCCCATGTCTATTTTTCAGTATATATTTGCCTTACTCCGGCGCTGCAGCATTATCAGGGCAAACATCTACTAAAGTACAAGCGAAAAGAAGCTCATCTACGTCAAACAAAAAAGGGAAAAATTACTAACTCACCCCCCCTTGAAATACTTCATCAGCCATCCTGGCGTGGCTGACTACGCAAAGTGAAATATTAAGAAACCAGGGAATTATTTCTATCGTCTTTTTGGCATGTCTGTCCAAATTGGGCCGTTCAAGTTATTAAAAATTAATGTTTTATTGCAAGAGGTTTGTACTTCTAGCGGATGCCTTTAATTTTTTCAATGTCATTTTACGCTTTGGCAACATTCCAGTGTGAGCATGCATAGAAATCTAATAAAGCAATGCTTCTTTAAAACGCGCTCCTTTAGGACAGCAGAAACACGTAAACACTCAAAAGTAAACCAGGACCTTCAGGAAAGTGCGAAGATCGTTACAATTCGCTTAAAGCGATAACTCCATGCAATAAAGCTAAACTGGCGGACAAGTAACAGGGTAGAGGAGGATGCAAAAGAACCAGTGGCCAATGTTTCAATGGTTTCCTCACTACTCCGAAGGCGCCTATTCTAGTAACTACGTGTGATGTGTAATTAGGGTATATTTTTTACGTCGCAGTGGTCATAATGACTGTTTGACGTACCGGTGGTAGACTGTAACTCAAGTAACCTTGAGGGTTGTTAACTTCTTGCTGACACTGAATGCCAGTTCTGCTCCGAAATATCGGGCGAATATGCTTATCTTGGAGTAATTAAAACACCCGGCCTCACATATTTCACCTTCTCTGCTTTACCTTTACTTTCTTGAATTCTTAAATTATGTCTACGGTGTCAGGCACTTCGAGCCTACTCTTTCAGCACATAAACTTAACTCATAGCACATTAGCAGGATACTAAAAGTTTTCCTTAACTTTCGATGGCCATTGTGAAAGGAGAGACTTGTCTAACTTCACATTTCCTGTAAACCGTGATCTTTTTAATGGATATCAACTAAGATTAATCAATCGGGCAAACAGGAGGAGTGTACAAGAAAAATAGACGACAGATAAGCCGTCATAACTCTTTCTGACAATGATTGATTATATAATTACAATATTTTACTGAATTTTATATGACCTAAAAGCGTGATTTGTTATGTTGTACGTTTTTCTAAATTTCAACACCAGTGTTAGAAGAGCTCTTCTATGACTGCGATGCAGACTATCAAATCGCTAACGCTTTCGCACACCGGTTGGTTACGTTTATAGGTCATCCGCACCAAATGGAAAGTTATATATGATTAGATTTGAAAAGGCCGCTGAAGATTACGTGTGTTTAAATTCTTTCGAGTTATCTGTTAGGTACAGCACCAGAATGTCCTAAAGCCGCGAGCCAAAACATTCCTTTCTTTAAAGTGTGATTGCAACCGGATGAACCTCTAAACCATTTTTGGTGTGTCCACAGAGGCATTAAAATTAACTTGCACTTCCTATCACGAGATTAAGCGCGTGCCCTAAACTACGAGAAAAAGTAGGTTTGCTGTAAAAGATTTACGTTTCATGGAGTTGTCGAGGGCATATAAGTACACTATCTGGTCAAATGCTATGATTGAAGTCAAAACGAAGCATAGCAAACACCTTCGGGTCCGTTTTCAATAAATGATTTTAGGTAACTTAGGAAGTTTGCTTTAAAAGTAAACGTAAAACACTTTCAAGATTTTGGCTTACATTTTTGGCCTGCCAATGAGAACTTTAGAGGGTCTTAACGCTACGGTCTAACATAAATGTGGAAAACAACGGTAAGTATAGTCGGTTGAGGTATATTATGGAGGAAATACCGAACATACGTCAATTAAACCTATATTACTTCACCTTCTCATGTATAATTACGAATAATAAGCCAGAAATAGTCATTCCACTCTCCCTGTGTTTTTCGGTCATTTCAATCGGCATATATAGTAAGTATTTAGTCTGATGAACTGACCCTACAAAAGTAATATAGATTTTTCAACGCCAGTTTTAGATTTTTTAAAACTATTTCAGACCAGGACACGACAGCCCAAACGCTATGATTTTAACTGAGGGTGAAGAACGAAGACAAATAGTTTGTAAGCACGGTTTTTGAGGCAAAAATGTTAACATCTATTAATAAAATATTCCGAGGATTCACTACTGCTATTTGAAATTTTAAAAGCATAATTAACAGAAGGTTGCTCAATTCTGGAAACATGGAGGTCGACGGTGTATTGTGAGTTTACCACACGTTTGAAAATGCTATGTTTGGATAAGTGAAGTAAGTTGCATTCCGAGACGATATGATGAAAAGAAAGAAGATCTTCGGAAAATCGAGTTGTACTCGTGAATTTTCGAACAAGTATCACGTGTTCGTCGCTAACACCTCCCTCCCTTCACTAGCACAACCTATCGCCGCGGGTGTCACGTCACCATAACCCGTCCACCCAATCCCCCCCTTTCCCTCCCCCGTCCGTTGTAACCTCTGCCTCCAAAACATCTAGTGCGACATTCCCAGCCCTCACTTTTAATTTAGTCTGACGACGAACACGTGATACTTGTTCGAAAATTCACGAGTACAAATCGATTTTCCGAAGATCTTCTTTCTTTTCATGCTATGTTTGTTTTGGACTGACTTCGGAGCGCAAATAACCATCTGCTAAACAAAGTTCGGTTTAAATCAGTCTTATGAGGGGACAACGGTCAGAATTGAACAAAATCCAACCTTTCTTAATATCCAGAATGTTCGACGCTATTAAACTTTACGGATAAAAACCTATTTTTCATGCATTTTTACTGTGGACGACCATTAATATAAGCCAGAATCGTTTTATCTATATCTTTTCAGAGAACAGAAATTTTTATGTTGCGTTCATGAAAATCAGGTAGGGGCTAATAGGAGAAATTGTATTTTTTAGGAAAAGAATGGAAAACTCAGTCTAAAAAATCCATTTTTACAAATGTAGGACGTTTAATGACATAAAATACTAACAACTTTGGTCAGATGTAGTTTGTTCCATCACACCATTAATGAGTACCGCAAGCATGCATGATAATTTTATTATTTCAAAAGATGCAAAAATATTTTCAAGTAGTATTTTATTTTTTTTTTTCACCGAACATTCTCAAACAGACGTTGATTTTGATCATCGCACTGCTGACAAGGCAAAGCAATTGAATCACACATACTATGAAAGAATTATCTTGGTAATCGGGTGCGTTGATGTTCAATGGCTTATCTCAATTCAGTCACTATTGCAATAGTCAAAATGCAGTGAAAAAACAATAAAATGATACAGGTAAAGATTTTTTACATTTTTGAAATACAAAAATTGTCATAAACATCAAGTTTACAAAAACCTTAAATGTGTATACATTTTTGGGACACCCTGTATATGAACGCCCGTGAAATGCCATCACTTTTCGCTATCATACCATATCCGAAGGACATTCAAACAATTTATACCTTTAGTAGACCATGAACGAATGTGGAAACTTGAAAAGGACCATACAGAAGTACACCAGTTTTCAAAATAATTAAGCCTTAATTATTTCATTCTGTTATGCATTTGCAATCTTCAAACGGGACCTTAAGTTAAATAAATCTAAAGAGAACGATTAATTTGAAAATAGACATCCCGAGAACGGTTCTATTATACACAGAAAAGTGTGCTCTTTCATTTTCAATGGAAGGTATAGCTATAAGTTCCAGATAACTAAAAAAACGGACAGAGTTTTCCATTTCTACCTTGACGATATCTTTTAAAAATGGCAAATTGCGCAGATACTCAACGTCCAAATTGGCAATTGCAGCAACGTTTTTCAGGCGGCAACCTGTCGTAAGATGTACTTTTCTTGATCCTTGGAACATTTAGTTGTGAATTTTGGCTTTCAATCTCATTTTTCGCGGCGTCTTTAAAATACGGTCTGTTTATGGAACAGGTAATATGCATATATATATAAACGTGCACAAACGCCTATTTAGTATTGATAAATATTGAATAAATATTTAATTGTTTGTTGCACATTTCTCAAGTATGACGACGACCTGAGGAACCAGCTACGGAAATTTACTGAATAAATTGAACCTTCTTCCCAAAGAACATCCTACCTTCAAATTAAATCTCATAGGATGCCTGTTTTTCATTCGGTATGCAGTTTATTTGCATTTGGATATAGACAGACCAAAAATATAGTTTGAATTCAAGTAGGTTCTTTGGAAAAAAGTTAACTATGTTTATTAAGTTTTCGAAGCTGGTCTCCCAGACAAGACAAGACAAGACGATGTCCTAAAAGCAAACGAAACGAACGCTCCTGCAGCTGCCTTGATTAAACTCATCGACCTTTGATTAGAAAACAGTTTTCATTCAACACTTAAAATACTAATAATTAAAAGGAGCTTCAATGGGATCACCCATATCTGCATTCCTTGCCGAAGTAACAATGCATTGTCCAATTTTGCCCCTCTGAGAAAAGCTGATAGTTTCCTGAGTCCGTGTATTCTGATGACCCATACATCAACAGACATGTTGAGCTAGATGATGTTTACAAAATCACAAAGAAAAATGGAAGATAGGAGAAGCGTTTAAAGCCCCAAATTAGCACTTGCACCAAATGACTGGCTTTTTTCAAAACTTTAGGAATTTTAATTGGTCTTTGCCCATTTACCCACATTTGACAGCGGCCTGGGGAACCAGCATTGACAATTTGCCCAATAACAATGCTTAACTTCCCAAAGAACTAAGTTAGTCTCAAACATATGCATGTAATGATAGATTAGCACTTATCAATCAGTAACGGGACCTCATCGTCCCATTCCGCCTTTGAGATCACTCTCGAGCGCCGCTTGCAGTCACTCAGTAGTTCAAGGATTATAGGCAGAAATATGTTATCAACTAAGAAGGAAGACTAGAATGGCCATTGCTGGTTTATTCGCGTCATCAGTCAGCCATTTCCAATTCCAGAGGTGGCGACACCTGAGGCTCGAAACCGCCACCTGGTTAGTTAGCAATCAAACGCTTTAACCACTGCGCCAAGTACTTACTGCCTTGCCGTTATATAAACATTTATCTGATAGGCAAAAGTAAATTTCCGACAAAGGCCAAGTAGACTGAAATGGACATTTCTGCCTTGGTGGTTATCATCAGCCAGCAATATCCAGACTCAGGGGAAGAAATCCCCGAAGTTTGAACCCTCGGCCCTGGAGAGCGAGCTACAGGCCACAACGGAACGAGTGAGTTTCGTAATCGATCGGCTAACGCATACCTACAAGTTTGTGTATTCCCGATCAAAACCGGCGAGCAAGGGGCGTGTGGTGCAGCGGTTAGTGTTAGATGTCACAGTATTGAACCTCGTGGGTTGCCTTCCCTGAAGTTTATTATGGCTGGCTGATGACAGCTAATAAGCCAGAAGTTGTTGTAGATATAGCGGGTGAGTTTCCTGTAATCGGCTGGTAAGCGTCCTCCACTATATCTATGTAAACACCAATTGCCCACGTCTTTTTCGGTATTCTGACTTTGCATATATTATGCGTATTTAGTGTTATGGAACCCGAATTCAAAAATAAGCCTGAATATTTAAACGGCAATTTTGCATATATTCAGCTGTTCTAGCCCGGTATACGTCATATTATGTATAATTTTAAAAAAACATGCTGTTCGAACCTGGATGAATTGCATTTGATTCCAATCTTTGCTAAAAATCTAAATATATTCAGGTGCGAGCGTTTTGTAAATCCTCCAAAACAGATTTTTTCAGGCTCCGTTCGATACCCGATATCAAGATTTGCGCTGAAATCCACCACCTACTACGGTCCTTATATAAAAAGGCCTGCATAGGTCCCTTTCAAAGGGTTCTTTCCAAATTTGCGCATTTATCTGTTCAGAAATATAACAAGACAGGACTTAACTTATATATCAGATGACGGGATGGGGATGTTGAGAGGGGATGCTGATGAAGCGACCTCATGCAGCTGCCTCAGGCACGGCATAAGATCGGCCAAACATGCGTGGTTGGGCTTTTAACTAGTCTTGTGTCATCAGTATGGTCAATAAGTAGTTATTGCCTTATCTCCCTAATTATCATGATCAAACGTACTGTGCAATTTGGCAGCACAGGCACACTTAAGGGCAAAATATAACGTAAAACGCGTTGAAATGTATAATTTTGTTATCAAAAACCCAGCAAAACGCAAATACATTAAGTATTTCCCGGATCCGCTTGTATCCTTAGTATTTGCCTCGTCAGGACTGATTTAAGAGACCCAGTCGACTTATAAAAACTTCTTTTAAATGTTCAGTAGTCCGACTTTGAATTCTTTCGTTGACTTCCATCAATAGGAAGATGAATTTCCATTTCATTTAAATTCCGCCTACATAAGGTCAAATTTCCTTAATAAGAATTCGTTACCTTTGCGACAGAAGTTCATGTTGATCGAATTTATTCTACTTAAGCATATTAAAAGAAACCTAATCTTATTTAATTTAATATTTTTTATCATTTCCGCCCCACTTTAGCTCATTAGACAAGAATTTATTGTTTTGCCACAAAATGCGTTAAGCAGTTGAGCAGGGGATAGATATCTATAGGAGCCCTACAGGTCAGTTTTGTCTTTTCTTTGTTAGATGAGATGATTAAGGCCCCGCAGGTTTTGCGCCTAAAAGGCTACCCTGATTGCAGGGCCAAATGTGTGCCAATTCCGTTGTGGCGTGGAAGACTTCATCTTGGGTTCTCGTAGCTTGTGAATCCCTCCCCCACCAATGAAGATGTACCATTGACAAGCGCAATAACACATGCGATGTCCCTTTATATTTTATCCTTGATATCATATCAAACTGCCCACGTAAGTGCAAGATAGGAATGAAATTCGTTCAAAATATGACAGCTTGCGTAATAACAGCTTCCTGAAGACAGCATTTAAGACTGCCCGATATATGTTTGCTGACTGTAGGATTAAATCGATGTGAGTTTTAATGACCGCTAACGGTCGTTTATTAACTGCCAGGTAGCACTAAACTAAATAGGAAAATAAAATCAAAAGGCACTCACCTCTATGTAAAATGAAGTGATCATATCATGGTTTGAGGCGGCCACTGGGCCCTCAACAGCACTTGCGTATTTCGTTCATATTCAACGAGAATATTCAGTCAGTCGGGGTAACCTGCCCTGGCCACATACAATCGCTGATTTAGCAATAACTACCAAAACGTTTCGTGCAGTTATTTGACTTCACTTTTGTTGGTCTAATTTGTGGCTTGTACAGACTCCTATCCTTCAGAATAGACAAGAAGAACTTTCCGTTCATTTTTTTAAACCGTCTGGTGCAAATCAACGACTTTTGCGCCAAGTAAGCATGGCTACTGTCCGTTTTCAAGTTTTCTTGACAAAACGGTCTCCAGTGGACTTGACCTTACCATGGTCAACGCATATTTCTGAAAATTAGAGGCAAAATAATTGGACTTTTGCGGCGAAAAGTACAAGCCGAAAGACCGCGGAAAAGTCAGAATAAAGCTCCGCTCTTGTCCTCATTCAGCAAAAGGTCATTGAGCCTCCAACTCGGCAGGTGTCCTTACAGTTATTAAGAACGGCGTCGTTTTGTGCGTTCTAAAAGGATTGTGACATGTAAGCTCCAGTCTCTTTAAAAGGTTTAGCATTTTGGATAGGAATGTTTAGTTATCTTTGAAAAAATCTTCTTACCGAATTAGACTGGATTTTATTATTGATATTAATAAAATGGATGTAAGTACTGATGCTGAATCTTCAGAGGAAATAAAGCCCTTTAAAATGCATGGAATTTTAGCGAATGAAAATGTCTGCATTTTACGGAGACCAGATCTGACGACTTTTAAATGTGACATTTTTGCATGAAGGAAAAATTTAATTGTCTTAACCTTGCATTAATCTAGCGCCATTTGATATCAGGGAGTGGTTTGTGTAAATAAAAGTAGTTCAGGCAGATAGCAGACATAGTAGCCGGCGAAAAAAGCCAAGCCAGACTTAAAACTAAGAATAATGGTTCTGATTAATACACAACTAGTTTGCCACGCAATATGCTGCTGGGTTGGCCGTAAACGTGCTACAAAAAAGCTTCAATTTTTGTTAACATTTAAGGTCCCCGAGTTTAGCCAGTTTCCTCCTAAAGAAGTATGGCTACGCAGTTTTGAAGAGAACAGTATTAATTCAATTGAACCTTCTAGGAAGAACTTTGCTTCACTTCGATGATTTCTTTCAAATGCTTTAAAATTTGAGGGCATTTCTATTTTGCGTACAAGGATTGTAATTAGGACGAAAAACATACGGACGCTGATTGGTGAAGAACCATGACAGTGCATATTCATGTATTCATATTCTCATACGAGTGAAGAAAGTTCTCATCTGAAATAAACGATGTGAATCAGTTTTAACAATAAAGAGGAAGGTTTACTTTGCATTCATTCTGTCCTTAAAATATGTACTATTCTAATGTCCCAGAAGAACCATCTGAAAGTCTTTCTTACTTTTTTAAACAGCTTACAGGTTCAGTGTATAGTACTTATTTTTAAAATAAGATGCAGCAATATCACACATATATTTGTTTTTAAATTCGCTCAAATCCTTCTTTTAATGGTCAAAATTTTCTGTGATTCTTGAAAAAATAATATAAAGAATAAAGCTAAAGTATTAATTTTATTGCATGTTATTTGCTTCTCCATATTATCTGTAAGCAGGGTTGTGCATCAAAATTACTCGATAGTTCGAGTTAGATGATCGGTTATCTGCAGGACTCGGCTTCATAGGTAGGGAAGTCAGCAGCTAAAATTGGCATAATGTCGCAGAAACGGTAAACGGACCTTTTAGTGTCTCCACCTTTTTCCGCATTTCTTTCCGCCAATAGAATAATTGTAAGCCTCCTAACTATCTTAAAAGCAGACTACATTTGTGGAAATCTATCTCGCGCTCAACTATTCAGAAAATGATGTAGGAGCTTCCAAAAAGAAACCCGAATAAACCATACTGTCTGGTTTTGCTTTTAAACAGGTTCCTCTTTGGCCGTAGGTTTCTAAAATATTCTTAAAAAGTATTCCGCTCACCTAATCAGCTTCTAAGTGCAATGAACCAACCTGCATTTTTCATGAAGTCTGATCCATGTTTATCGAAACGCCAGCCTGAATAATCTTTCGGACCCTGCTTCACGTCCCGGTCCTGTATTTGGCGAATCGTTGCTGTTTTGGTTTTTTCGTAGTGCTCACTTATGTTCTGGAATTTTCCCGGTGGTATGTGACTTAACACATGTATGACCTGATCTGATACCTGTTTTATGTAATTCGAAGGTATTTGAAATTTTTCAGCGCGGATTCTCGGATAAATTGGTAGATTTACTCCATTTGAATCAAATGGTTGCAAAGTTGCTCCACCAAACGCGGCATAGTGTTAGCGTTGAAGCTGATCATTGGATGTTTGGCCTGTCAGAATGCCGAAGCACAGAAGCTGTGATCCTTCATCTCCTGTTAATCACCTTGCAGAGTTCCTTCCTCTGGCTTTCTTTGCGTGCTGATTTTATCTGCTGGCTAACTTATTCTTCTTTCGAATAATGTGTTTGCTGAGGGATCTTTACCATGCAAATTTTGGAATAAATATAACAAAGTAAACAGAATAGAGGTAAAAAAAGACTGGTTTGCAAAACACTATTAGTTATATATCCTGCAAATTTTACTGCTCTCTGGAATTAAACACAAATTTACGGTTGTAATGTTTTATAATAGTGTCCAATACGGTTTTCGCCTTTTCAGTTTTCGAGATCAGAGAATTTTCTTGAGTTTTTTGACTAAGAAAGCTAAACAGTTTCATGACGTCGCATAGTGAAAGGCCGAGCAACGATTAATAAATTCGCAGATACAATCTGAAGCATATGCTTTGAAATGTATTAAGTAATCCTTCTTCATAAAATCTACTGGTTTTTTTCTAGGGACAGTTGGGACCGCGGAGTTGCAGAAATATTAATGATTAAAAATATTAATGCATAGTTTGCAGGTTATGGGGTTCAGCATTTAATTCTCAAAATGATAGACGCTGCAGCTTTTTTTTATCAAAATATTCACACGCACTTTCATCAAAAGAAAAACGTTCCTTCTTACAAAGATAACTGACTGAGCCATAACTATAGACTTTTTAAACCTGAAACCTCATCACCGATAATAATTAAGCATCTACAAGCAATGTCTGAGTTGCTAATAACGTAATTCATTCAAAGTATTTTAATGTGACATTGTGAATACTAACTTCCTAAAACATATCTTTTTACCCAGGTTAAACCGTGGAAACATTTTAAGCGCTTTATCTGCTTAAAAATCATTGCTTTTCTTGGTGCACACGAACTCACTCCCATTTCTCTTCAAGTTGGTGCTATTTTCGATATCTCACCTTACATTTGCATTTCTTATGCAATTATAACTCCTCTGCTGGGTATCCATTTTAATATATCTCGAACCACCAATTAAACTGCTAATTTTGTAAAGTTTCAGCATTGTGCTTAGTCATATGCGAAAACTAGTCAGAAAAAGTGTTTTACGGAATACGTAAAAGTTCAAATATATGTTTGGTGCCAAGGTGCTTCACGGTTTCCTATGACATTTTCACAACGATCAAAAACCAATATTGATATTTTAAAACAGAGCACGGCCTGTAGAGGTTAAAACAACATATTAGAGCACTTTATATCATATATTCATAAATCACCATTTTAAAATCCAAAGGTCCTTGTTTTTATGAATAATGGGTTCGCTACCAACTCTGTTTGCCCTAATTGGGCCCTCAGAAACACTTTATTTCTAAGTTACTGACGTTTGGTTCGGTCAACGTTCCCGCTTTCATTATTGCCCTCACTTATATAATCACAAATCTATGCACAAACTTAAATGCAGTTACTAGCCCAGACGATAAGTCCCCTTTCGAGTGTCGGCGATTTAAGGTAACACTTGTCAGCATGTCATCTGCTAAAAGCACTTAAACATTAATCATCATATAAACGACATTTTTGGACGCTTTAGGTAAGTAAATAAAATATACAAGGTTGCATTTGACCCAGTTGCCAGAAACGCTTTATTTAAAGGTTTATAATGCGATATTGGTTTTCTGTGATTTTGAAGATGACTAAAATTCGAGTACTTAAATTCTACAATGATTATTTACATGATAGGTATTTTTTTTATTAAACTGTGATTTCGGAAAAACATGATGAAATGTCGCATTAATAGGGTCGGTCTTACGGAGTACGACTGACCCTTTTTGCAAAAAAAGAACATTGAATACACATGGTGATTAAAAGACTATTTTTCGTCAATATTCGAGGCATACTTTGGCGAGCACAGTGCATACTAAATTGCGGAACTCATTCTGTGGTGTTTTTATGATAACTGTCGGTCTTGCTTTGGCTTTGCAACGATCATTGAGGATGAAAAACATGAAAATAGTCACTTTTGTGCCCACTTAGAAAGCGCTAAATTTTCTTTGAACAGGCTTCCGATACACTTATGTTTTGAAAATCTGTTGTGCAAATTAACAGTGACTAAATAGCCAGCAAATTATACAGACGGCGCTAGACCTTCTTGTGACTTCAAATATATTTTAATCATCAAGAAGGAAACAACACTTGTGAAAAAGGCTCTTGCATAGAGCTCTGTCCACCCGAGGGCAAAAAATGATCGATTTGTTAGTAACAAAAAATATTTAAATTACGTGTCGCTTGTTGGCAGAGAGAGAGAGATTTCGACCGGAGACATTAACTTATTGGCTAATTGAAGTTACCTAAATGGCACCGAAGGAAGCCAATGACAAAGTACTCCATCGGATAAAAATTTCAGCTGGTGGCTTTTGTTTTTGGTTTCTTATCAGCACTGTTTATGACCTGTTTACGTATAGTTCCCATTCCCGCTGTTTGTATGCATTTTTTGTATTTAGATTTACGATTCATTTTCCGCCTCTCATTGTTCAGAGGTTAAAGTGGTCATGTTATATGCCAGTCTTCTAAGAAAAATTTCTTTTTTACTATTCACTTCATTTTTTAAAGTTTGTTTCAGCTGACAACCGAAAATACGTTTGGTCAAAAGCCGGCATTCTTCAGTAATCGGCATAACTGGCAATTAAGCTGCCCGGTAATCAATATTACGGTGCAACTTATGAAATATTTTCGGATCGAAAAAGGAATGTAGAAGTTAAGTCAAAGTTTAAGGAATATTGATTCTCCCTCTGTCTTTCTTTGAAAGTATAAAGGCAGCAACCTGATGCGATGTGGTACTTATCCTAAACAATTTGTAAAACCACGAGAATTTATCTGGTGGCGAGGTCATACTTTCAGTTACCCATCTGACTTACTCCGTGAAATGTTCTTTTACTTACTACTGACCTGATATACGGAGTATTTGGTTATCACAGTTAAATTTCTCTTTAAATCAGGATTTTGAGTAAATAATGAGACCGGCTTGCCTGTTAGTGGTGCAACCTATAATGCCAACGCTTTTTACCTAGACGAAAATGCCAGCAACTACTATAGCGATTACGGACAGGGTAACTTAAACTCGCGACATTACAGTCTCAATCTATCGTACGATTCTTGTTTGTTTTTACAAAAACACATGACTCCAAGTAAAAGGCGGCCTTGCTGGACAAGGAATATCTCGTTGTCTCGCGCTCATACTCGGCAGGATTTCACGGTGATTTCTGGTGTATGATGAACAGAAACTGAGTGAATGGGAGCACAATCTGCATGCAGAACTAAAAATCAGTAGACGAGCGAGTGGATGTTGCTGTGTGCATAGCCGACTGTCGCTGTGTGTGTATTTGTGTGTGTAGGGTGCTGTCGACTTTGTCTTTACTTAAGAAGCTAGTTTGTGTTAAAGAAACAGCTGCTATCTTCACATTGAATCTGGCGAGTGTCAGTTCAGGCCTCAATGTGTCAGGCAATGAGTGTCGATTGGCATATCCCCCGTACCTTCAGTGAGGTCTTAAGACAAAATGTGTTAGGATATTTCGGAAGAGAACCTGCTTTGGCTAGACATACCAGTAATAAAGCAGAGTTAATGCCTTCAGATCCTTAGGTTCTGTTGAGACCTAGCAAGGCATCAACTCAGATTAATCTACGTTGGCAGAAATTCTCTGCTTAACGAGTCAGCCAGAAAAAAATGTTGCAGAAGGATGCCAAGTTATAATTAAATTTGACATAAGCCGAACATTTATCATCCTCCAGGTGGATGTATTTGCTATCACAAATGTTATATTACTATTTCGGTCATCTTCACTACAGCTAGCACTGCGACGAATAATATTACATTCAATACTATGATTACTGCCACTACTGCTACTAATGCGACTAATGATCTGTCCTCACCATCGACCGTAGGTAAAATCACTTAAAATAATAGAAATTTATTTATAGTCCCAAACGGTTGTGTTTGGAAAGCGCATCATATAATATTTACGCAGCTGTTGTGCCTAAAAGTTTGCCTCGTTTCTACAATTGTTGTCAGAGGGTTCTCCCCTTATTTTAAAGTTCATCTGTGATTTAAACGAAGATTGTGATGGAGTGTTCTCCATATAGACAAAGGGAATGTAAAGTACTATTTTTGATCCGCTGAATGTGATCTGATTCGATGGCATACTGGTTGCTTATCATTTCTGGACTATACTTAACCACTCTAAAAGAGAGCCCAATGCTTTACTTAATTTTATCTGAGGTGAATGAACAAAGCGTTTTCCCTCAGAAGTGTAGAGTTTGTTATGCTTATCAAGACTTCGGGATGTAAGTGACGATGAATTTTACCGTGATACGCTATAAAGAAGCTCAGGCAGCACCATTTAAGTCGGCAGAAAATAAAATTCTTTGGTAAGGCCCGAATTTTGGTCCGATAATGCAACATATACGCTAGTTTCCGATTTATTAATACAATGCAGCATCATGTACGGATCTGTGTCAGGAAAATGAAAAAAAAGCAACAAACACAAAAATCCTAAACTCTGATATCTTGTTTGACACAACAGACAGTTAAAGAGGGTATCAAGCGTGAATATTCGAGTCCGGCATGAGGTCACTATCCGTAGGCCGCGCATGTTGTTTATATATAACCTAACATCTGAGGGCAGGTCAGAACTCATCCGCCAGCCTGGTACAGTGACACGTCAACAACTGAATAAGAATGTAGACGCATGAGCATGTTCCAAACACGTCGAAGTATTTTCTTTTTCAAAAACAGAATCTAGTCAAATATGAACGTATGCTGACGCAAAATCGCCTTTGATAGTGGGCCGTATGAAAAATGGTCGCACGGGGCAAATTTACAAGAAAACGTACACTACGCCTGAAACTACGGTGCGGTAGATACGTCGTGCAAAATGCCCAAGTTTTCAAAAGACTGAAAAACACTCGCAAACCGGTATTAAAGCGCGCATGAAAGCTTAGAAATAATGAACAACCTTATACAAATTGTTTAATAACACTCAAGTTCCTTAAACCTAGCGACCAGCTATAAAGTAGAACAATGAATTTAAATCTTTCCGCAACTTGAATGGATAACCTGATCTCCTTCTGTCTATCAAAGACTCTTTTCCTTACTCAAAATCTTTTAAACATATTGCTGTTATTCAATTACAATAACTTAAAGATTGACCTTTAAATTCTGACAAATTTTGACGATTTTCTGTGTTTTCAATCTTTATTTTATTGGCGTAGATTCCGTTCGGAGTTCATATTAAAACATTTAAAATGTTGCTTTTATCTCCCCCACTTAAGCGGTAGGAGAAGGCGGGACAATTTCTGAAACCAAGTTGTATTTATGCTGACGTTTCAAAAGCATTTGCACTTCCATCGTCAGTGCGTAATGCCTATTATCCTGCTGGTGTCAAGTGACTGTGTCAAACCGCTAGCCGTGCCTGATACCCGTGTGTCGATCGATTGTACCGATCAATTGCTGATGCCTGTTCGAATTTTTCGTACGGCTAGCTGTTAGACACACTCACTCGATACCAGAAGGAGAGTAGGCATTATGCTCTGACGATGGAAGTGCAAATGCTTTTGAAACGTCAGCATAAATACAACTTTTTGTCAGAAATTGCCCCATCTTCTTCTTCTGGGGATGATGAAAGCAATATAATAACTGGTCCTCGAATATTTTCGCACATTTAAAATAAGATATCTATTGAAATTATTTACGACATGGGGTTGTTCTACCGTACTAAGTAACTGGGAATTCACTGGCACAGGAAAAGAAATATCTGAGAGGAAACCACGTGTTCTTATAAACAAATTTCTGCACATCAGTAAAACTTTCCTTACCCACATATTAGCTTGGTTAAACTAATTAAATGCTGGTTACAATAATATCTATAAATTTGTCTTTGTCATAAGGCTAAAAGACACAGTTTTTTGGTAACCAAAAATGAAATTCCGACAGTTCTGAGGTCGCAAAGCACGTCTTACAGTTACCTAGCGTCAGCCTTGGAGATCTCAGGTTATTAGCCATAGTTGGCTTAGGCTGTTAAATGTCGACTTCCGGGCAAGTCAAGTCTCGTCAGTATAATTCAGTCAACTCATCTGTTAGTAAAATACTGTGACGCAACCAGCAAATGTAGACGAATGGGTATGGATCGAACATGAAGTTAAATTATATATACGCTTATCAACTCTGTGTTTTGGTAGTTACATTCTGCCCTTCTTACTTCTAACCTTTAGCTGAATAAACATACCATCCCTAGTCGAGAACTCCGATCATAAACAGTCATCTATTATGTCCGATAGGCATAGTAAAGCCCGATCCTCACCTTTTTATAACTCTAAATAATGAAAGTTTGTCTCCATTTCCTCATTCTCTGTCGCTCCTACAGACACCAGTGCCTTCTCATATGAGAATCATACTTTGGCTCTTTCTTTTGCAATAACAGGACAAGGGGCGGACAGTGAAGATGCGTATGGAAGCCGTGACTGCTATGATAACAGAGGATCGTCTAAGTAAGACACCCACTTACCTTCTCTACGGAAGCCGTACTTCACATACGTCATCGGTTAAGGTTGTGAAATTGATCGTCCTGTACCGGCCATAAGTATCGAAGAGGAACAAGTAATCCCGGCGCTCCTAGGCTTTTAGATGGTGGGAATATATGAACAGAAATGAATTTTTAACGAATCTTTCGGCTTCGCTTCTTCCCTGTCTCTCTCTCTGTTTCCTACTGGGTGCAGTCGTGGATTAATCTGACTGACGATGACATTACCTGCGGATTTGGGCCTATTTGTTTCACATTTCTGGCCCACTTTCTTTGGATACTTTGAAGGTAATTGTGGTATCTCGTCCCCACTAGATTTCTCCCGCAAAAACCAATTACAGCACCTGCTCGTGCACTTCGTCAAACTGTTTCATAGCAGAAAACGTAACCAAGGGTGTGCGACAAGTAAGGGAGACAAGGGAAAGGTGACCTACCAACACATCCGAACTCACTTATGCTTATGAGGTCTGCACATTGATTCATCAGATAGCGTTCCCAACTTGCTGGTAGAGTCACTGTTGCCACTGGACTAATTCACATTAGAGTGGCTGCAGTAATTTGCATGCGCCTCGGGTGTTATTTTGTCATTGTTGATTGGCTAAACTGTTAAAAAGTTTACAAAATTTGCAGACGTCAACAGTTCACCGTAAACAACCATATTATTCTCGGATGGTATCTTTTAAGTCAGTCCTGTCAGTCGGTTAAAAAATAATTGATGGTTTGCTGACAGGCGCGATTGCTTTGTTGTTCAATTTTATACCCAAACGGAGAGCTTATGGGAGCCAGATATGACCAATTTGTATCGGCCAAAGGTACAGTTCTGTGAGTACCACAAGCAACTTTCCTAATTTTGTAAATGTTTTATTATTTCTCCCATACCAGCAAGAACGCATTTACGAAAACCTATAAATAATAATGAGCAGGCTTTGGCATATTAAGTACGTAAAAGAACTATAAGAAGTACTGAGTGTTTGTAAAGAAAAAACAAATTTTCTCGATGATTCCCAGCTTGTGGAGAAGTCAAAAATAGCTATAAATTAGAACAATAAATTTCAATAGTTTGTGAAGTATAAAACTTAAAGCGACCGCTTTCTTTATACAAAAAGAACTTGCCTTAAGTCGAAATATTTTGCATATGTGGGAATGATTTTATACGTAGTTTTTGCATATCGTTGAATAAATTCTCTCTTTATGTCACTAAATGTCCATGTACTTATTGATAAGTTTACTTATTGTCCGTTTGTTTGACGTTTACATCAAACTCTTTAAAATAAGATATAACTAAACAGAATTTACCGAAAAGCGAGCTTTTGGATATAATTTTCTATGCAGATGGCCATGTAGGTCAAATTTGAAAATGCTTCCAAAGAGCAAACTACATTTTAGAGCATGAAGCACGTCTGCTAGATACCACGCATATTGTTATTCCTAAGAGTAATAAAAAAAGTTTCCCTAATAGGTTACCTATAAAAAGTTTTCTTATTGGATATAAAGCTGACGAATTTCTGCGTACATTAAATCTTTTCAAGGTAATATCACAGGTAAATATGCAACGCTTGACAATTTCTTAAATTTATCTGAAGAAAAAGGATTAAATTTGACTGGAGACGAAAGAACATACCTTTCCCTTTAGAATAGATTACTTTTCGCTGGAGGAAATTTATTCTAATATCCGTAATAAACGTGTGATTACAAAAAAACATTTTTTGCAATAATTATTTTGCTTTTGGCTGTTCCATTTCAACTAACGCTTGAGCGGAACCTATTGTTTACAAAAAACTATATTTCTACATGAATTACATTCAATAAGGCCTTCGTTAGGCTGCCCCCGCGGTAACATGTAGAAACTTTGCTTGCGCGCACGACCAGCTGTGCTGTAAAAGAAAATGTTCTACCAAGAACGTTTTTTACAGCATTTTTTTGCAAAAAGACTTCACAGAATAGCTAAATATTATTTTTAAACTTATATCGCTACTTGTTTCTGAAAATAAATGCGATGCCTTAAACTTTGCTTTAATTCCATTTGATCAAATTCGCACACAATTTTTCAGTACTGTAAGGCATATTTATTCCACCTTGTTTTACTTATTGTGGAATTTTTTCACAGCACAATGCATATAAGAAGAAAGTTTCGTCCTGTCTTTCCTTATAGCATACGGAATTCCTTTTATGTAAACATACTCATGATTTAGCAAAAATGAGAGCCTTTTTCCCCAATAACTTTAAATAAGGGGGCAGTTTTCCAAATCAAAGCCCTTCTTATTATTAAATCCACTCAGTTGATCAAAATAACCTGTCCAGGTTTACGCTAAACTACCAAGTTAAATTTTTTCCTGAAAGTTGTTTGCAGGATTCGCAGAACTGTAACTATGAAGTACTATAGCAGGGGGAGATTGAGGTGAACGGTGGCGAAGGCGAAATTTGGGAATGATCTACAGTTATATCAGAGCAAGAGTACCAACCACCTTAAGTATGTAAGGCCCTGAGTTTGGTTTTGTTAACTTTGCATACTTGGATAGGGCTATGTGGTCGTGTAGTGCTTGCTGCTGCCCGACGCCCTCCTAACTCCTGACGCCACAGAAGTGGTCTCGTAGTGAAAAAATTGGTTGCCAAGTCGCGCTCGACCCAGAGCAATGGCCCATGTCCGCATGCGAGGCGCAATCTCTGCCCTGGGAGGCACACACGCATCCGACGCAGGTCTGGCCAATCAGCACCCCGAAGCTGACTCACACTGTCCTCGCGCTGGGGCCGTTGTGACAATTTCCGCGCTGATGGACACTTGGGATTCCGCCCGTCAGGGTGACAGACGCAGGCAGCGTCGTCGGCCGCTGTGAAGATACAGCGCTCTCACACGGCCCTAAAGGTCAAACACCACACCGGAACGAACGGCACATTCCTACCAACTCTTCTGTACACAACTTATTGTTCCTAACAGTCTGGCTTCCTCAAGACGCCTCTCTCCTCTCCTAAGGAACCGGGTCTGGAAGATTGCAGCCATTTGGGTTAAGCTATCTTAGCCTTAACTCCTCGATAGTCGCTCATCGAGGGTTTAGGAGTTCGAGCCTCAGGGGATGCAAAACCTGGGGTTGTGTATGGCTGGCTGAGGATGCCCACTAAATCAGAAATGGCCCTTCCAGAGGCTCTTATAATTGTTGCTTATGTCATTCTGATTATAGAAGGTAGAGACTTGTTATGTAAGCTTCTGTCACTTGAAGGCTCTCCTGTAGAGTTTCGGCTTTTCTGCACTGTTTAAGGACAGGTTGCTCCGCAATTTTCCTGCGTAGGGGAATTCAATCAAGTATCATTACGCCAGAAGCAGAGGATTTGATCACTGGAACAAGAGTTTTATTTGCCTGACTTTTCGGATCCCATCGGGAATCCTTACCCGTAGGTGATGGTAACATATCATGGTCATGGTATCTGCGCATGACCGTTAGTATGTTACTATCACCTATCATTACGGATTCCCGACGGAATCCAAAACGTCAGGCAAATAAGTCTTGTTCCAGTGATCGCATCCTCTTCTTCTGAATTGCTTTCTGGAACTCATATATTCCCCCATATTGGCCATTTCTACTCCGCTTGCGCCTGAAAACGCAGGCGTTCAGGACACGTCCAATTTAAGCAAACACAAATGGGGTCTCAAGACAGCCATTTATGGTGTGCCTTTGTTCCAAAAAGGACGGGGTGGAACGCGCATAAAGACCGTATTCACGCTCAAGGTCTTCCTTTCCATGCCTAACGTGTTTTTGCATATGCTTGGATTGCTGAGATTATCGCTATCCATGTGACATCCTTTGAGGTATTCAGAGGTCAAATATTACGCAAAAAACTGCTTTGCAGCAATTTGTCGTCCTTTTTGATGTATGTCCCCCATTTGCATAAGCCAGTGAAGGGCGAACTATGGTATGCTAGGTGATAGGGTGCCTGGCTCCAAAGCCCACCCTGTCCGCGCTACACAGCTGTAGCGCCACGAGCTGAAACTCCCAAATGAGAGGGCTGATTGTTGACCGAAGGAATTTTCCAGCCAATCAGCTTCAAGGGAATGCACAAGGTACAAGTTGCACCAAATATGTCACTTTTCGAGCAAATTTCTTTAAATGTCACGGAGCATTCGGCGAGATTCAAATTCAAATTTTATAAGGCCGAACTTCTCGCGAGACATGACACTCGGAAGAAGAAGACGAAGACAAAGAAGAAGGAGAAGAAGAAGAAGAAGAAGAAGGAGGAG
>JAYGXS010000002.1:86629400-86681330 GCA_036362985.1 Ligula intestinalis
AAGAAGAAGAAGAAGAAGAAGAGAAGAAGAAGAGGAAGAAGAAGAAGCAGAAGCAGAAGAATAAGAAGCAAAAGAAGAAGAAGAAGAAGACGAAGAAGAAAAAGAAGGAGAAGAAGGAGAAGCGACAAGTGGAACAAGGGTTTTATTGTCCTGACTTTTCGGATTCCATTGGGAATCCTTAATCATGGGTAATCTTAAAAAAGTCTGAGACATGCGCAGATAAGGGAGATAGATTTACAACTTGTACGGTATTTATAGTTCGTAGCGGTCAGCTGCATGCGTACTATAATGGCCAGCTCCTGTAACCCCCGTTTGAAGCCTTAATTGGTGCGGTGATGGCTCATTTATTGCGTGAAAATTATGCCTGCTCTCGTCAGAGTTTTTGCAGCGCCCGGTCCTTCCCACGTGACTGATTTTCTTGCTCAGAAAATTTCTCAGTACACCGTATGGGAACGCCAAATAGTTGCGCTTGTTGATGGACAGGGGGCCTGAGAACCATGACTGGAGCACCTCACGGCTCACGCGGTTGTCACCTCTTGCGAGGATTTCGGCCTCGTCAAACTTGAAAATATGGCCGGATCCCGTCGAGTGAGCTGCAACCTAACAGTTGGCGTCCTTTTTCCTCACCGTCGCTGCATCCTCGGTCATTCACGTCTGGAGTAATCTCCCGGTTTCTCCGACGTAGTTGCTTTGTCCACAACTGCACCAGATTCGGTAAACGACTCCAGCTGTTTCTTCCCGTGGCAGTGGGTACTTCGGCCTCATGACCCGGTGCCTCATGGTTGCTTCTGGCCTGTACGCAACCCCAAATCCAAGTGGGGTGAGTAGACGACTGACTGCTTCCGATACATTCTTCTAGTACGAAAGGGCTCGCTAAACGTTTGGGCCATTTGGATGTGGTTTCTTCTCTCGTTTGCGTATGCCTTGGTTGATGCTACACTTTTGAGTCGCGAGTTACTTGACTCATGGTTTGTGAACCCTCAGCCTATAAATAGGTGCAACGACCTGTTCAGCCAATATTCGGTGCTGAAGCTCAGCTCGGACTTAGCAAATCGCCATTCAGAGAATGCATAACTGAACGCCTCTTTTAATGCCAGCGTCAGTTGGTCAGATGGCCGTGCAATCACCACGCCTAAATGCGGCACGGATTATGGACGTTCAGCAGGTCAGGACTTGCATGGCGGCCATCAAGCAATTAGCGCATAAGCGGTCAACTATCATCGTTGGGGAGGAGATCCGTTAGTTTTCATAGGTATGCATTATCATTATGACTGTATCCTATAAATACCACAAATTCCCGTGTATGAATTGCGCGTTTACTGCTATTGTATCAGATAGTCACTTCAGTAATGAATCCGAAACGTTGGATGAATTAAATTATCGTCCCGGTGATGGCATCTGCTTCTTCACAAATACTTCCCACGACTCGCATTTTATGCTTCTATTAGTTCTTAAACTTTTTCAAAATAAGTGTTAACTAACTGCTAAACAGACACCTGCTGAGTACATGTTAACGTTCGGAAACAGGTGCATATAACAAGGTACAGCTAGATAGACGTGATATCAATAAAGTACCAAGCCTATACAAAAAATATCATAAATATGCGCAATTATACGAGGTCCAGATATAATGTTGCTTTCATCATTCCCAGAAGAGGAAGAAAATTGTGGGGCAATATCTAAGACCAAATTGTATCTAGGCTGACGTTTCAAAGGCATTCTCGCTTTCGTCTTCAGAGTATACTGTCTACTCTCATGCCGGCATCGAATGAATGTATATTACCGCTAGCCTCATGGTATAGCCGTGCCAGATGCATGTGCATTGATCGATTGCACCAATCGGGTGTTGGTGGCTGTTTCAATTGTTCTCGTTCTCGCGGACGCCTCCATGAGATGTGCCGCGTAGTTCGTATGCCTCCTGATCCATTTCACCTTCTCCGCTCGCGGCTTCCGGCCCTCGGCCCTGTATATCTTCCTTAGTCCTACCTATTGTTCCGTTCTGAGTGGACGTTAGCTTCGTGCGGAGCGCTTGATAGGCGGGATGAATGTCTACGGCTTTGTTACATGTAGTCTCAGGAATTGCCTCAGCTTCTTCTTCCTTTTTCAGGGAGGATTAAAGCATGAAAATGTAATGTCATTCGACGAGACCCGGCCACACGTTCAAATTTGATGAGGCCGAAATTCTTGCAAGAGGTGACAATAATGTGAGCCGAGAACTACTTGAGTTATGGTTCACGGGTCCTCAGTCCACAAACAAAAACAACGATTTGCCCAATCCATATCCAGTGCTGAGACTCTATTTGGCCAAAGCAGGTCGTAACTTGGGGAATGGGCAGGCCACCGCCTCATCTTACGCCAAGACCGGAGAGCCAGATGGCCGAGCAATCATCACGCTCGAGTCCACCACGCGTTATGAAAGTTCGACAGGTCAGAGCCCGCATTCCGTCCAACAAAATATAAATGCGCAAGAAGGCAATTAACGTTAATTGTCGGTGTATGTTTGAAGTAATGACTGTATCCTATAAATACTGCAGATTCTTGTGCATGCATTACCCGCTTCTGCTACCGTTTTCACTAATGTCTCTGAGGATCAATTCGCGACGGATGTCGAAACTTCAGGCGAATAAACATATTGTCCCAGCGATCGAGTCTTCTTCTTCTCAATTGCTTCCTGGGACTCGCATGTTCGCTTGTATTGGCAATGTTATATATACCTGTAACATGAGAATGCCTACTTGTGGGAAAGCGTTGCCGCCCGGTAGAAGAATAGTTATTCTTCAGCCAGGAAGGCGAAAACTTGCTTTTTGTTGGCAACCAGACTAGGGCGCCGAAGTGCGGTGAATTGCATGAAAACCCGCCGAGCTCCAAACAATAAACATATGCTTCAGTTAAGGAATAAATCCATCAAACGATGAGGGAGGCCAAAGAAAATACGTAGTAAAGATTGTGTGTGTAGGGGGAAGGTGACCAAGTGAGCAAATGGGTTGGTTGAGCGAAAGATGAGACGGCATTGCTGAGATATAAATAACCTCTCCTAATCACAGTAAAGATAATCAGAATGTTCATCATAGGAGAGGTATCCTTACTGCCGAACACGCAGCTCTTAAGGAACCTCTTCCAATGAGTTTAACCAGGGAATATTTCCCAGTTTGGCGTGCCTTTGTCATGGCTCTATTATCTCTGCCTCCATCCAGCTCATAATTTGTCTGCTTCAATGCATGAAGCCGATATTGGCAAGCTTAAATTTAGTTTTGTTCTTATTCGGATTGAATAATGCCGGTGCTCACCATGATCGCTCATTCCTCTTCCTCAAAAGAAATTAAAGATTTGCTTAAATCTGCATTTTATAAATATTTCGGACTGTGAGGTTTAAAATGTTGTTAAAAGAAAGCAAAGAACGACCCATCTATCAGTGTACAGTGTTAGGTCACGTGCAAAATTGGGCACCCTCAAGAACTCCAAACTTTAACTAAGCCTTGGACTTCAGCTTCGCATTTTTAATTCAACGCTAATGAATCAGCACCAGCACAATCAGTGGATATTTTAAGTGCCTTTTCATCGCTTTTTTGTTCTGAGTACTTGCGTGTATCCTAATTTCGGGCCAGTAAGACTTAAGCTTCCTGTCCAAATTCAACTGGTTATAAAACAAGACCCACAAACAGTTAAATCGGGTCTCGGATTTGTGCGATGGCCTTCAAGAACTTAAGGCCTGTATTGCATCTTGAAATAAGTATTGATCAGTCAATACCCATCACATACGAATTCTCATTATGCGTATTCCTAATTAATGAATTAGCCCAAAGCATCTCGGTAATAGGAAGCCGAGAGGCTAGCTATTCTGGTCAAAGTTCGAATCTTTTGAAATATGTCATCAATGTGCAACGCGTTTTGAACATGAAGTCTGGGAGTTGTGGTTGCTGTGATGTACGGCGACGGATGTCCGCAGGCAAAATACACAGAAAAGTTATAATTGGCCAGACATTTACGTCAGTCGCCCGTCTAATTTCATAGCAAGTACATTCGTTGTAGATTGTCTGGGGCACTTAGTAAGCAGCGTTTATGGCGTCAAAACAGTTCAGCCTCTGAGTCAACACTGCCGTGCCCATTTAAGAATGAATGTGGCCGCCCAGGAAACTAAAGTACATTTTAAGCATCCGTGGGCGGCACTTATCAACAATGCATGATTCATAGGCACAGGGCTTGGCAAAGGTACACCTAACCAACTGAAATTGGTGAGCATTTTGATCTACAAAGTTTACCGGATAATGGGACAGGTAGCGGTTCGTCGTAAAGTCTCTCTCTGATGCATATTGTGTTTACCCTTGGACTACACTCCCCAGATAGAAAGCAGCAGGGGTTATATGTTAATATAAATGAATTTATCTGAGAAGTGGGACAGCTAAACAGGGGGACTTGGCAGGCCGCTTATGTTAACAGCAATACAGCTTCATAAATAAATAAGCGTTCATAATATATAGCGATTTTTGTGGTGGATAAAGCCCTAAAAGCAAAGGAAGGCTAGAGTAACATTCTTTCTTAAGAGAACATTTTAGCAATGGAAATGCGACAAAATATGCTTAATTTAATGAAATCCTATAATATCTTGACTTCGTCTTCAAGTGCATGCGGTAAAGGCATACTAATTAAGTACGCTATTCAATTTGAACACAGCCGCCACAATAAGACGAAGAATGCAAGCACTGTGTAACCAGCTGTATCATCTGGTCTGCCTTTTAACTATCGTGGCAATGATCGATGTCAGAAATGCAGCTGAGCACCGCTTATTTTTGTCTGATTTTCTTCGGCTTTGTTTCCTTGAACATCTCAAAAATTTCCGCCTATCACCTTCATCAGGATCGAATACGTAAGTCCACTACGAAAACAAAGATTGAGGACTCCAGTAAAACGGCATATTTGATACTATTCGTTTATCAAGACAATTAAAGGGGGCCTGTGGAAAGAATACAAGCATTGCTGACGTGGTTGTTTTTTCATTCCAACGAGGTGCTGAAACAGGCCCGTAAGCTGAAATATGTGTGGAAACAGACGGAGAAACGGAATAGTGGCTAACGATGGTTTAAAACTAATCATGCTATAGCTCTTGTACGGTGGCCTCGGAAAAGTCCTTTGCTGCAAAGAATAGTCACAAAAACTCATCTGTTATCCGCTTTCATAAAGCAGTCTTTTACGTAGGGCCCCACTGACTTTCTACTTTTCTTCGTATGATGGGTAGAGGGAAAATTGCCGTTAGGGTTAATACGGTAGCACTGATGCATTAGCTGTAAATATTTACTTAACCTTCTGTTCCACAATGTCAAGCTTCTTGTTACTATTGTTTTGCCCGTCTACATAAAGAAATTTCAGATATCATTAATCAAATTTGCCCAAACGCTTCAAGCATCCCTTTTTTCCATCTTGTCATGAGGAAGGTCACACGGTATTTACGTTGTTTGTGCGCCCGTACGTGTCTGGTACTTGCGTCTGCGTTGCTATGCTGAATTAACAGCTATTTTTAGCGATATAACTCTTTTCAGACAAATTGAGTTCGGTTTTTTTTATTTTCTGACAGCAGTCAAGGTATGATGTAATCATCTCCCAGTTGTCAAACTGTGACCACTGACAATAATATTAATCAATGATAACAGTCAATCTAGAAGGCACCAGAATTACTACTAAGCTGATGCCTCGAGTTTTTTCACAATTGTTTCAACTAAATCAAGCAAATCTGTCAAACCCTTAAAATAATTAATTCACCTTAGTAGTCATTCTGGTAGATTCTTCCGGATTGCTTAGGAAATCCTGTTTGGACAGTCAGCTTGCTGTTTCGTATTGGTGGATTCCATACGAGTGGTAAAGTAGGGCAGGTAAACTCGATCCAAGTTTGATTATACTCACGACGCAGGCGTTGCGTCGTAGCTCAAATCGGCAGAGCGCTGGCTTCGCGTTAAGGCCTTCCTTGCTGTGCGGGTTAGACTCCCACCGACGACGCGAGTTTTTTTCACAATTGAGTCAACTAAAATTAAGCAAATCTGCCAAAACCCCTCAATAATGCTATCTGAAACTTTTATCATCCTTATGTTTTAACATCTGGCAGATGGCATACAAATCTGTCCCCTTCTCAGGCGTGTCGATGCCTGTCAGGCTAACTAACAGCTAATTGACAGGTGCTCTGCCAAAGCTCGGCTGGCCCCCCGGGTCAGACCTAGAAGCTGATTCAGTCTACCTTTTCTGGCTAACCGACAACAGCTGCTTCAGTTTTTCCTTTCTTCTGCGTCCTGACTGCAGAGGTACAGAATATGCCATATCTCATGACATTTGAAGATACGAATAGACAAATTTGCTTCTGATTAGAAAGAAACGCTTAGTTGCGATTGTGATATTGATTATCATGTGACCTAATTGCAAAATATTTCCTTCCCGCGAAGCCGTCGGTTTTTGAAAGTGTCTTATTCCGTTTACATGAAAAATAATGCTTTATAAAGATGATTACGCAAGTAATAGGCATTCCTCTAGTTATTATCGATGCCCTCATAAATTTAAGTATGTTATTTTAGAAAATACTCACAAATGCATGCTTGGTCCCGTCTTTCAGAAAACTACGCTCCATTAAAGTTAATCATTGAAAAAGGGGTATCTTTCCCATTCCCACATATTGGTAGTAAGCTATTTAAACAGACATTCCATGCTTTTTAAAATCGCATTTATATAAATTTTTATAAAATTAAAAAAAACCTTCTCTGAGCAGAAGACTAAACTTATCAAAGAAGGAGAAGACTCATTCACTTTTTTACTAAAAACATTGTGAGTGTTTAAAGGGCATCAAAACGCATGAATACATTCCCACGGCTGAATTTCGAAATTTACATGTATAATTTTTGACGACACTTAATACATAATTGTGTGGTGGATCACATTGCTGTACACAGAGACCTGTGATGGCGCAGTAACCACTCGATTACTTTAATCGCGGTATAGATTATCACAGAAGTTAAAAAAATTATAGACATCTGAAACTTGATGTTAAGGTTAACCTGTTTAGAGGCAGAGAATGAAGTTTAGCGATTTTGTTACTGCAATGCGGCTAACCTGTATGGGCCGCTTGACTTGTACTGTCTCAACAATCATATACCTCCGAATAGCATTATTTTGAAGTTATGACATCATCATATATAAAGTTATTACGATTTATTGAAATGGGTTTGAGCTCAAGCGCACTTTTAATAAAAATATTAATCTTTTGACTTCACTATTTGAAAAACGGTTGTCTCATAGTATAACGTTCACTGGAGGAGGACGATGATAAGGACCTGAAAAGTGATCCGAGTTTAGGATTAGTGGGGTGGATAACAAGTGTTGATGCCTAAAACATGCATCAAGACAAGTTGGTTTTGCGGGTGTCGGAAATATATTTGCTCCAGAAACGCTAAAACCTCCATATTTATTGGTCTTCGAAATAACTACTGAAAAGGAACCTTTTCCGTACTTTCCTTCATGCCAACAAACATGCAACCTGCTTTTAAATTACCTACGTGCTTATTTTATCTTTCGTCTTCTGACCGCTTACCGTAAATAGACCTCTTTTTTGATGGAGAAATTCTTCGGGAAACGGTAACAAACTTTATTCCTAAATTGTCGACACTCGCACGCTAGGTCGTCTTCAAACGTGAGGAAATAGTGTGAGGAACAGTTCGCATTTTTAAACGTGTCAAAAAGTCGATAATGCTGTGTCAGCTGTGGTCATTAGCCTGCTTTTGTGGTTGGTCTATTTTCCAGGCCTTTTTAAGGTTGGTGCATATTGGAGCCAATTCAACGTGCCTGTTGATGCAGGATTCGTCGGAATATATAGCTTCTAAAATTCGCGACCCTTCTTGTATGGGCAAGAGCCGACAATGCAAGTTTTTTTTCCATGCGAATTGGTGCTCAGTTTCTACTGTGTGCATGGCGACCTCGGACAACGGATATCGTCCCTTTACCGCCCGCTGATGTTCACGTAAGCGTGTGGAGGCCGATCGTCCTGTTTGTCCGCAATAAACTGCAGTTGACTAACATAGCCCAAACAGACAGACAGGTTGCATACGCAGAGAGGAATTGTTACTGCCCAGGCCCTAAGCGAATAGCAGGAGAACAGTTACGTTTTGCCCAATACCACAAGAGAATATCTTTTATTTAAATTAAGTTCACAAATGCTGTGCTTATTTTTTATGATGGACTCATTGCTTGTTCTGTTTTTTCCTCAGTTTTTTGCTACAGTTATTCCTGGATTAAATAGAGATTAAGCGTTCAGTTGAGGATTGCGGCTGAAAATGAAGTCAGTATTAGTATCTTAAGCTCAAAGACAGCAGACGCGAGGTGACTGAGAGGAAGAAAATACTGTTAATTCATCTTAGCCTATCAATAGACCTGAATCTTTTTATGACGATTCAGTTTAGGCGAATCCACTGGAGACATGGATCGAATAGCACATCACTTATAACACTCGGGAATAACTAACAGACAAATTGTCTTCCTGGGGCTTGAACACTCAAAGTGGGTTGGCCAGTAGAAAGTGAACAATTCCTTGACTAGTGACTCACGATAAAAAATGAAGGGAAAAGAAGTAAAATTTATCGTTGTTTCTAACTCTTATTTTGTTCGCCCAGGTCTTGGCCCTTTGACCTTTTTACTGCGCAAATAGCCCCGGAGGCTTTTGCTCCGGAAACTAGACGTCTGGGTCGGCGGTTCTGAAGCTAATAAACTGACAGAAGCGTCGTTTCTCACGCTTGGCAACCTAGATTTTGGAGTATCAGCAAATGAAGGACAGTCAATTGGAGGGGTGTAATCTGCACAGGACTATCAGCTAACATTCTGAGCAGATTTTGTCAAAAAAATATATAATATCTGAGAATGTGCAGGCCAACAGCTAGGGATATTTATACACCTGCAACCTAAGCCAAATATATTTCTGACACACCAGGTTACCGGCAGTTAAATTCACGTTTTTTTCGCCACCAGCAAAAGGCGCACTTATTACAAGTGAGTACTTGACTATTATGTCTTATTGTATTGATTTTAAAAAGTCATTATTACTTCAAATACATTTTACAGAAAGCTTAAGAAAACACATGCTTACTTCTACAAGTTTCATTGCAGATCACATGTTCGAAGTTTATGCTTGAAGGAATTGTACATTTAAATAATAAATGTTTGCCAATTCTTGAAAAAAGATTGAATTTGGTCTGCCTTTATGGTTCCGTTTAGGGTTTCGCAGTCTACAAACCGTACACTTTTCGTGTATAGAAAAGAGTACATTCGTCCAGTTCATTAAGAATACGTCACACAATGCTCATTAAATTATCTAGTGGCTGTTGATTATGCTGTATGCTTAATTATTACCTTTCAAACAGGAAAGTTATCTTCTTTAAAGAATACAATTTGGAGAAGATGTAAGTAACTATCAAAGGGTGGACAAGAACGGATATTCTTGTGCATCTCACCTATAATCTATAGATGGATAAATATTTCAAGCAAAAATCAATCTAAAATTACATACGTGGTCGCTTATCTATCATAAGATTTTGCCGCGTGGTTATCGATATTAAAACTCCACTTAAGTAATCTTTTCCAGTCGAAAAGGTTGTTCAGGGTCACGGTTAACATTCCATGAGAATTAATAACATTTAAGTCATCTTAGCTGCCCAGCATTCTGAAGGTTGTGGAGTCCACCAATTCTAACGCAGTGGGTTGATAGCTTAGGCAGGATTTCCTTAACAGTCAACCCAAACTTTGTCAGTTAACTACAACTCTTTCTACCAGATATAAATCTGTTTTAACTCACAGCCTCCGGTGGAGCCTTGTATCTCAGTTTATCAGGGAGATGGCTTGAGCACAGCGTGCCTTTGTTATAGCGGGGTCGAATCCCAGTGAGGTCGCCGAGTTTTTCAACTCCGGTAAAATGACGCTACTGGTTTGTTAGCTGTAGAGATTCCTTTGCAACCATCAGAATCGTTAAAGTAGGAAAAGTCAGTTTAAAATTCAGCATCTACCGATGATCAAGATGTCTCTTTGGCTGTACCTGTGTAACCGTAGCTGGTGGTGGTCTAGAATTTATGCAGCTAAAAGTACTCAGTACTGCTTACTTTTTGGTGGGTCAAAAACCCCCAGTTAACACACAAGTTATTGTGAGCTCCCATCAAGTAATATGACGAAAAACTTTCCTCGGGTCTGTACTTTTGCTGTAGCTTCACAAAAAGCTTGACTCAACCCGTTCTGTTTGCAGAAAGATAGGTTAAACAAACAACTGCAGTACCATTTTGCGCTTTGCACAGAAGCACCAATCAAACACTTCAAGAAGAGCAAAAAGATCACATAAAGTAATGCGAAAATATGATTTAAATTGAATACTTAAAACGAAATCAGGAGAATCCTCTATAAACTTGCTCTCAAAGCAAGCTGTAGGGAAGCAATCGTTTTTTTGTGGTTAAGACTTGATTATCAGTCAGTTATTTCTGAGGCCGGTTTGAGTTGTGTGACAGATAGCTAAACTTCGCTGTGTTCTTTGTCCTTCAAACATATGTCACGATTCCAAATCATAAGGCGTTTTCAATCTGCTTCAGTTTTCGGCCTATTGTGGGTGGATTTAGGTTGCAACCGGATTATTCGATCTAAACATGTTTGCACTCTTGACATGCTAACCCATAGACCGGAACATTTTCTGTTCATCTCTCTAGTTGGTTTGGTTCTAAGTTTTGCTTTTTTGATACCGTGATTAATATGAACCCACTGCTTCCTCATAAAGCTTCCGTTCTCATATAAAATTGTACGCAGATGCTCAGCTCTTGTGAAAGAAAACTTACAATGCCCTCGACTTATTAGAAGAGGTTGACAAGAATCAAATTTTACTCTTGTTAAGTTGCTTGTTGTTGCAGCCTTTGGTCCTGTGCCGTATGACATCGAGGAATGTAGTGGACTTGGGGGGAGTGGAATCTGTAAGTTCTGATGTGCTCCTCAGTTGGAAGTGGCGTTATGCCATCTAGGCTTGATTCGCGTCTAATTAGTCTCAAAAACTTAAAGGTGTATGTTCAACCGGAATCATAGTAGAAACAGGGACAACCTTGAAGCTGCGCAGGGACTCATTTATAGTCTCACTTCGTTAAGCCTTCTTATTAACTCAACTGAGTTTTTTATTGCGACTTCCGTTTTCAGCTAAGGTATTCAATGTTTTAAAAGACTACTTATTTGCCCGTAGGCTAGAGAGCCTCGTAAGTCAACGCGACAACACTCATGTCTTAAATACTCTCTTGTAAATAATGCAGAACTTCGTGTATTTGAAACGTTATAATTTATGCATATATTAGTCATATATTAGTCATATGAGGTTGACTGACAAGCCCAAACTAAGATCAAGAAGTCTGTCCGCATATTTATGACACTAACTAAGGCACACATAGTCAAGCTTTTGAGAACATTTGGGAGCAAAAATGCCCCACATTACCGATTAAAAACCAAAAGCCATACGTAACCATCACTAGATAGCGGCCCCACGGCGAATGGCCACGCGCACAGTAGATGCTAACTCACAGGTTGTATTTCACTCGGAGGAACACGGCCATAGTTTCAAGTTTAACGAGGCCAAAATCCTCACAACAGGTCTCAACCGCGTGAGCCGTCAGCTGCTCGAATCGTGGTCCTCAGGCCCACAGTCAATCAACAAGTGCAATGAATTTTCCTTCCCATACTCCGCATTGAGACACTGTCTGTGCAGAATAATCAGTCACGTGGGAATGACCGGGCCAAGCAACAACTCCGACGACAGCGAAGATAACTGTTGCGTAATTATCAAGCCCACATCCAACACAGAAAACGAAGTCGCGGCATTTTATGACGTGAAAGTGGACTGCCAAGCTATCACCCCACCAGTGATTGCGGGAGCTGATAATTAAAGTGCGCATGAGAGTGGCTGCAACGAACTTCAAATATATACAGGAACTACGACAGGAGATTTAGCTAAAAGACTTGTCCAAGTAATGGACATTGGTCGCGCCCCTGGACATTCAGGACTGATGTAAAAGTCAAAATAGTTAACGCTTAAGGAGGCAGTCTTGATAAGCCTAGAGCCAGAATGTCGCAAGCAGCAAGTCTTCCTGAATTCAGAATCTTATTTTGGGAGCATGAGTGCACTTTCGATCAATTCTCAATGGGGTCAGTGCATTTATTTGACTGCCAGGTGGCTTAATCCACGAGCCACACGGTTTACCAAATCGTATAATGCGAGTTGAAGCTTGGACATATGGGTGGATAATTAAAGGCAGCCGGTAATATCTCATCAGGCGGGTGTGGGTAAAGAGGGCGTCGGGACGAAGACTGTCCGCCAGGAAGGTGTGCAAAATCACGTACAAGCAGTAGCAGCAGCAGGTTAACTGGCTTTCGGTCATGCAAATACAAGATCTGCCCAACGTTCTTCTGTGCATAAAGCACCGATGGGCGTAACCCGACGGCTGCCGCTCGTACTGCTGCCAGCTGACACTGCCCTACTGCTTTAGTGTGGTTCATTCACACCTTGTAAATCCTTTGCAAGCCTTTAGTAAGACTCATCCAATGCACGGCATCAACCATATATTTTTGTAAATCATGCTATTTGCTTTTCTAATTTTCTTCGCTCGCCAGTATGCCACGAGGTGCGTCCGTGTATGCTGGAATTGTTAACAAAAAACTTGGTAGGGACCTAAACGGTGACTCCACTGACAACACTCAAATCAGTGGATAATATACTACGGAAGAAGTGTAAATAGAAGGGCTTTGAGGTTGGGGAACAATGAAAACTAGTAGGAAAGTAGAAGGAAACATAAGAAGTCGTAACTATGAGGCAGTGGGCTAGAGTACGCTAGTTCATTTACGTAAAAATGCGCGATTTAAGAAAACAACGAGTCCGAGCAACTGCATAGCAAAATTGCTAACGAAGTGATCACCTTCCCAAAAGTGTTACGAACCGGCAAAGGTTGTCATTGCTAATTAACTTTTATTACATTTATTAATTGTTGCTTAATTTTAGTATTCAGTTATGAAATTATCAAACATCACCAAACAGTCATTGAAAATGTTACTCTGGCTCTAACGTTGACCCCAACAATAACGCTCACTTTAGCCTTAGTCATAACGCTAACCCTAACCATAAACCCCTCTCTAAGCAAACTCGTGGTCCACAGCCATTGTGTCAACGGCACAGTCGTATCATGTTCTACTGCAGGTCACTTTTTTTACAGTCGATAACACCCCTACTTAAAATTATATCAGTAGATATGCTAAAAACAAATGACCAAGTCGGGCTGAGTTTAAGGTCACCACCAAACGTCGTAAGTACAACTAACTTCCAGAATGACGATGAAACAGGATTGCTTAATGTTTCACCGTGGATGGCTGCCTGAGCAACAATTATGAACCACTGTCGTCTGCAAGAAAATAACTGAATCATACAGCTGTCCTTTGTCACTCGCATGTGCTTTGAAACGCATACATAGAAATGGCTGATTATTGGAAATGGTGGCAAATGTTGATATTTCAAGGTGAGAGGAGTGGATACTCTAAAACCAGTGTAATTCGCGTTCAAGTTCGAGTAGTGCAAGCACTTGGATTTTGACATTAAATTGGTCTGCAAATTACCTTTAACATTTGTTCTTTTCGTGTGCACGAAATTCGCGATCTGTGATTTGTTAAGCCATCGATTAGCTCTCCATTTGGCCCCCGAATGGTGGCCAAATTAGATCCCTGGTTCGTACCAAGCCCGGAAGTGGCGCAAAGATTAAGAAACTAAGAGCGTTAAAACTCGAGTTTACTATGACGTATAGGTAGGACCGAGAAGATACCAAGGCACGCGGCACCGCAAAGCTGATTTAATCATTGACGCCAAAGTCGTACAGAGTCCTAGCTGCGACGACTCCTTGGATAACGGAACGAGGATGAAGATCGAGGCAAGTCCAACTATATGAACTTGACAATAAAGTCTGATTACGGCTGAACATATTTGCATAACAATGAGAAAATTGCATTCTACAACGTTTAATTCAAACTCATTAACTTAATAAACCTTAATAGACATTATTCGTAAATAAAGTCAGCTATGTGTACATGTACCAACAAAAATATGTGAAGCGGTTCCGATGATTTAAAAAATAAGTATCGGTGTTAGATCCCACAAGAATTTGCGAGTCAGTGTAATATATTTCTCAGTCAGCTTATACAGTGGTGCGGCTACTCGGCAGAATATGTAGAAGAACCATCCGTTATTTGAATTTATATTTGTTAGCACCAGGAAGGCACTATCATTACAACTCTAGGCTGACAAAACTCAGCAATTCGGTTTGGTTTGAGGAGGTGGGCAGTTTTGAATTCATTGGACGTTTTCAGGGAGTGTTAAAGCATTTTGGGACGCCATTTTGACCTAATTTCGTAAGAAGACGACTTCCGTGGGTTCCGGGTATAGCTGTGTCCTTTAGGGCCATTAGGAGTAGTTTCAAACAAACAGACGTGTTTTTATCGACATGATGCGGTCGTCTAGATAAATAAGACAGGCATTAGAAAGAAATTCGGAGGAAATTATGCGTAAGTCATTGAAAAGTCGCCTTGCAGTTACACAGTCGGAGGGAATTTATGGAACGTCAGCAGACCTGGAGACAGGAGAAAAGCCGCATTCGTCTATTTTTGGTTAGATGGCCATCTTCTAAAATATCGAGTGAGTAACAAAGATGATAAACCACGTGGCTTCTCCTCAGGCATTTGCTGTAGTGTGGCCGCGTGGGAATAGGAGATAATTCGTGCGGTTACCGCAATAAAACATCGATAGTCCAAGCATAATCACAGTTTTATGTTCAAAGGGAGCATTGAATTTTGCAAACTTAGGAACTTAAATGGATGAGCGCGATAAATAGCGTTAATCATGAAAATTCTGGCGCAATGACATAGCCTTCAATGTGTCGGTGTTGACCGAGCAGGACTGCACGAATTCACGGGGAGAACGAAGGGATGTGCTTCAGCAAGGTTTAATGGTGGTAAACTGAATGTCCTCTTTAACAGTTCAAAGTATTCCTAAGATCACGAGGATGCCGCTCCAGGATGTATGGTCGGGATGAGACTTCAGTGCGGACTTAATTTGACGATGCAAGCGGTCTACAACGTCATTGGATGTCGGGATGGTGTTTAGCGTTTGGGGTGTGCGCAAACCTGAGCAGATTGGTGAACTCGCGGGAGGTAAAATTGCAATAAGCTGCCGCAGTCAGTCATAATAGCAGATAGAACACCAGAATTTAAAATTCAGCCAGTCAGGAAAACCATGAAAATACTCCCCTCCGAGGTATCCAAGATATGGACTGCGAGTGGCCATCGTGCGTAGCTGTCAAAGCGGTCAAAATATGATGCTAGCCGCGTGATGGGGGTAAGGCTCCAAATAAAGCCGGGTGGGAATGGCGAAAACGAACGTAGGGAACCGCTAAGGTGCTTGGGGGGGGAAGTTAGTCAGTGGGCTTTGCTCTGTCAGCAGGCCAAGCCATGCCTAGTCCAAAACGAAATTTAAGCGGTTATCTTGGAGGAGACGAAACGCGCGCCGATAAGTTTGCGACAAGCGTAAACGCCGGGATACCACAAGAAGTAGAAGTGATCAACCACGACTTTGCAGTAAAGCAGTGACACAACAAGGTGATAAGTTCCTGTGGACCAGTCGCCCAAGATCACCGTAAAGCTGCAGTGAGGCAGAAGTATGCATCAAATAATGAACTCGACAGGATATTTGAGGTCTGCAAGCTATGCCCAGTTGCAATCTTCTGTAAGGGATTTGATTTAAGGACGGGATAGGGCGTCCTCAAAAAATTTGTCACAACCTCGGACAAAACGGATATCTGTAGTAAACTGCGAGGTTTAGTTTAGATGTAACAGTTCTATAGGTGAATAGCGGTCTTCTGGGAGCCTGCCGCTGTTGACTCATGCTGCCTGCCTTTGTTTACCGCGAACTTGGCAACCACTGTCAGTACGCTCCCTTCTTCTCTCCGCAGCAAGCCTTGGACATGAGCCAGCCAATCGATGACCACCCATCCACCTGGTCGCTGTAACTTCACACTAAGCCACACAACAAGCAAGGCGGACTCACTCGGCCTTTCGCCCAGGTGTGCGGCGGATGCGAGCCACTGCTCTTCCACGTGGCTCTCACAGTTGGACTTAACGCCAGGCCGAGTCAACCCTTTTTTATCTCTTCTCCTACTTATTCGTTACAAAATACAATATTCTTCTACCTTGGCTTCTACGGCTTCTATCTTCTTCTAAGGAACTTACCGTGGAAGATCGCAGTAGTTAGAGTTAAACATTCGCAGCCTTAACACCTTTGCGATAATGGTGACTGTCCGACGTGATATGAACTCTCAATATCTGATCTGGCTGAGCTCAATCAACATCCAACCTCCCTCAACTTAGACTGATTTTGTCCTGTGTCATCCCTGTGAACGCGAAAAGAGGAACTTCATTACCAACACCCTGTCGCGAAGCAAGAGGGAGATGCTCAATTGCTCACAGCCCGTCTACCCAGGCTTTGGTTCCTGCCTCATCCCGAAGAGGTGTTCTTGTTTTGAATGCCCATTTCCTCAACTCCTTTCGCAACTCTGCTCCTTCTTCTACTGCCAACGGTATCCCTCCTCCCTCAACTCAACGCAACCCACACTGAATGGCATACGGATTTGCCGTCGAAGTTCAACACAGCCAACATGGCTCTCTCACGCGTAGTTGAGATGCCCAATCTCCTACACGACTCACGCATGACAGCACGGAAACTCATGCGAGTCACAACCGTTCCAACAACCTGGCTCTCATAAGCCAGCAACACCAACTCTTCAAATTCTACCGTTGGTGCGTATATACTTCTGCATCTTTTACTAATGTCCCTTCGTTTGTTTTCCTTTCCGTTCTCTACCATTGGCATCGGTCCTGCCTTCGGTGTCAACTACCACCGCCTTCGGTATTGCCGGGGGGTACTGTGGGAGCCTGCCGCTGTTGACTCATGCTGCCGGCCTTTGTTCTCCGAGAACTTGGCAACCGCTGTCAGTACGCTCCCTTCTTCTCGCTGCAGCAAGTCTTGCACACGCGCCAGCCAATCGATGACCGCCTATCCACCTGGTCGCTGTAACTTCACACTAAGCCACACAAAAAGCAAGGCGGACTCACTCGGCCTTTCGCCCAGGTGCGCGGTGGATGCGAGCCGCTGCTATTCCACGTGGCTCTCACAGTTGGACTTAACGCCAGGCCGAGTCAACCCTTCTTTTATCTCTTCTCCTACTTATTCTGTACAAAATATAATATTCTTCTACCTTGGCTTCTACAGCTTCTATCTTCTTCTAAGGAACCTACCGTGGAAGTTCGCAGTATATAGAGTTAAACATTTATAGCCTTAACATTTTTGCGATAGTTTTATTTGACCTTGAGAGTGAAAATGAGTGGTTTTTGGTCTATGCGAACCTGGATGTCGCTGCCATCCAAAAGTTGGTGAAAGTGTCATGTAGCCGGGCAAATGGCGATATGTTGGCAATAGAAGGCCTTGAAGTGAGCTGTGCCATTCGTATCCATATTTTCATTCACCTTTCGATGCAGGAATGCACCGCCAGCAGTGTAAGAGGCGTCAGTGACGAGGGATAACTGTGCGTTGGCCTCAGAGCTGAGGTGGTGAGGCATAGTGGCATGTGCGAGGGCTTTCTTGGCTATGCTGAAAGAGCTGGTGCCGAAAGGCGAAAGGATTTGGCTTTTGACTTCAAAGAATCAACCAAAGGAGCATGAGAGGCTGCAAAGTTGGCAATAAAATGGCATTTATGGTTGATTAAGCCGATTAAACATCGGAGCTGTGCGAGAGTCTGAAGAGCACCGAAAAACAGCACGCTTTGCGCTTTGACTAAGAGTGGTGTGTTTCCATACTTGATGGAGTGGTGACCAAGAAAATCCACAGGAACGACGCCGAGGCAACACTTATCGACGGTTAACTGCAAACCATTTTGCTGAAAGCGGTCAAATATTCGCGTTAGTGTTGTGGGTGATCCTAAGGTTAAGAGCTGGCGACGATAATTTAGTCGATTTACAGGAACGTGAAAGGGAGACCCTGTAAGATGTCATCAAAGAAACGCTGAAATGATAAGGCTGAGTTAAGCAAACCAAAATGCATCCGAAAAAACTCAAAAATGCCGAAAAGCATCGTGACAACAGTCTGGGGAAATGTTGTTCCCCCCTGACGCTGTTCAGAGTTCAATAGTCACTACATGGCGCCACTTGCAGTAGAGCGGCCCGTGGGCTGGAATAAGAGCGGATGGCCCCCGAAGCTAGCATGTCTTCAAGTTTATTCTTCGTGAAAAGAAGCTTCTCAGGGTGAAGTCGACGTGAGTGATCATGGATGGGTTAGCCACTTTTGACTGCATACTGAACGTCTTCAGTGGACCGACGTGGCTTAGCGAAGGACGTATAGTCCTTCATAATTTCAGAAAGTGACGAATCTTGGATATTCACGTGGCTCGACTGAAGTTTCGGGGATCTACACCATTAAAATATCAAAGGTGTTGTAATACGGTCATTGTAAATTCAGAAACAAAAAGGGAGCAAACACTGATACAGCTTACAAACTTTCTGGGTAATCGTGTTCATTTACCCAAACTAGATGACACAGGAGTGGACTTATTTAATATAGACGTGAACTAAAACAGCCTTTATAATCATAGCACTGTCATTGTTTTTAATAGGCTGAAATTTGAGCAGCAGGGCAAAATAAACTCCACTCCAGAGGTTAGTCTTGAGATGCCCTAATCGCACAACGCACGACTGTTTTGTTGAAGTTTGCGTTTTATGTGCAACTAAAAGAACCAAAACGTAAACAAAAGGAAGTGCAGGAAAACAAATCTTTTTTAAAAATACAGGAATGTAAATAGAGGCTAAGTGTAAAAGAGCAGTAAGTAAAAAGGTAATTTTTAATGTAAACTGAACAGACGTTAAGGGTTGTTTGTGGATGGAGGTTGGGCGACGACTGCTGAGAGCGGTCAGTATAAAGGGGCTAATAACTGACGCATCTGCTAGTTATTTTATGCAAACGATTACATTTGTGTGAGGCTGTAGTTAGCAGGAAGTCTCTAGGTTCATCTGGCGGTGGCAGAACCCCTTGGATAGCGTGCGCTCTGTAAGAATTGCCATCGAAACGGTCATCCTAGTTAATGCTGCGTATGCCAAAAATAGCTGCTATGAGATGTGCCTGCGCGCATGTATAGTGCAGGCAACACAATTCAGTGGAAACTGATGTAATTGACGACCTGCAGAGGGTCTCATGTCTCTTATCATCCTGACCACCTTATGCCTCACCCTCAAACCGACGATATTTTGGGTAGGCGGACACCAGCATCTGGTTACAGATGTGGTACAAAAGTTACTTTGGGGGGATGACGGACTTAGCGTCCGAAAGTCCTGTAAATGACGGCATTTCGAAATGCTTGCAGTATCTATGTTTTCAGGTGGCACGGACTCGTGATTGTGTTCCAGCTTAAAGGACGTCACGGCGATGCCCTTCTTCTTTCTGTGATTAACGCTGAAATGAGCAGCACACCCATCACGACTAGCAGCTGAAATTAAATACAATTATATCACCATACGTTTTCGTCGGCGCCAGGACGCATACATATTTCCGGTTGGCGTAGACAAACGTGTCGGCGTACATTGATCCCACAGAATATTTGTGGGAAGAGCCCGTCTTGAAATAAAAACCAGTTGTCTAAAAATAGCCTTCCATTGCTTTTTCCTTACTTTGCTAAACTGCTTAATAGCTTCTTCAAGCTCTTTAAATGACTGGAAGTGTCGGCTGCAGAGAATCTCCCGAAACACTGTATCAGCAGATAGGATCTTTGCATCAGCAGATGTGGACGCCATCACTACTCACGTAATACCTAATCCGCCAATCATAAAGCGAAAACTAAATACGTTACCAACCAATCAGAAACCAACCACTCAACCAATCATATAACAGACCGACAACCACAAAAACCAACAAAATTAGTCGTGTATGGGACTCCATAGTTCATCACGTTAGTCTCGCGTGTTGTGATTTTATAAGTTGTAATATTTATTATCAGCGCTCTGCTTTATTTTTGTGCCATTTTTCTGTACAAAAGTGCAGTTTTTCTGTGTGCCAATAAGCTTACGCCAGAGCTATTCTTCTGCTGAACGAATTTAGCTTTAGCAGTGCTAAAATATCCACTTCCAAAGAAATATAATTAGAAAATAGGTAAGTTTTTCGCAAAAAAATTATGTGTTTTACGTGCATTTTTGATTCAGGACCCCCAGCTCGTCATCAGATGAATGATAGGCCACGACTCTTTGATGTACAACGGTGGCGATTGTTTTCTTCTCCAGAATTATCGACCAGTTAGCCTGACATTTTTGTTTGTAAAAGTGCTGGGAAACTTTCTCTGCCCCGAAATCGATGCGCAGCCACAACCCTATGCGGCTTTGCCAATGGTAAATCGTGCACCACTAACCTTATGGTGGCACGTGAAGCTTGGTGCGAAGCCAAACAGAAACGACTGTTGGTGCACGTGACTTAATTGACCTTAGCAAGGCATTTAATAAAGTAGATAACGTGTTCCTGACTAAGCTCAGTAATACGCCCATCCCAAGAGCTGTAGTCAAATGGATCAACGGCTTCCTACCTGTTCGGTCGACTATTCCGGGTCAGGGTTGGCAAGGGCGTTCCTCTGCGTTTGAGGCTCGTAGTGGCGTACCACAAGGGTCGGTGCTGGGTCCCAGACTATTTTCTATATGCATTTCAGATATCCTATCAAGACTTTTGTCCCCATGCTTTCTATTTGTGGACGACCTCAATGTTTGGCGTGTTATACACAACCCCGAAGACACAATGACTTTTTAAAATGATCTTAATGTGATCCACGAATGGTCATTGGAGATCAAGATACCGTTCAATGTGAATAAATCACACTAGCTGATAAATGAGAGAAACTGGGACCATCTGTCATATACAATGGGAAGCACGACACTAGCCACTGATAGGAGTATTCGTGACTTGGGCGTTATCATACAGGACGACCTCAAAACACGAGAACAATCAACTTTGGCGAGACGCAAGGGTCTGGCACTACTTTGGATGTTCAAAAGAGCAATCACGTCCAGGCTCGTGCAGGTATTCCACAAGCTTATGGTCACGTTCTGCGCAAACATTGAGTATGAATCGTCCGTGTACGAAGGGCGAGATGACAGATATCGGATATGTACAACGGCTGGGGTCAAGAATGGTGCCCGAAATGAGGAGGCTGACGTATCCGGAGCACTCTTAAGCACCGGACCTATTTATACTCCAGAGGTGACCAACTCATGATATACAAAGTGATCATTTGCGCTGACATCCCGGAGGTCGCACACTACTTCAAACTGGCCGTTGATATGCATACGTGCGGGCATTGCTTCAAGCTAGGGTTACAGCGGACAGATAGCCTCCCGCACATCTATCGACTCTTAAGGCGCGCCGTGAATGCATGGAACAATCTCTCTCCCCCCCCGATGTTGTTGCTGCCGAAGTATTTGCCAGGTTCAGGAAGAAATACTATGCTTTATTTGAATCGTGATCTATACCGTTCACGGGAGTGCCCTTGCCTTGGCGGGGGGGGGGGTTTGGTCTAACCTAAAAACTCACATGTGTCAGGTAGCTGCAAAGAAAGTGTTTCCATGGGTCCGTTCCGTATCCTCTATTGATTAAGCATGTTAACGCATCTGGTGCATTCACTTGCTCTTTCCACAAATCGCCAATAGAAGAATTACTGTGGCCGTCGTTCATTAACAGACTGAAATTCTGGGCAGTTTACTACTGGGAAGCAGATTTTCGTCTTCAACGAGGATTCCTTGCTCGATTGTAGCAGACACCGAAAGGCGTTTAATATGACTTTTCGGTACTCAATTTGTTGATCGCATTAGTGTAGCCGTCTTTACGTATTCTCGTCGTGCACTTGGATAGCAAAATTCTTTAACCGTTTTGATTTTTTATTAACTAAGAACCGTTTGATTAACACAGCCGACGAAAATATCATGATTTAATAACTTCGAGAACTCTCTATTCGCTAACTTTCATCTCATGTTAATAAGCGTATCGTTTCAATAAAAAAAAACTAGCTTAGAGTAATCTAATGGTATTAGTACATATACAGCGGTAGAAGCTGTCGAGAGTCGCCAACACCTGCGGTCGTTTCGAGTCCACGAGAATAATGAATAGAGTCGGTAAGTAACACACCGAACAAGTTCATAAGAAAGAATAAGAGAAATGTATGAAAACAATTCTAATTGCCACAAACTAAGTAAATGCGTAATAAAGGTCTAAAATAAAATCTAGAGGGGTAGGTTGCATTTGCGATAGTCCCAAATAGAGTGGAGGACGTTTTATTGTATCTGCTAGATCACTAGTGGAGAGTGCATTGCCGTGGCCAACTGCAGTGGCGGCACGTAACTGTGCTGACATTGTGTGAGAGAATCAGAGCGAGCGCGAGGATAAACGTTTGAGTACAGGGTCACCGGCATCTTCATTGTTACTCGATCACATCCATCCTTATACCTGCGCCAAAGTCAAGTCCTCACTACATTTAAATAACTCACTCAGTCCTATAATACGTTACACATCAACCATCAATACTGTTGGTCAGACATGCGAGTAGACCTGGTGCTAATGACGTTAATTCCATCCTCAAGTCAGCTGGCAAAAATATGTCCCACGAATCACGATAATATTTGCAACCCTGTAATTCGACGTTTTTCGTTACCGTCGTGGACAGTTTGTCAGTCAGCCGTATGTCCTGTGTTCCGACAGAATCCCGTTAGAAAAATAAACAGGATGTGCTGGCGTTCATTTGAATTTTACTAGCCAACCTACCATTCTGGGACGGTTAAACGATGTGAGTGGCAGCCAGACGCTACCGAATAGAATTCCTCTCGGTTAAAATTTAACGACCCCTGCTGCTTACTCATCAATGTCGCATATTCTTTAAACAATTTCGTCTGAATCTATCGACCTGTTCATATTTAATTTACAGTTTACGGGAAATGCGACTGTTTACACACAACATCCTAACGTCGCGTGTGCTGAAGTCCGTTAAAGTGGGCTATCCCCTTGCCATAAAGGTAATCCGTGTTGCCTCGTCTTGGCGAACACTCATTTATCCAATATAGGCAACCAAAGTGGAAATCACGCCCGCTGAGTTTGAGGCTTCACAAACTGCCAAATTCATTCCCAAGATTGAGTGGAAAGTTCTGAAGAGTGCGGCAGAGCAAGTAAGTCAATGTTAAGTTCTTTTATCGGTCAGGTTTTCTGATTATTTTGGAATGTGAATTTTTTTCTTGATTCGTTTTAGATTTCGCCGATCGCTCCATTTTTTGTAGGCAACTTGTGCTCTAGTTTTTTATCTGACTTTTACTCCACTGTAAATGACTGTCGTTCATCAATGTTCTATTTCGTGTGCACTCTTCGAAGCGTTAAGTAGTTACCCTTAAGTATCTCATTTACTTTCAGCTGCTTATTAATAAGTATCCTCTGGACGAAGAGAGACTATCGTATATGAAATTCACTCTTCTTTGCAACATTAACCATGTAGCAAGTCAAACAACAAGACTCATTACACATAGCCCACCATATTTTAACAGATTCTTATCACTGTGCGGGCGCCAATGCATGTACCCTCAACAATCCACTTTGCTTCTTCTTTGTAAACTAGATTGGGGCTAACCATGTGGGTCAACTCCCAGACGAAGTCCCAAGCGAATACGAGACTAACGAAGAGTTCCTTCGGCTAGCTCACAAAGCCCTTCTTGAACTGGACGTCGTAGAGGGCGCCCTAGTCTGCCCAGAGACCGGTCGCGAATTTCCCATTTCCGCTGGAATCCCCAACATGCTTGTGAATGAGGGTGAATAAAGGACATAAACTTGAATGCATGTGTTCGGTAGTTCAATCTTATAAACTTATTTTTTACTGCAGTCTTCTCCTGGGGTCTCACATTTGATTAGTTGATTTTTTCCCATATAGACCTATGGTATCGATGTATGCTCAAAAGGGGACATAGCTCAGGCATCCATTTATTCCTAACCCCCTTCTGAAGATGGCTATTTCTATACAGTGGCATCTTTATCGGGCTTTGATCTTCTAGCTACACAATCTGGTCCATTGCGTGATGAATGGCTCACGGTCAAATACTAGTGAGACTTCGTCGGGACTTACCTCATGCGAGTCCAGCTAAAGCGTCGAAATGACGTGTATTAAGAAAGTTGGCCGAACTAGGTCAAGTAGCTTTCTGTCCTGGACGAACTAGAGCCCTTCGAGTCACTTTCTAACTGTATTTTTCTGTCATTTTGCATTACCGGAACCCTCCAAAGTATTATTTAATGTGTTCTGGCTTTCTCTCTATTGTTAAAAATCTCTCTCTCATGCTTTATCCTTGGCATTTTGCAGGTATAGTGTGATTGCAGGTCGTGGCGGCCTAGGTCGCAGTTTAAATGTGGGGTTAGCAAACGGGTCTATCCGTCCAACACACCAGCTTATGGTTTCAGAATTATCCCAGACAGAGAGTAAAACATGCGACCTGTCGGATGTCATTACCGTTTGAGACCTACTTACAGTAGATTCCCTATCTCATGAAACGTCACCCGGAATTCTGAAATGAGTTTTTGATTGGAACATATTCATTGTGGATGGTTATAACAGAAACAGTCGTACAGCCTAATCTCAACATATTTTGGACACTTCAGGATACCGGATTTTTAACGGGATTACCTCTGACAGCGAAGAAAAAGTATTTGCTATAAATAGTAACCGCTTAAGTAGTATGCATTTTTATCATTGATTTTGACCGCCTTTAAAGATTTAAATATATATTTATTTTTGAAAAAACATGCACGAAAAAAATTAATTCTTGTACTCGTTCTGTAGCAAATTACGCCTTCTTTAAATTTTATACTTAACCGTAACTGTATACATTCTGTTAAAGGAAAAGTACGTTTTCGCCTAAAATTTGAGGAAGATCTCACATAGTTCTCATGAAGGTAGCATAAGCAAATTGACGGATACGATGTTCTATGAATGAATACCTGAAATGGTAAGAAAGCTCAAAATTAGAATTTTTTAAAACCGAAAGATACCCTTTCTTCAAGTATAAAATATGAAGAAGGCAGAATTTGCTACCAAAAGAGTACAATAAATCATTTTTTCGTGTATTTTTTTCCAAAAAATATATTTGAATCTATAAAGGCAGTCAAAATTAATGACAATGAGGCACACTACTTAAGTTGCCACTTTTTATAGTCCATGCTTTTACTTAGCGGTCAGAAAGAAGCTCATTAAAAAGAAGGCATCTTGACGTGACCTAAATATACTGAGATGAGGCTGTACGATCGTCATTTTAAAACCATACGTAATTAATATGTGTGGATCAAAAACGCATTTCAGAATTCCGGGTGACATTTAATGAGCTACGGACCGATGGGTGACCGATTTGACAGATGGGTGCCTGGCCACGTTGTATCGTCTTTCCGCTATATGGTTCGAAGCCGTCTTTTCATCAGACTCGAAGGCGCTCCGGGTAACTCGGGACCAGCCTAATGAGCAAGCTCGGCCTCCCTGTAGTGCAGCACCTGAGGATACGAATAGCTTATCACTATGTCACCGTCTGTTTGTGTGTCGTAAATCCGAGGATTCAAGGCGAATGAATTAATCGATGTCCGCTCTACTGTCAAGATGAGTTAGCAATTTGCATCGAATTCGACGTGGAGAAAAAAGTTGAATTTGTAGTTCATGGTCTTTACACCTACCGTGCAGCGACCCCCTAGTTTCGTGTAAAATGAAAGGCAGGCATCCCAAAAAATGTAATTTCATGGAAAGACGTCCTTTTGGAAAATTAAGAAAATTTATTCAGTAAATTTTCGACACTGGATCATCGTCAGACTTGAGAAAGCGTGCAATGAACAATTGTTCTGTGGGGAAAAGATAATGAATGCAAATAATTCTCACCCGCGAATTAGTGTGTACCCGACATGGACCAAACTGTTTGCAGGTTATCTCTGCTATTTTCCCTTAATTTGACCTCTAGTCTAGCGACAGTGTCAAGGTTGTCTCGAAACATCTCTCACTAAATGGCATTTAGCTGACGGTCTGTGGAAGCCTAACCACTGGTCATCTAAGGGGATTCGAAAGCAAGCCTGTTGGCGGAAACCGGCTAAATCCGCCTAAATTATTGTTGATACACACCTGAACGGTCATTGGTTCGAAAGTGGATCACGGCCGAGCCAAAGTTATTGAGCTATGGACTCACGCTGCGTTGGTGACGACTATAACCCTACAGACCCACATATGTGCTGTCGCCCGTTCATATAATTCATCCCAATCAAAGACTGAATCTCCATTATCTTTTCTAAGGAAGTGAGAAGTCTGCCACTGTAAGAAAGTAATCTCTTGCAAAAGCGTACTTTTATTTGGGTAAAATTATACACAGTTCACAGCTGGCTCCCCTCATCATGCCTAAGTGGAGGGCACATTGGAAGTATGTACAAATCACAGCAATCTTCTGGTGTCAAAGCATAGCTCAATCTAGGCAAATAATATCAAAATACTCAAGCATCGCAAGGATTATAAGCAGAGGTGTACAGGAATAGCAATCCGCTTAATGTCTGCCTGAGGCCAATTGGATTACTGCGCTGTCTCCCCGATGTAAGGACACTAAGCAGCCTCACAGCCATTGACACTCAAGAATGCGCGCACACATGCATGCCCGAATTGAAACCTTGATTCTGATTGGACGTGACTCACTGCTGGCCGTGGCCAGCTATTTGTAGACGCTGATCCTTCTCAACTGGATGTAGCACAATACTAGACAGACAATTGCGATACTAGCGAGACCGACCGCATTGAGCCAGAGGTCCCAGGGTGTAGAACTGGGCAGAGCCATATCTTGCAGGTACTGCGCGCCTGATTCACTGTAAAAGAAATTAAAGTTATTAGTATGTGTGTGTGTGTTTGACGCCGAGTACGGGTGTGCACGCCTCCAAAATGGGTTGCGCGGTACGTGCGCTGAACCAACACCGAGGATAAGTCAGGGCTACGCAGGTGTTTCTTTTGGAATGCGCATTCATTGCAACTGCTACGCATAGAAGTTGAATTTATAGGTGCGGGTTCCCACCGCGCCCGTTTCTGACACCGGGTTCAGGTGGGAAAGGAAGAGAGGCCATGGTAGATGTAGTGCAAGTCTACCGTCACTAAAATAATGCACGTGCAGGTCATCTCTGCGCTGCCATGTTGTGGGGCACACAGCGAAACTCGTCAAAATCGGCGGTAGAACTGTCATTTGTATTCACAAATTTATGTCTCCTTAAGATTCCACTTCCGGACAGGAATTTCGTTACAGGGTAGGAGATTTCGTCAGTGAACTTGTTTCTACTTAAAATCGGTGGTATTTTCAAAGGGAAGAAATAAACCTCATCCATGTTTGTACGCGCTAACTGTTAATGGGATCCTCAGCGGTCCAGGCCGGAGGCACTTTAAGTGTTTACATTTTGATAGTCACCCATCTCAGTAAAAAGGGAGTATAATTCGCAGCTTTTTGTGTCAGTGATTCATTGATGTGTAACAACAGTAATAATTTTCATTGTGACACCACCTGGTAGGCGTTAAGAGCAATCAAACGGTCTGAAAGTCGAAACAGGGCAATCTTAAACAGGACAGCATTCTACCTGTTCTTCCTATTTAATCAAAGTCTTGTTGGTAATATTCGACCATCTGTCCTATTGTGCCAGCGAGGTTGAACTACAAACTCGCTACGAACGTTCATAACGTATGACAACGGCTCGTGCGGGTCCTGGGATTCCATCCTCAACTTATAGCACGGGAATACTAACGCATATATTCCAGAGTATTGTGTCTTTCAACAAGTTCCCTCCTTCCGTGGGGGGGGGGAGGACAGAAAGTGGCGACCCAGATAAAAAGGCTAGGTTAACAATACGTTAAAGCTATACTTTGTCAGATTGCACGAAAATGTATACAGGCAGAGGGGCTTTTCTGAACACTTACCATGTTCGCAGGTCCGGAGAACCCTCTGTCGATCTGTTGACCGAAGGGCAGAACTCCAGAGTGGCCACTTCGTTTATAAGAAGGCCGCCTAGAGTGTATCGAAAGATAGAGAAATATCGCAGCCAGCTTAGCCAGGCGCCCATACTATTAAGGTTAATCAGGTAGCCTCCAAACACCTAAAAATAAAAGTACACCAGTGATGAGTTGAGGGGCCTATTACTGTTGTGACGCGATTTTGTTGGAATAAAGGTGCTACTATTAGACAGTCAGTAACAATGTAAGCTAGTTGTCATTTACCATCATAAAAACGAAGAGGATGCTGATTATGACGTTGGCGATGCTGAAGGTAGTGACGCTGGCGCTAATAAAAAGAGCCGCTGCAGCGGCCGAGAAGGTGCCCAAGGTGAGAATCAACTCGAAGAAGAAAAAGCTCCCTACTGTTGGTACCAGTTTTGCCATCCAGTAGGTAATGGGCATGAATACCAAGACAGGAAGAGCCTTTGTCGGCACCACGTCGCAAATCAATTTGGACAGGAAGTAGGCGGATACTCGATAATAGCCACTGGAATGTTCATGTCTGTAGGATAAAAAACACAGCATTGCCGCGTTGACAGGATCAAAGGAGTATGTGAACATAAAATGAAATTTTTATTAAATTCAATTGGCCGATCTCGTAGGAAAAAAAGTCGATTCTTTCAGACGAACCTCTGATCACAGATTTTGGCCGAGTGCATCTGAAGTACCAAGAAGTTGCTCTCGACTGCGCATATTTTTTCGGGCTCTTGACTGCGCGAGCATACTTCAACTCTTCCTCGTGTGAAGCAATAAGAAATACTACTCTGGACAAATAGCGACCGTTTTCAAGGAAAGTACTGTTAAATGCTTCGAATTATGCTCTCTCGTAATCGGCAGGTATATTAGATGTTGTATTGGGGAGGCATAGGACTCCATACTTTGGTCTGTTTTACACTAAATGTGCACAACAGTATCGGGCCCAGCATTCTGATGCATTAACCGCGTCCAGCTACAGGTTACTTTCTGTTATGACCCACGTCTGATACTGTTAACTAATACGAACGCCGAACCAAAGAACCCGTAAGAGTGAGAGAGAGGGAAGACCGGTTGGCCACAGAGAGGGAGGAAGTTTACTGAAACAAGCACGTTACAGCAGTCCAGAGCATGTCCTTCTCACACAAAGGCTGCATATACTTAAGCGGGAACGCGAGGCACATAGCTGAATCAGTGGGCCAATCAGCTATGAGGAAAAATCAGTAGTCACGGCGCGCCCCCGTGACAGCCGCGTGATCTGCACTCGCGGCCTTTTTGTGAGATGAGTACTCATGGGAATGGGCGCATTCCCAGCACATAAAAGTCATGACCCAAGGAAGTGGTTTCTTACAGCCACCGTGGATGTTTGGAAGATTCATAACCCCTTACCGAAACACAATTTCACGTAAATTCACTGACATTAAAGAATTGTAGTGATCCCTCTCCGCGCGGACGCTCGCGTGATTGCAGTTCTGGATGTGCTCTGGGGTCAGCCGCAAGCTCTACACGAACACTTTCCTTGCACCCAAGTGCCCGTGCACCTGTCTGGCCAATTACCTCCATGTGACTGACTCAAAAAGGACCTTACTGCGACGCCACCAGACACTTAGGATTCTGCCCCGCTTGGATGCAGACCTGCGCTCGTCCGATAGCCAACTTCGCTGGGGCAACACTTAAGCGCCTGGCGTTTCCAAATCCGTCGCGGTTTCTTCATGAGCAGAAAATAGTAGCAGAAAGGGGGAAACACATGCGCAGGAAGTTGCTGTTTTTATAGGAAACAGTCATTACTGTACACGTATGACAACTAAGGATACTGGCGCTGCATTCCGCGAAAGGTGACCATTTCCGTGTCAAAACCGTAGCTCAACTCTCACTAGCTATGCTAGTGTTACTAGTAATTATCTTGTAATTTAGCGCAAAGTCACCTGCATCACGAGCGGTTCTAGTTTCAGTGTATAAGCGATCCCTGTCAAAATATCGTTCGTATGTTCTGCGCTTATTTAAATAAACGAATTAATTAAAGCAAACTGTTTTTGCTGGATGTTATAACTGTTGAAGAGACATTTTCGGTCAACGCGTCTTTCAACCAAAAAATGCATTTCTGAAAGGAATAACAAAATTTCGCATGAAAATAATAGCAAACAAGCTGCAGCAGATAAAATGAGCCACATTAAATGGTTAAATTCTAAAAAGGTGGGGAGGGAACATATTTTAACTACGTCTGCCAGGCAGTACGGTTTTTGCTCTCATAGTACGATGCCCCAGCTATGGCAGAAAAATGGCAATTGCAGAAAAAACGGAGCTTACAAAGTGGTACAAGAGGAAAACTTACATGAATATGGCACGCTCCTTTAGGAAGAGTTCGATGGCCCCAATGTTCACGAACACCACCTGAAGGGCGGCAAAGAAGAAGAGGCCGGCCCTATTCTGCAGGCCCGTCTCAAGGGATCGGTCCAGACCGAAATAAACAACGCCCATAGAGACAGCGAAGAAGAGGTAGACAAGGGTCTGCACTATGGAGGCCTGGGGGTCGCGGATGAGATTGAGGACTGTGCGCCAGCAGATGATTTTCATCTGGCGACCAAAGGGAGCCGAGTAGCTGACATGATCATGATGCGCCTTCACGGTTTCGGAGGTGTCCGAACCGTTGTTGTTTCGGTACGGCGACATCAGCTCGTCGTTGACACTGCAAAAACACAAGGAGGTATTTGAGCAGCTCGGCCACCAGGGTATGGGATCGCTAGTAAGCTAGCCGGAATCTGACACCTCAGGCTATTTCATCGAAAAGCAATTCCCAACCAATCAAGAAATAAGTTGACGACACGTACTTGTGCCAAGTTCTGTTTCGAGTATTGCGTGTTTTTCGCTCAAGGTTAAAACTTGCGAACTATCGAATCGAGGGTCAGGCGCATTGGAGCCTGTTTTTCATTTTTTTCGGATGTAAAACTAGCTTAATTTACGAATGGAGTTATTCAAATAGAAAGGACGAATCACGTCTAGAAGAGCGGGAGTGGAGTAAAACAGAACGAGGACACACACTATTATCGTAGACTGAGAACACTATCCCACAATAACGAAGGGTGCCTCTATTTAATTGACACCTCATCCTATATAAGACGCAGCTCAGTATTTGTAGGTACTAATGGGGCAGCGGACAGAAGTTCACTATAATGTCGCAGAAAACTGGTGCATTTGGCGACTTCCATCGAAAATCCCAATTTCTTCGAAAGTGCAAGGCGCAGGATCGCGCAAGTGGCGGTCAGAGGGACAAAATGGACGAAGGATAACAGCCGCGCTCAAGGACGCTAGCTCATTTAATGCATACCCATAATAGATTTGCCCTCATGAAATGTAAACCTATGTCCTGAAAAGTGGTTTTGCTTAGAAAAAGTAACTACAGTAAGGTTTTCATGGTACTTATCTTGCAGCACAATCCGGAGATGCTTCAGTCACTGCAGGGTGCAAGCTTTTAAAAAAAACTCCATTCTGAGCGCCCAATAGTCTTCCGGTTGAAAAAGACATTTCCAATTTCCAGACATGACCTGTCATTACGCCTGCACTTAAACTACATGCGTACGGAAAACGTCACATAGTCCAATAAGGACTGCGTCTTAAGCGTTATAAGCAGAATTAATCAATGGACAAATACGACGATTTATGAGTGAAAATTTTACTTCAAAAAATCTCATAGGTAGGAATTTTTAAAAACTGCCAAATAACCTTTTTTCCATTGTAAAATTTCAAGCAATATGCCAATAACTAAGTACAAGAAAGTTTATTTGATAGAGATGATGTGTGTAGCTCTGAATTTTAATGTACTATTCCTTGTCTACTTATGTTATTTAGGTAGGCATGTAGTGCTGCTGTTGCATTCGGTTCAGTCACTCTTAAACATCTGGGGTTGGAACTTGGACCAAAATGAAGGAACTATACTTGAAACACATGATAGTTCCCTCATCAGTTTCGACGATGGACACTACACGCTCCAACCGCCGCGGAAAACGCCGAAAGAAGCCGCAACAGACACTAAGGCAAGCTGAGCAAGCAACACGAAGGCTACAACAAGCGAGAGCAACGCGGCGAACTACCGTGAGAGAAAACAGGAGTTTAGACAGACTCGCGGAGATTCTACCCACTCGTTCGCCACTCCCACCTCCGTATCCGGTGTAAAGACAAAGTCAATAAGACCGAGAATGAGGAAGGGTGTAGATGGCTGACGCGGTAATCACTCAGTACGCGCACACTTGACACAGCCAACTCGCTAAGTATGCTCCGGCGTGCGCGGGAGCGCCATAAAGGCCACATTAAGAGGGAGCAATTGCAGCCTGAATCTCACGCGCATAGGAGGAGCAGCAACGAAGGTGGCCCGAGCTTTCCTGTCAGTTGGCAAACCCCCCAAGCCACGGCTTTTAGCGCAACGTGATAGATTCAAGCGCATTCAGATTTATTATAGTGAGGAGAGAAACGCGCCGAGGGTCGACCTCACTCTCTCCCCACCGTATAGTGACCGGCTAGCTGCTAGGACGCCTGAGGTGGGGCACTTGGAACACATACATACACACACACTCACCGTTGGAACTCGGCGGAGTCCTGCCATTCAGCGACCAGGCTGTTGGTAACAGCATCCATTTGGTGTAGCGACTCCTCAGTAGTCAGTTCAAAATCAGTTTGGGCTAGAAAAGACGAAAAAAGACAGTCCAAAAAAAACGGCACGGTAGACTTCGAGGTCGTAAACGGAGATTCCCCTTCCAGGTAAGTCAAAACAAAAAGCCTTGACAACGGAAGTGCACGTGGGGACCGGTGCATACATAGACTACACTGAGTAACCTTGGGTAAAATGTTACACCATCAGAACTGAAGACTGTCGGGGCAAATTCAAGACCAGCAAGTTAATGACATACCAAATCGCATTGTCTTTAGCTCCATCCACTTCTAGCCTACGCCATAGTACTTTAAAATTAGCTACTACTCAGTACCAGGAAACACTGCCAATAAGAAGCATGGGACTAAGTTCTGAAACTGAGCAGGATGCCGGCATCACATCGTGTAATCGAGCCGGACTGATGAACGCCAATCTCACGCAACTTTGTATATTCCAGATCACAATCGATACACAAGTCACCCTCACCTGTGGATGGAAAGAGGACGCAGTGACTGATGCGGAACGAGGACCTAGGTTCGCGTTGACAAAGCTTCACTTCATTTGCTGAGGTTAATAAGCAATGCCTTTGAAAACCCTATTGGTAACAAGGCGCACACGTAAAATTGTGAATATTAAATAATAATTTCGTAGAACAGGCGTTGGGCAAGTCAGATGTGGTGGTTGCAGGTTGCCCATTTGGTGCCAAAGTGTGTGGGCGGACCTGACGGGTTTTTATTGGAACTCTAGACAATGCTTCTCTAGTAAGGCTGCAATTTATTCGCTAGTAAAGGGCATATCATTTGGCATGGCGGTAAGCCTGAAGGAAAGTCGAACCCTTGGGGCGGCATAAGCAGTCAGTATATGGCTGACGACACAGCCATGTAAATGGCAGACACGTGTACTGTGCATGGACCCAGACATTGCAGTTGCGATATCACCACGTACGATTCTTCATGTCGCCCCCACGTCGATGTCAAAAATACCATACGGAAAAAAGTGAGCCGTTTTGGATGGCAGACTGGTCTTGGGCAGGCGGTGGAACGGTCCTTTTGACATTGCAATGGACGCGAATATGCCAGAGGGCTTACCCGGGTTCAGAATGCGAGCTCCTTGGAGGAGGGGCAGGTAAACAAGATTTTCGTATGAGAGGTTTGTGTGTTTTTTGGTCTAATCAGCTGATCGGGAAGATGAGTGTCCCGTTTAACAGGAGGTTCCCAAGATCGTTGGTGGATTCTGAGGCATTCGAGTGGGCACTTCTGTTAGGAGCCCAGCCGAACCGAATGCCAGCATAACACTGCAGGCTGTCCTGAGACGTCGTGCCTGTGGCCGACTGCCACAATGGTTCCTTGATCAACGCAGAATGCCTAGAGATCTTGTGTCTTTGCTGTGATTGTGCCCACGCCATGACCTTAAACCACTGGACCGGATCTCACACGCACGCGAGACCACGCGCGTGCCCAACTAGGCGTAATTCTTCAAGGGCCACTTAGTTGCGCCATACGGCAAGTGACTCTGGTCCAACGCACCCAATCATGCCACGAGGGAACGCCCTTGACAATAACTTATAAACAACTGTCACACCTCAGACAGGGAGTTGAAACACGGACTGACAAAGTCACTGCCAGTCCACCGCAGGCTCGGGTTTCGCTCTGCGGCAGGAAATTCAGCCCTGGCCAAGGCCAACGGCACAACTGCTAACCGAGACAGAAACTCTGAATTTCGAACACAACAAACTCCCATTCGGGTAGGTTCCACGTTTACGCCCTTCTTATTGTATAACTCCTTGAGGATTCGAAACAGGGCGTAATTAGACAGGGACATCACACAGAAGTCATCGTTAAAACAACTCCAATTGTCCCACGACACCTAAGTCGGTCGCAAAGAGCCACGCAATTTTGTGTGACTGTGTCACAGCTCCCCTCCCCTTAGATTATGTGAAAGGAGACCCTAAAGTCTTCCGACTTTAGGCCAGAGTACTATCGCAATCGAAGAGTTTTAGCGGCAGCTCCAGTCAGTGCCTGATCTCATTAAGTGTTAAAGTAAATTATGAAATACTTTTTGGATTAGGTTGGATTACATAAGTGGAGTTGTAATACTTATCGCCTCAGACACTTTGGGAGGGGGCGGCTTTTTGAGTACAAGTTCTTTCAGCTGCCCGTTAATATCGCGATCGGAGATAAATGACCACTAAGTTACATGTCTTTTTCATACTTTATATTCAAGTATATTTAATAGAAAATGCAAGAAAGAACAGTGTTCCTTGCATACTTTCAGTGAAAGAGCACGTCCTCTTACAATATAATACTTGAAAACAGAATATATTTCTTTTAAAAAGTTATTCCAACTCCTGAATACTTTTGGGCCTAATATGTCGTTGCATTTGGCTCCAGTGGTTTCATTAAACAAGCATTATATTTTCCTCATAATAATAATCATACAAGCTACTCTGCCTTTAAGGAGGTACCATATAGTATTAATAAACAATTACAGTGGATGTAAATAATATTGCATGCTTTGGAACGGGTATTAATAAACGGGGAACTGCTATGTCATTGAGATGGATATTGTGCAGTCTTTAAAATATTTTCATTGGGAGAATTTATTAAATGAAAACTAGCTTCTCTTTACGTCTGAAAGGTAAATACGACCCAGATTACAATCAAATGACTATTATAAAGGGCATTTATAGTATTTTTTCTTCAAAGTATACTTTATTGTGTGACTTCATCGAAAATCAACAGACATTTTCTGCTACTTAAGTAGACATTTTAGAATTTTGATTTTTCAGGTGATTGAAACCTATTGCGTTCAAAACTGATATCCTGCTGTCTGAAACATTTGAAATTATGTCATACGGTGAAGTCCATTCAAGTAATTTTGCCTCATCGAAAACGCATTTTGATATTTTGGCTAACATGTTAAAAAGGTCGGCCAGAAAAAAATATATGTGAAAACAGCACAAAGAAAATAAGCAGACTCTTTGAAATGAAGAGAATGTGCAGGGGGCATGCTTTGTGTGCAAAAGGAAACTTTTGGTGTGTTACATCAACATCCAGGTACCATGGAGATGAGAAGGGCTGTCTGAGGCTTATTTTTACAGGAAGAAGATTAGTTATTTTTCAGAGCAAAGGTCTCGTGCACCTGTGTAAACGTTCTGTTTGGAAAAAAAATGAAAAAAGGCGCGAGAGACTACATTTTACGCCCACAAGTATTCCTACCGTCATCAAAATATTCGTCTTGTAGAAAGGCTAAAGAAAGGAGGGTGCGAAAAGGGTTTAAAAGTATCCTAAGGATAGGGCGTTAAACTTTCCCTCCAAAAAGAACATCTAAGCAAAGAGACAGGGTTTCAAAATGCCATGACATATGGCATTGACCAACTAATTGTCAAGATGCTGTTATGAAGAGAATCCGCACTCCCATTCCCTGCCACAAATGCAGTAACTTTTTCCGCCGAAAGTACTGATTCGCCGTTGGTGATCTCGTCACGTTTCCTCTTCTGAACTGTTTGTTTAAAACGTGACAGACACAACTCTGCAGATAGTATTTCCGGCAACGAAAAAGTAGACAGTTTCTCTTGTCTCTGTAGGCAGTTCTATCTGCACACTACCAGCAGTAACGGCCGTAGGGGCCCCTGTCGATGCCCAAGGCAGCGCGGGACAGATGATTTCCGTTAGCGATCAGGTGAGCGTTCGCCAAAGAGTGACAACTCTGCATGTCAACCGACGCCAGGCTTGCCTTCTCGACAGCCAAGTTGTTGGACATTTTTCAATGACAACTTAATCCCTCTAATGGATTCTTATTTCCTGCCCTTATCACACAGGATTAGTAAGATATCCTTCTTTAGTTTGCGAGAAGCTATTTATTATTCACATTATACATACAGCAGGATAGCTAGGTGAAAGGAACCTTGGCATGCTTGGCTGCTTTTGAACTGAGATTCGGGGTGTACCTAAATTAGGAGTGTCAGAAACTGAAATTAGAGCGCATCTCATTGGAGGCAATTGATTACACTGAAGCGTCGACCGTACCTATAGGAAGCGCGAAGAAGAAGGCTATCACGAACGCCAGACCACAGCAGGACAGCATCTATGCAAGACGTAATAATTAATTGTTACACGACCTAAAAAGTCAACACTTGCTACGCGCGAGTCTTCCTGTCTACGTTCACGTATACAATAAGCGCAGTTGCAAAAGGGTGCACAGATAAAGTCAAGGTAGTCTGACATCTAAGTGCATACCACCACCCTCGGGAAGTACAGCCCTCGATATGACCGAAAGGTTACACTTCCTCGCCCGTATAGGCTTAACTCAGGCACACCTACAGTTCTGCGAGCGCTGCAAACAAATTTCGTGAATTTGTAAATGTTTGATTATTTCTCCCATACCAGCGGTAGCGCATTTACGAAAACTTATAAATAATAATGAGCAACATTAGTCATATTAAGTACTTAAAATAATTATACGAAGTACTAAGTGTTTTTTTTTAAGAAAAATAAAATTTTCTCGATAATTCCCAGCTTGTGGAGACGTCAAAAATGGCTATAAATTAGAATAATAAATTTTAATAGTTTGTTAAGTATAACACTTAAAGCGACCACTTTCTTCATACAAAAAGAACTTGCATTCAGTCAAATATTTTTTATACGTGGAAATTATTGCTTACCTATATATTGAATATGATTGAATAAATTGTCGCTTCGTTTCGCTCGTTTTTAGTGGCTACACTGATAAATTGCCCTTCTGTTCGTGGTTTACTTCAAAACCTTTAAAATAAGATGTAACTAAACAGCATTTACCGAAAAAGCGAGCTTTTGGATATTATTTCTAATTCAGATGTCGATTATGGTCAAATTTAGAAATTCGTCAAAACAGCAAACCACAGTTTCGAGCATACAACATGCCTGCTAGATACCACGCATATTGTTATTCCTAAGATTAATAAAAAAAAGTTTCCATAATAGGTTACATCTTTAAAAAGTACTTTTATTAGATATTTAGCTCACGAACTTCTGCGTATATTAACTTTTTTCCAAAGCAATCTCACAGGGAAATTGGGCACTTTTGACAATTTCTTTAATTCATCTGAAGGAGAACGATTAAATTTGACTGCAGATGAAAGACCATATCTTTCTCTTTATAACGGATAGTTTTTTTCGCTAAGGGATATTTATAACAAGATCCGTAATAAACGTGCGAATGCAAAAAAAACAGGCCAAGTACATGACTAGTTTTTGAACTACTTATTGTTCTTCTGTCTATTCCGTTTCTAAATAACGCTTGAGCGCAACCTATTGTTTACAAAAAAGGATGTTTTTACCTGACTTTAATATAAGAAGGCCTTATTTAAATATCCTCCGCGGTAACATGTATGGCAAGGTTTGGTTATGTGCAAGGTCAGAGGTGAGGTTTAAAACAAACGCGTCGAAACTTTTTTATTACTGTATGGTGAGCCAAAATATTTCACAGAAAAGCTAAATATTTTTTTAAAAAATCTGCTATCGGTGCTTGTTTCTGAAAAAATCGATTCCTCAAAGTTCACTTTAGTTCCGCTTGATCGAATACGCACAATATTTTCTAGTACTGGAAGGGATTATTATTTAACCTTTTTTACTTATTATGGAATTCTTCCACAACACAATGTATAAAAGAAGAAAGTTTCGTCCTGTCTTTCCTTATAGCATACGGAATTCCTTTTATATAAACATACGCATGATTTGTTAAAATTGACAGCATATTTCCCCTAATAACTTTAACCAACAGGGCAGTTTACCCATCCAAAGCCCTTCTTATTAATAAATCCAATCAGTTGATCAAAATAACCTGTCCAGATATATGCTTAACTAACAAGTTTAATTTCGCCCTGAATTTTGTTTGCAGGATTGGCAGAACTGTATGTGCACTTAAGCAGCGTGCATATAAACATGGCCCAGTCAAAGAAAACTGGACTTCGAACTGCGCGCCCTGGTTACCCAGAGAGCGACAATGTGTATCGATGTGTGTTCTACGGCATTTTTTAAGGAGGAACCAACGGCCGAGTAACACAGTCACGTCGGTGGCACTGTGTGGCGCTGGTTGAGGTTTCTTCGTAATCCTGAAAGACCCAGTTTTATTGCAGTTGAGGGTAAAGTAAGCCATCTATTGTTGCTGACCAACACGTGAGACTCTAAACTGGCCACTTGTGATTTAGATATCATCCTGACGCAGAAAAAATTAAACAACAGGCTTGGTGCCAGGGATTCGAATGCTCGTCAGATGCTTATCGAGAATTTGTGGGTCATGAACGCTCTCAGTTAGGCCATGGGAGCACGTCCTATGGCCTAAGTTCCAGTGCATACAAAGTCGCACAAAAGTGTCATCTATCGACCCATCCTGAATAAATGACGGAGCACGGACCAATCCTGATAAATGTTGGGGTGATTACGTCGCATTTGCCAAAGGAAGGGGAGACTGTGGCAGCTTTCGCAAATATTTACTGTATATATTTCATAACTGGACGCCTTGTCATCGGTTAACTGACCCAGAAAAGACATGTAAGTTCACCGTTCATTTTTTAAAAATCCACATAAGCTTATTATGTCCCCAAAGGAATTAAATGGGAGACGGTCAGTTTAGTTTAATCCACTAAAATCGATATCGCGCGAAGGAAAGTGCGTGAAAACAAGACGATGTAGTCGTGGAACCCACTAATATCAGATCGCTAATTCCCTTGTTTTGAGTAAACGAACGTTTAGAAAAAACGTAAGTTCAAAGAAAAATACTAACGAGGAGTACGAATGGAGATAGGAAAACTTCGCATTCGTTAGAACTGGCTGGGTTTGCAAGCAAATAACGCCAGTGATTGCAAGGTATAAAAGAGTTGAATGTTCAACAACATCTTACCGGGCAAAATCTCGCCCCCCAGGCCTTTTCTGGTAAGGACTAGGTGACCAACAATAGCTTTCCTAGGACAGTACACATCAAATGAAAAAATCAATAGCAATACGTTTTCGCGCTCAAAAAGCAATCATGATAAGGCAATCGTCGCGAGTAACGGGGTGACGAATTGTTCGATGAGTTGGCCACCGTCAATGTATTTTTTTGCCGGGGCAGGAGTTTGCCACTTATATCAAATTCGCTACATCCACCACCGTCCGATGGCAAGACGAAGTCAAGACGATCGGTGAACAATTTTCATGCCCTGCCCGACAAAAAGAGGCGGTCTATGCGTGCCACACGCGATCTAGTCAGGTATTCTACGCATGCCAGACATCAGTCAGGAAGTCTCGTATTTCACACTACTACTACTACGATGGCCATAATAAGAAAGATGCATTGCAGTTTAAGTCTAAATTCTGAATAGATCCGTGCTACCTTGTCTCAGGTGGCAAATTCCCAAACCAAGACTGTTAGCGTGTCATAGAAATGTCAATGCCCGTTAGGTTGTTTATAGTGGGGAGGTAAAGGTTAGATCCAAGTTGCATTAGCCCCACTGTCTTCCAGTTCTTACGTATTTTACGACGGCCTAACGAACCGCCTTAGCAAGCAGTAGCTTGCAAGCGATAGCCCATACACGGTAGGCTATTGATTAGCCTACAGGCGAGCGAACGCTTCGTGCCAGACAATCAATCGATAATTTGAATTTCAAGCCACATTCACTCACTGAGCCACCAGCCAATCCTAACAGCGACTATTTCAGGGAAGGAGGTGATTGGCTCAATTTAAATCGTGTTACACGGTTTGTCGGCCTAAATACGTTGTACCTCTTACACTAAAAGACTTCTAGTTTTGCACACTTCTTGTCTCAACAGCGTCTTCCCAGACATCCAATGCACGATGGAGGAGGAAGAGAACAACCAGCTGACCTCTCTTGATGTCCTCGTCTGTCGCAAAGACTGTGGCGGCCTAAGGACTAAAGTATTCAGGAAAGCAACGAAAACGATGCAACTACTGAATTACAACAGTAACCACCCAATCTGCCGCAAACGCGGTTGCGTAAGGACACTCTATAGGCCTGTTGAGACGTACTGCAGTGAACCAGAATATACAGTTGCCGAAGTACAATAGCTTCGACAGGTCTTCAGAGAAAATTTCTACCCGCGCAACTTCCTCAACCACTGCTTGCGTAAACGAGATGGTCAACAAAGTCGCATGGACCCTAAAATTTGGCGAGCGATCCCGTTCGTAAAAAAAACGTATCGGAGGCTGTCGGCCGCCTTCTCACACCACTTGGAGTTGGAGTCGCACACTGGCTGAAAGCAACCATAAGGCGTTAGGTCATGAAACCGAAAGACGCACTGCCACGGCAAGAAATATCTGGAGTCGTCTACAGGATCTGGTGCAGTTGCGGGCAAAGCAACTATGTCGGAGGAACTGGCAGACTTCTCAAGACGCGAATTGCCGAACACGCGACAGCAGTGCGGCGAAATGATGCCAATTCTCAAGTTGCGGCTCATTCGGCGAGACCCGGCCACACATTCAAATTTGATGAGGCGAAATTCTCAAAAGAGGTGACAATAAAGTAAGCCGAAAATTACTTAAGTCATGGTTCACGGGGCCCCAGTCCATCAACAAATGCAGCGAGTTGCCCAATACAAAATCGCTGCTGAGACTAAATTTGGCCAAAGCAAATCACCGCTTGGAGAACAGACATGCCACCAAATCATCTTATGCCAACACCGCAAGGCCAGATGGTCATGGATGAGACTACGAATCAGCGCACACTCAAGACATTTATCGATTTTATTCTGTACGTTTAAATTTTACGGCAAAACCCTGTTGCTGTTCTGTGAGTATGTCTCGGATGATGAATCCGCGACGGATATCAAAACATCAGGCGAATAAAAATATTGTCCCAGCGATCGAGTCTTCTTCTTATACTTCAGAAGGCAGTATTGACAGAGTTATTGGACAACAAGACAGCCAGCACGCAGCTCAGCGGACAGTTTCAGCCCGCGTTCTCCTCGGTCCAGTGACAGTCTTTCAGGTCGTGCGCGGAGTGTATGCGTCCGCCTGAGCTTTCCCCGTCTGCGGCCAATCAGCGAGCGATGCAACGCCAATTGATTACGAGCTCCACCCCGGCTGGCGCCAAGTTACATGCGACTCAATCAATCGATTGTTTGGGGAGCGCTGTAGGCGGATGGAAAGGCTTCACGAATGAGTAGGCGCGTCGGCGACAACGGGGCGGACTGCCACGACATCTCATAAATAACAGGCAAGAGAGGAAGCAGAGCTTAATGGGAAGACTTACGCATTTGGTTAGGATCGACCGGCTTTAACTCGCCGTGAAGAATATCCAGAAAGAAATCTGGTGGATTGTTGTGGTCCTCACAAATGTAACCTAGGAAAACATGTGATCAAATATCAATGTTTTATCAAAATGGAATGAGTAAAAAAAGTGAATCAACTGAATTTTTGGGTGATGCCAATTGATCAATAGGGAAAACTGGAACTTTCTCAAAGTATAACAATACATTTTGAGATGAGATCAAAACGAAACAAGCTTCAATGTTTTCGGAATAACTCAAGCGTCTGACTGGCACACTATTCCGATAACGAATATTATTATAAAGGAACATGAATTCTCTTAAATTTATATTCCAGTCAAATCCTACCAGCCACTTCCCACACTGAAAAATAATTGTCTGGTCTATTTAGAAGACAGGCTGGAAAGTAATTTTAATCTGGTAAAACAACAGACCGAAATTCCCATGTTTCACCTGCATACAATAGGCGCCAGAATTCGTGCAACATACCGACATATGCGAATGATTAATACTCTTGCGCTAATCGGGATTGACTCAGGTTGTGATACTGATTATTGTGTAGCCTAGTATGAAGTTATTTCAGTCATGATTGGATGCGGGCTTTTAAACGAGCTTCGTTCTGACCATTAACAAAATGCATGTACCATAAAAAGTAACAACTTAAATAGTATGCGTATTTATCATTGATTGTGAGTGCCGTAATCAATTTAAATATAAAGCATGGAAAACATTAACGAAAAAAATGTATCCTGTACTTATGTGGTAGCAAATTGCACCTTCGCTAAAGTTTATACTGACGGAAAGGGTATCCTCCGATTTAAAAAAAAGTTTTATAAATTGCTGAATAATTTTGAAACCTACTTACTGCTACACGCGAATTCAAGGCTTACAATCTGCGCACTGTGTAGATCCTGTTTAAAGAAAAGTCTGTTTTCGACCACAGTTTGAGGAAGAAGTCACAAAGTTCTCATAAAACGTTGCAATATTTGTAGAACAGACTTTATACAGTAAAGGCAGCATAAATAAATTGACGGATACGATGTATTACGAATGAAAACCTCACAATCGTAAAAAAGCGCATAATTGCAAATCTTTTTAAAACCGAAAGATATCTTTTCCTCAAGTAAAAAATTAACAGTAATTTGAATTTTTAAGCAAACGAGTACAAAAAATACATTTTTCGTTTACGTTTACAATAAAATCTATTTGAATTCATAAAAACAGCCATAATCAATGATGAAAACGCATGTTATTGAAGTAGTGACTTTCTACAGCACAAACGTTTTGTTAGGGGTCAAAATTAAGCTCGTTAAGAAGCCGACATCCTATCATCACTGCAATAAATTCAGAAAAGACTGCGTGACAATCACTATCAAAACCTGAGTCAATGCCAATTAGCCAAAGAGTATCAATCTTTCACATGAATCGGCATGTTGCACGAAGTCTGACGCGTACTGCAGAGTACGTGACCCAAGAGGTAAAATGCGCACAATTAAACGAAAAATCATTAAGCGATAAGAATACAGGGAATGTGCATGCACCGGAATCCACCAACTAATACTCAACGATCTCGGGGTATATACAAATGCACAAGAAGAACGAACTGGTGATCTTTTACGGAGAGACCGGTTTCAGGAAATAATAAAAATGCAGAATTACCCAATCTGGCGAAGTAGAGTATAGGGTCCTTGCGTCCGGGTCCATGATAAACTATTTGGCCGCCGCAAACAAGAGTGAGAGTATCAAAGAGTTTGTAGATGGAGTACTTGGGCTGATGAATTGACAGGATAATAGTTCGTCCGCGACGCGAGAGTCTTCAATACATTTAAAAAAAAAACAAATTCGAAAACTCCTATACATAATAAACAGTGACGAGTAGGTTAATTAATAAATGTCAATTTTGAACAGACAACAGCATCTTTGCAGCAAAGCCCACGGAAAAATGAAAGTGTTATCCGACAGAAAGCCTACACTGAAACGCTGACGGGAAACAAACAAGGTCACTACTATGTGCCCTAAACTCCGATATTAGAATTTAATAGAGGCGTATGGCTTGCAGTATATAATACCGTAGTGGTATCACTTTACTGCCTATTAAAGTTCGACCATCGACTTCGATGATGTCCACCATATGTCCAAGAGGGGGGATGCTGACTGTAGTCAGGTACAGTGAAAGTAGACGAGCAGCCGCACTCTAAACCCTCTCACCGCATGAACCGGTGACAAGAAAACGCCCAGATGACCTAGCAGGAATGCAGGCCAGATAGAGAGCTTGTCTTAGTCTTAACTGACAGTAGTCTTCGACGCTGGTACTACTGCACCACCTACCCTCACTCGGCTTAAGTAGGTGTCCAGAAACACTTAAGGAGATCGAGTATGATATTTCTACTGCTGCTTACTAGCGGTGTAGCTGAGTGGTAGTAGTGTTAGTACTATTACTGATACTAACTAATGTAGTGGTATTGTAGTGGTACTTTCTGCCAGAAGCCCACCTAAGTCTTGACGTCACAGACAAGGTCACTCAGAGCAGGCCCTTGCGCGAATGTACTTTTCGGCCTGCCTCCGACCGGACGCAAACTGGCGCATGAAACACACCACCCACGCCAGGGTCTACCTTCGTGCGGTCCAACCAATCACCATCAAGGCCGTGAGACAGAGAGAGGATTCGCCTGCCACCCCCGATTACTGATGCCAGATTTCACTCGGCATCTCGCCCCTGAGCAGGGTGGACGCGTCGATGCTGCCGCGCTCTCACGGCGAACACAACGCCAGACCGAATCAACCTTCGTCCTAACTATTCTTCTATCCCTCTGCAGAGTAACTTGTTCCTAACAATCTGCCTTTCCCAAGACTTCTCCTATCGCCTAAGAAACCGAGCCTGAAAGATCGCAGCCGTAAGGGTTAAAACGTAGTAGTCTTAACATGTTGCGATCGTATCACTATAAGGCATATAAATATAAAGCAGAGGGTAATCGGGAGGGGTGGTTACATGACAGACAGCTCCCAAAGGCAAACAGCAAAATATGTAGATTGTTGCGATCGAAAAAGCAGGCGACTCACGTCTTCAGAGTCTGTATAACACTGCCAGCAGTAAAGGCGTCCAGGCCCGTTGTGGGTTCGTCGAGGAAGAGGACTGAAGGGTCGGCAATGATTTCCATGCCTATGCTGGTTCGTTTGCGTTCACCGCCAGAAACTCCTCGGACCAACTCCGTGCCAATCTGAAAAAGAAGGGGCGTATATGGTCCATAAGACACAAAATACAAATACTATTTATTTACTCTGTAGGCGAAGAAAGATTCAGGAAATCGTCTTTGCAAGTGTAAAACTTCTCCCTTTTAACAGTTCGATGTTTAAAATGTTATAAATTTGAACGCATCGAATTCCTAGTAGATTTTCCTGATGCTATGAGAGTTGCTATTAACCAACCAGTCGTTTATGCAAGAATATAGAGCAGTTGAACAACAGTCACTGGTGGCCAAGCAACTGCCTGTGCGTGCTTCAGATAAGTTAAGGCGCAAAATTAAACAATTTCCACCCGTTTTTCAACCAGGCCGGCCCATTTAACACCGCTAGCATGTGATTTGGAACACCGTTGGTCAAATATAGTCTCTATCGCATTAACGAGTGCATAGGGAAACATTGGTAGGTTCTACCCACCTATTTTGTGCCTCGTGACACCAAGTGCGTTACTGGAAACAAGAAAGCACTGACGGTACCTACCTGCGTGCTTGACCAGTTGTTGCTCTTGCTAAGCGAAGTACATTATTTATCTACCTTCGCCCAATGCCGTGGACGGAGTGAAATAGTAGTTAGATCAGAAGGGAGAGCAACAGCACGCATACCTCCCACTTAAGCTTCTCCGCATACGTATATGCAGGAGAATTTATGTTAGATGGTAAACGCATTGGTTTGACTCAACACTGACCAAATAGCGTGCCAGTGATTCCCTCTTGGCCAGAAATACAGGGTGTCCCAAAAAATGTAAAAACATTTGCTGTTGATCATAACTCTGTTATTTCAAAAACTTAAAAATATTTAAAAGTATCCTTTGCTTGTGTTTTTCACTGCATTTTGACTGTGTGGTATGTGCGTTTCCATTGTTTCGCCTTTTCAGCTGTGTCGTGATAAAAATGAACGTCAGTTTGAGAACATTCCGTAAAAAAATGGTACTTACAAATATCCTTACTTTTACTTAAAAAATTATAATAAAGGCCAATTTACAAAAAGGTATAATTTGTATACACTTTTTGGGACACCCTGTTAAAGCGGTAATCCTACAGGCATAGAGAAAGCGGGGGTGTGTTCGTTAGTAAACAGCTAAAAAAACATATGAAGCCTATGGCTTATGAATGCATAAAGCAGGTGAACGGAACACAGACTTGAATGGTTTTCATCATCCTCAGCAACATATCGGGAAACTCCATCGGGAGCATACGCAAATCCCCCTCTAAGGTGGCCGAAGGAACGTCAACACAGGGCCAATTTAAATAATCCGTTAGTATATAATCAAGTCATGATTTTCCTTGTGGTTTTAGGATTGAAGTCATTTTGTAAGATACGTTCATTGCTTTCAGGATCGGTCACAGAATATTTAAAATTATCTGACGGTTTCAGTCCTGATGATAGTGACATTAGGATTAATTAATAGCGTGCAGACAAGAGAAGGCCTTTTCAGAAACACTGGCACCGAGGGGGTGGGGGGGGATTTTCAGACATCGAAAAAGCCTATCTCAGACGGTAATTTCCTTACGAAATGTCACCGACCACATCGAGAAGCCAGCGCGTGGGAACCACAGCAGACGCGTCTTTGACCGCGTGCCCACCCACCTTCACGGCGGCCAAGATCTGATACACCAAACCGCCCTACGGTGGATCTATCTCTCTTCCTCTCCATCTGTATTTTTGGTGACAGAGCAACCCCCCCGACCATGCTGCTCCGACTGCTCCTCCTCCTTGCCGCCGGAATTGAGGCCCACCCGGCGGGGCTACTAGCCAGCCAGCCAGACATAAACCAGCGTGCCTGACTGCCTGTCCAGCGACGTATTACGTGACGTGATAGTAGTGAAACGATGTTCAGCGAAAACTGACAACGAAGTGGTCCCGTGAACCTGAGAAATAAGCGGCGCTAATGTAACCAGACACGCATCTGATGAATTCTTACCTGTAAATTGCCAGAAACTAGCAACAGTATTCTACGCAGTGACTATCACCTACCATCAAATTAGAAACCCTCTAGGGGGAGGGGGCGGACGTCTCGAAATAACATGCTGCAGATTCAAGTGCTACAGCAAATATCTCCCCAGGAAGATGCCGAAGCCACTACTAACTGATAGGCCGCGACGGCAGGGCCATTGTGCGCGCACCCTGGCGAACCTTGACGAGGATCACTGATATCAAAAAGAACGCCTTTTAGAACTCTAAACAAACAGACAGTCGAACGTCGATAACTCGGTGGAACAGTGTTCGGTAGTATGATGGCATCAGAAGTAGGATCAAGTGGCTCAGCCGTTTGTATAGGCTCATAGGGCTGAGTCAACCATCAGACAGCGAATCATGCGGCCCAAAGACACACTACCGTTGACAGAAAAATCCGGTGTGATCTTGTGGTGCCAAGACTGTGATGCAAGGTATGCTGGTGAAACGGGCAGACGCCTGGGCACAAGATTGCACGAGCATCAGCAGGCAATCGACCGCAACGATAAGCAGTCTACGGTCTGTGCCCACGCACAGCAGAAGAAACACGTCTTCGCCTTTGACAAAGCAAGGGTCCTTGCTCGAGCCAATGACAAAATGGCTAGATTGCTGCTGGAAAGTTGGTTTTCGACTGGCACACTTAACAGAGCCATAGACCTCCACTCCGCCTACCAAGCGTGACGCAGAAGGCTCGAGGCAGTTTGAACAAGGCCAACAAGAAGGCAAAATAAACTCGAGTGTGGCATTAAACCAGCCTCGGAGGTGCAAGCGGAGAAGCCAGCCAGGAACCTAATCACCGCCATGCTCACGAGGTTCAGATCAACTCAGGCGGGCAGGAACACTCGTCAGTCGATGATGAGCACGTCAGCCAGCACGCTGACTTGTGACAGCCGATAAGTGAGCAGAGGTCACACGAGCTCACCAGCGAACAAAACTCACGGTCATTCAACAGCGAACAGGCAGGCCAAAGGTCGTTCGTCGAGCGCGGATATAATAACAGGCACGTGGCAAGGCTGCAACAGTCCCGGCGAACAGGAACAACCACCCAGTTACTCTAACGATAGAACTGAGAGAGTGTCCGTTACGTCAGTCTCAAAATAAAACGGTCCATGTCCTCGTACCGTCTTCCTCTTCTTTGGGGGGATTGTGAAAACGATTTGTTAAGGCTTATTCACTTTCTAAAAATCTGACACATAGGAAGAAAGCCGCCCTGTAGAGCTAGCTTTTATGGCCTCTACGACAGGCCAAGGGACCAGGAACCGCTAATAATACGGTTCTGGTTCTGCGCTAAATTGCAAAGAGATTAGGTTTAGGATAAAGTCTGAAGGACAACAGAAATGGGGCCTAAGGCAGAAGGGGGTCGGGGGACAATTGCATTCCATCAGCGGTCGATTAACGCCTATGAACGACTCACAAAATCTCCCTACCTAATCTGGCAGAAGACAACGAGCTCATGGCTCAATTGTTAGACTCTGATGAAAAAGTCGCGAGCTTGAAGCTCGGGTGGTGGACCACTTTGGTCTGGGTATGGACTGACTGATGACAGCTAATAATCCAAAAATGACCATTCCAATCTTACTTGCTTTTGCTGGCATTTATATCTGCTACAGCTGCTGCCAGGGTCCGAGAAATGAGGCTCAAGGTCAAGTCGGAGTGGGACAATGGAGTTCCGAGGTTCAAGGTCAAGTCGGAGCGGGACAATGGAGTTCCGCTGGCGTTCGCTGAACGCTCTCTGAGGAGGATAACAGTCGACATGACACCACGGAAATCAAACGGTCCATAATTCTGGAATACGTTCATTAATTTTTTATTCAAGTTATTTAATAAATTGAGATTGTCTTCTTATTTAACTTACTATTCAGTTATCGCGTGCTTTTCTGTTGCAATATGTTTATATTTTTAAAATAAATTTTATCGATTATATCTTGCTTCTGTTTGCCATATTCATCGTATTTTTCGTGTACGACCCTATAATACCTGACCCGTACAACTCACATTACCACCAGTCACATTTTGCAGGATTATGGTTTTTTGACTTCCGTGGTGTCACTGATAATCGACCACTACTGTGTGAAGTTAGTTTGGGAAAAATACGGAAATATTTATCCTTCCTGGAAGGGAGGACAAGGCTATCTGCATTACGTCAAGGGCGTTTCTGTTCGCGTAGTCTGTCGTATTCTCGCGAGGATTACTCAGACTCCCTGTCCGGAAAATGCAAGAATTACTAAACTACGAGATACAGCCCAGCACAGTTAGGCGTGACCTGGCGTTCACAGTCGAAGCTGTTATAGGCAGTTGCAGCCTTTCGCAGTGTAAGCGGACTGTTGACTGCGTTTTCAAGGGAGGGCGCTGTTGTAAGATTAATTGCCGGATTTTCGAATGGCAAAAAAGGAAGGCGCAATTACGACAAGCGTCTTCTGCAGTTCCCCGCATGCAAATAGCAACTTTAAAAATCTTATTTCCTTAAAAACCTTACTTGTCCGCCGTTTCATAAGAGGAAGTAAAAAGTTCCTGAGTTTTCTACTGTACGGAAAATATCTCAAGTTCCAAAAAAACGTTCCATCATTTTGAATTTGTACCTTTTTGTGCTGTAAGATAACATAGGAAAGGAAAGCCTGAAACCAGTGATTTTTTCCATTATTTTGGCCTTTTTATCGCTTGATTTTAACGCGATCAATTGGCAATAAGACGTCAGCCATGGTAAGGTGCTTACGCATTCGGGAAGGACAATTTAGGTACCTTTGTATCAGCCACGTGCATAAGACCGAGTTCCTCCAAGACATCATCGACCTTGGATTTGGTTTCGGCCTTGGTGCAGGATGCTTTCCGTCGAAGGACGGCTGCGAAGTAAAGGCTTTCTCGCACGGTCAGGGTCCCCATGAGGATGTCGTCCTGGATAAAGAAGGAAGACAAAGGAGTCACAAAGAAGGAGCACATCCTGATCGTAGCATATAGCGTTTTCCTGCTGATGCAAAACGGGGAAATGGGGCTCCTATTCGATGTAATATTATGGGAACAGTAGGCCGCTGAAACTAAGCACAGCTGCGAAACAGTCGTATGCATCTTCCTCAGTTGTGCTCTGACCTAACTTTTCTAGCGGAGGACATAAAGGAGGATCGAAATGGCCTAGAAATTAGATGCACTCATGCCATTTTGCAGCTAGACGGCGGGCTACGATCAGCGCGCTCTCAGTGGACTTGCTAAAGGGCCAATAAGGTGAAGTATAGACATTTTCTGTGCACCTCACGAGGTGGATTTCACCAGCCAATGTTGATTACCTGCCATTCTTTTTGTGAGGCACCAAGCTACTAGTTTGGTGTTGCCTACAGCAACGAATATGCTAATTTAGTTGGTTCGTTTTAAGCACTTTTGCAGACACATAATAGACTACACGAAAATCAGTATCAAAGCCTGAGTCAATGCCGATTAGCAAACGAGTATAAATCTTTCAGCTATGTCGGCATTTTGCGTGATTTTCGGCGACTACTGTTAGGTAGAGAATAGAACCTCCGTATCGTTATTAATCTGCTAGGGGTTTGCGAGTGTGCCTGAGGCGGTTCTTTAGAAAACTGTGCGGATATCCATCAGATCGAAACAACCGACGCGGATAAGCAAGCAATTTCTCGAGGAGTTTATTGGTATTGCCATAGCGGCAGAATAGATATAATTCGGACGCAGCTTCTTCTAAGAAGATAGTTTAAATAAGTACCGTAGCTCAAATTGGTAGCATTCTTTGTCAGGGCGATGCGATTTTGCTCAGTGTAGCAGACTGTTGGCGCCATTGTTTTTGCAACAGAGTGAGCTGCTGCTCTACCGTATAGAATTATTCCCGGTAAAAGCGGTAACCGAATATGTTCTGGAATTGGAAGTTTAAGGTCAACTTATTTCTCGATTATTAATTAAATTCCCGGAATGGTTGGGTTGATGTTGTTTTAGCGTTTTTATAGTTTTAAGACAACAAATGTGCCGTCACTTAGGGTTATCTAATGGAGGCGCGGTAGATTCCAGTTTCTGCAAGAAAGCCAGAAGAAGGCTATCTGTTTGTACTCTTTTCAGCTGTTGAAAGTACTGGTGGTCGAACAAAAAACTGGTTTCTAAGCTCAGGTCTGTAAGGTTAAACAAAGCAGCTGCAGGACTTGAGGTCATTGTCGGTGCATGACCTTGACACATCTAGTGGTATGGATATGAACAAAGAAACGACCACCAAGGAGACCATTATCTCATCAGCGGAGATTGTGACGCTCCTCAAATTCTCTAGAAACTCTATGGGGTGTTTAGTGCTAGGTTCATAATCCAGCGGAGTTGAAGTTATGGCCACTTCAAAAATTTTTAATGCGATGCACCTAGTGATGGTACTATCGGCCGCAGTGGGGCTTCGGGTTTATGAAATTTAGGCAATCCATAGATCCTAGCGATGGTTGGTTCGGACTGTCTCGGAGATTTGGCAATATCTCTTCAAAATTCCTTCGTTCCTGTAAAACGCATAAATTCTTTGTCAACGGAGGAAATCTGTTTCATGATAGGCCCGTGGAAGGAAGCCTATACATTGAATATTCTTCGAATAGTGGCAAAACAATATGGAGAAGACCGAAGTTTGGCTGGCGAGCCTAGACGGCCCAGCGACGAATTCCCCTACTCGAAGTGGTACCCATTCCAGCAGGAAAAACTCGGATTTCACAGCAGTCAGGGGCCATATTAAGAAGTCATCGCAGCCCAACCCTCAATCCTG